>LR750731.1:239203-313670 GCA_902729485.2 Mus minutoides
GGGGTGTGGGGGTGTGGGAATGAGACTCTGAGGGGGTGTGGGGGGTGTGGGAATGAGACTCTGAGGGTGATGCGAAGGTGAGTCAGACTCCTGTCTTTGGATTCCATCTGTTCCTCAGCGCATTAGACGGTGACATCCACCACACAGTGCAAGGGTGATCATTACTTTGCTGATTCAAATACTAATGTCTTTCAGCGTTGCACTCCAAACAGGCACACTTAGAAATGCTGCTTTGCCAACTCTGCCCGGGCATCCTTTAACTCAAGCAAATGAAAACATCAAGCTGACCATCATGATTAACCTCTCCTCAAGGTTAAAGGTCTAGAAAAACGTCAAGAAGACCATTACCAGCTGACTTTAACTGGACAAGATTGGGAAGCAAAAGGGTAGGAAGGAAGGGCAAAGGTCACCATCCCTCCTTGTCCAGACAGGCTGTGTCTGACCGTGGGCTTAAAA
Source organism: Mus minutoides (assembly GCA_902729485.2). Lineage (NCBI taxonomy): Eukaryota > Metazoa > Chordata > Mammalia > Rodentia > Muridae > Mus > Mus minutoides. The sequence goes on from LR750731.1 coordinate 239,660, forward strand.
ATGCATGTATGCCTGACATTCAGTGCTGTTGCTACAATGTATGGGTCACGTCCTGAAGCACATTCTTTCAGTGCTCTTCTTTCAGGTCTCTTCATCCCGTTCGTGGGAGGCCTTTAGATGGCCCAACTTCAGGGGAGGGGAGCATGGACCAAAGCAAAGCAGTTTCCTTAATTAAAGACTCACAGAGGTGAGAAGAGAGGAAGATGGAAGGAAAATCAATAAAGCAGTCAGAGGCATGGCCTCTCTGTTGGAACAACCCAAATAGATCTATCACAATCATGTGCCTCGTGGAGACTGGCGAAGGAGGATTCTGTTACCAGAGAACATAGCCGATTCCTGTACCAACCGTAGATTAATGCTTAGCCAACAGAAATTATTGAATTGGGTGGAGATGGTAGTTTTATAATAAAAGGTCATGTAAAACTTTAAAGCCATCCTTTATAAGACTGACTTGGAAACTGTTTGTTCTGGCTCTGCGGAACCCCGAGAGCTCCCACTGCTGCTGCTGTGATAGGTCCAGAGTTCTGCACTGAACCCTCTTGTCTTGTGCTTGCATTTACCTCACCGGATGATCCTGGGAGCCACACACATGTGCAGGCCTTAATCACCCACGTTTCAGATCCTTCCTAGAAGGAGCCAATGTGATGTGGTGGCCTCTTTCTTGGAGAGCTGCACTGGATGAACTAGCTGATGCTTGTGCTGTGCTTGGTAACTGGAGTTAGAAGGAATCTCTGTGACCAAAGGCCTGTGCGCCTTTGTATACAGCAGTTGTCGCTGCACCTAGAACTGCTAGGTACAAAGCAGGCACTCAGTACATAACCTGAAACTGATGAGGGCACTTGATGTGGTGGTTTGAATGAGAATGGCCTCAATAGGTTCATATGTTCGAAGGCTTGGTCCCCAGTTAGTGGAACTATTGGGGAAGGATTATTAGCTGTTGCCTTGTTGGAGGAGGTGTGTCACTGGGTTTGGGCTTTGAAGCTTCAAAAACCTAATCCAGGCCCCATTCCCCTCACCCCCCACTGTTTTATTTAGCATGTTGTCCCTGTAGCCAAATGTGTGGCACTCAATAAATGCTCACAAAGATATATGTAAACAAACATCACACAAAGAACACACAGAAGCAAATGTTATACCGCTATACTGGGTTGTGCAGATCTGGTTTCCAGGCCAATGGTCTTAAGTCAAGATACCTACCTTCTTAGAGTCTTGTTTTTTGTTATTCGAAAACTTTTCTGTCAAGGTCAACTTGGACACAGCATGATTCCAAGAGTGACTCTTTTGTAAACAATCTTAATTAGTTTAATGATTACCATTACAGAGATGTACAATACATACCAGAGGTGGCACATTGGCTAGATTTGATCCAGGGTAGGGAACTAAGGATGAAAGGACCCACAACATGAGGCATAGGCAGTGGGAGCAGAGAGCATGATGAACTGACCTGGTGTAGGGCATCCAGGCATGGGACCATGAGTAGTAATAGAAGCAGGGCCCTGGCAGGGGTGTGTTGACTCTGGATCACTGTTATTGCAGATCGTAGCTGACTCTCAGGGGAAGACTAACTCTCAAGGTCTGTGTCCCACAATCTTAGTCCCACCGAAGAAAATAAGACCCTGACTCTACTACTACTTAAACTTCTTATGAACATTGCAAACACATTCACAGGAGGAAAAAAGACAACTTAAACATAAAAGGGAGAACAAAACAAGACAAAACACCCCAAAAGGCTCAACCAGTTAGCAAACTCCAGATGTCCAAGTACCAGAGCAGAAAGAACAACATGAAAAACCAGAACACAACAGCTCTGAAATTACTAATCTCTCATCAATGCCCATAGAATGACTTAGAAAACATCTAGACAAAACATTCAAAAGAATAATTGTAAACATGCCCCCAACAACTCAAAGAAGACATAAATATACTCCAAGAGAACAAAGCACTAAGGGTTAATGATTCCTGTGATAAAATGTGATAATTATTAATAAGGCTGAGCACCAAGATGAGCTGCTCATTTATCCATGAAATCTGCAAACTGATACACAACTATATATATGATTTTTCGAGACAGGGTTTCTCTGTATAGCTCTGGTTGTCCTGGAACTCTCTCTGTAGACCAGGCTGGCCTCAAACTCAGAAATCTGCCTGCCTCTGCCTCCCAAGTGCTGGGTGGGATTAAAGGCATGTACTTCCACTGCCTGGCTCAGTATTTCTTTATGTATTAGGCTTTATTTTCATATTCTTTCATTGGTTTCTTTAAAGTTGGTAACTTGCAATCATTTTAAAAATGAAGAAAACAAAATAAATCTCAGCTCTATAAAGTAACTTCCCACAGTTTTACATCTCTGAAATTTGACAGCAACGATGTAAAAGAGATAGATGCAGCCTAGAATCAATGAATGACAGATTGCTGACGGTCTGCATGTTCCTGTGCTTTCCTGTTGTCAACTAACACAATATATAGGCCTCTGACTGAGAGGGACAGAGTTTGGCTTTCATGTAATTGACAGCAATGTAGCCATACCTAGATACTTTAGTGTTCAATGACCACAATGGCGGACAGAAACAGCTCACGGGATTAAAGATGTGTATCAGTTTGCAGAATTCATGACTACTCAGTTCAGGGCAGCTGGAGAGAATAGTGGAGGCTGTTTACATCATGGTTGACCAAGAAGCCAGGTGTGAAAGAGGAAGTAGGTCCAGGAAAAACCCTCCGAGTCCCACTTCTGCTTTCCTGCTTCCACAGGCCTAGATCCTGCCCCCTAAAGCGGCACAGTGTCTCAGAACAGCGCCACCTGCTGGGAAACATGATCTGATATTCCAAAGGTCCTCCAAGAATTTTCTTAATTCAACTGGAGGCTGCTGCTGAGTGGTACAATAAACTTCCAATCAGGAGCCTCTGAGGATATGTTTGAATTTGAACACAGAAAATTGCTAAATTGCAATCGCTTTTCATTTGTAAGATGTCTCCACTGTTGCATCTCTAGAAACGAATCTGTCATCTAGGGCTTTTGGTGTCATATGGCAAGTTGAGCCACAGTGAGGGAAGAGATGAAGATACTTTTGTAAGAAACAGCCTGAGTAGTTTCTGTGGGAGAGAATATGGGAGGTAAAGATGCCGAAGTGCTTCATCCCAGTGAGCACACATATCCCTCTAATTTCCTCACTAGCATCTAGAGATGCATAGAATCAGCCTTTCTCAGCGGCGTCTGCCCCTAGGATTTGTCTTCTACCTTGCCCTTTGACTAGCTGTTCCCATCAAGTGGCCAGTACATGCTGGAGAAAGGTTTCCATCCAGCCCCACACTGGGACAACCCTGAAGGATTATGTAGCTCTCGAGCTCCTCTAAGTAAAACTAAGTAACTACTCTACCTGGATTTAGGACACTACATCATGAGTAGTGACAGTGTTCTACTCATGGCCTTTGAGGACAGTTCCGTCTTTGTTCACTTCTTCCTTCCTGTTTTGCACTCAGATAAGGTTGGCTTAGGTAGACTAAATCCTGTCTTTGAAAAAGCATGTTATTTTAATAGCTCCTCTGCTATCTCCTTATATGGCTACCTGCTGGTTTTCAATTCTATTAAGTATATATACAGTGAGAAATTAATCAGGAGAAGCAATTGAGTTGCTTTTGGAAGAATGAACACAGGAGACCAAAGAAAAAGAGCTCTGTCAATGAGAAGCTAATTGTATTACTCAGCAGCGGCCTCCAGTTGAATTAAAAGAATCCTTGGAGAACATTTGGAACATCAGATCTGGTATCTCCCCCCCCCCCAAAAAAAAGTGTAACTTTCCAAGTAATGTGAATGCTTGGGTGAGCCTTTCCTACTTCTCAAATTTAGGCAGAGTTTGTGCTTGAATAGGCTCTGGGTTTGAAAGCATATCTCTGGTGTATTTCCATAGGTAAGTATAAGTCTGTAAATGTTGAATTTAAAGGTTAGAAGCCATACTGTCCTGGCTAAAGTAGAAAAAAAATCACTTGCAAAAACTCTATCTTTAGAGATGAATCTTTTATATATAGAAAACTACTATTTGTTTTTACTCAAACTGTACAGCCGTGTTCTCTTTACCAGAGTCTATGAATGATAAACTGCAGTCTAAGAGAGCTTCAGTGTTTTGTCTAAGGTCACTATATATAAAAAGTAGCCAGTCAGGGCTTAAAGCTATTCTAACTCTAGATCCCTCTGTCCTGGTTGTACTCTTGACTCTGAGCAATCCTAATGGTCAGGGGGAAAAAAGCCTGGCCTTTCTACCTCATCCAGTGTAGACCTCCTCCACGTCAGAAGCAGTTCTTTGCTGAATTATAATATGCTAATGATGTTTCAGAGAAAGGGAACAGGCATTTACGTTATTCGCAAGAATCATTTTTCTTGATTAAAGTTTTACAGTGTTCAATGTTGCCCCACAGATATTCAAGAAGGCTTTCAAGGATTTATTGACAACCAAGTACAGAAGAATTATAAGAGGATAGAGAGGCCTTTGGAATTGGGTCTTATCCTTAAATCATTTACCCTTGGTCATTTTTATCCATCCCACCATTCCGTGGCCCATTGACAATGTTGTTTGGAGTACCTACCAGAACTGTTAGAGTCATTATAGACACATCAACAAATGGCACCAAGTCTTTCTCCTTCTAATATTTATAGACACAGAGAAGTCTTTTCAATGTAAAACAGTAAGTGAAATGATTTTGGACATTGTGCTAGGAACATTACCTAAGCTGAAGGGATATGGAGAGTTGGGTCGAATTGGGACACAAAGGAGTGTTTCTGTTGGTTAGATCATAACAGACTCCTCTGTAGTGGTGGTAGAAACAAAGGCACATCTACCATGATAGGGTAAGTTCAAAATGAAAGAACCATAATAGCCAGGACTTTAAGGGCTGAAAAACTTAGGAATTCGAAGGACTGCAAAGTGGTCACTGTGAGCAGAGTGTCTAGTGAAAAGATCTCGGTAGGAAATGAAGTGGGAGAAGACAATTGAGACAAGATCACAGGTCACTGGAAAGCCAGGAACTGGGCCTGTTCTGATTTTAATGGTATACCATGTTTCTAGGGTTATAAGCAACAGAATTTGATTGTTGTTTCAAAGGGCTGCAGTGAAAAAAAAAGTCCCATTGGACAACAAAGAATAGGGTAAGGGAATCTACTTTTAAGAGAGTATGCAAATGGTAAGGGTGAGAGATGAAAAGGGTTTGGACTGGAACAGGAGCTGACACACTAAATCCCGGAGAGCAACTGTGGATTCTCATAGAATTTTTTTTTCTGATATTTGGATTAGATATTTGGCATTGTACAAAGTGATTAGATTCAGAAAAATATTTCCTTTGTCCAAGTAGTGGGAGTGGCTGATGGGTTGGAGGTTGGAGGAGGAAGGGAGAGTGAGCCCAAGGGTCCTTACATTCTGCTTGAACGGCATTGACCGAGGCAGGAAAGGCAGAGAGATCAGTTGTTGAGGTGGGTCATTTGAAATGCCACTTCAAACACTTTTTAATAAGCCTGTAAAAGAAATTGCATATTTAAATTCTAATTAACTTTTAGCTGGTAAATTGGTAATAACAGTTGTTGAGTCAAGCATTTCATTGACAACTTGAAATAGGAAAGATCTGTTCTGGCTCACACTGCCGGAGTTTTCAGTCCATGGTTCACTAGCTCTATGTCTGTGAGCCTGTGGGGAGGCAGGCAATGATGGCAGATGTTACAAGTGGCTGGGAAGGCTGCTCACATGGGCTAGCCAGGCTGTGAAGAGGGCACTGATGGAAGAAGCCAGGCATATACCCTTGGAAGCCAAAAAGGCCCTACCTCTGAGTAGTTCGTTCTGTGTGTGCTGCTCATTGATGGATTAGCCAGTTGATGAAAGTAGTGTCCTCATAATTCAATCCCCTCTCAGTGATTGAATCTACTAGCTGAGGACTAAGCCTTCAGCATTTGAGCCCCCTTGGTGGGGGCAATCCACAGTCAAGCTATAGTAATGACGAACACAGGGAATCCTGTTAGCATACACTACAACCTTTGTCTGAGGAATACCTACTTCTGCTTGTTCCGAAGCTTCAGCCAAGCAGATCGCGCTGCCACAGAGTGAGCAGCCTGTGTCATTAGTACTCCTGCTATCCGAGTCCAGACTGCACTCCATTCCCTAAGCATCTGGGTGGAGCATGCATTGTATCCCTTAGCTTTTCCTCTGAGACGCTGTGGAAGGAAGTATTTGACTTCAAATGATGGTAGCCTACAAGTTCACAGTTTTCACCTCCCACGGAGCCCTTGGTCTTTGTCAAAAGTTCTTTTATGTGTCTTAGATGAACTCTAAGGGACAGATAATATAATCAAGTCACACTGTCTGAACACCCAGCCCTTTCTTTCCCCATGTGGCTTCAGTCCTAACTTCAGAGTGTACCATGGTCCTCAGGCAAAGGCACTTCCGAGGACACAGTCACTGCCTGAGCTACAGGCCTCAGCTGCTCTCCTTCTGCATTGGAGCCCCTCCCCCCCGAAACCTGCAGATGTATTCACTCTGTTCTAGTTTCCCACTAAACTTACTGAGTTCCATTTCTTATGCTTCTTTGGGGGTCTTGATCCATCACCTTTAATCAAATCCCAACTCATAGTAGGACCAGAAAGGGAAAAAGAAGAGAGGAAGATGGTTGGGGTGTGGCTCAGTGGTAGAGCGTTTGTCTAGTATGTGCAAGGGTTTGAGTTCCAACTTCTAGCATCATCACAAAAACAAATGACACATCACCCCCCCACACAGGAAAAAAGTCTGTTTCCACTCAGCCCACCATTTCTCTTTCTTTGCTTTCCTTTCTAGTCAAACTAGCTGCAACCTTCATTTATGCTTTCTCTCCATTTTATTCACCCCCTGCCCCCAGCCTTTCCCCTCTCTTTGGCAAAATCGCTTCTTGGGAGTAGATACTCCTGGTTCAACAGAAGGTTTATTTAGCTTCTTCGAATCCTGACAACATTTTCTTGCAATCATTTTCCTCCTATCATAAAGAAAGGAGCTCAATACGAGAAAGCATAAGTCCCCCCTTGTCTCTGCTAGTACACAGAAGAGTGAAGTTCAAACTGGAAACCGATTCCATTTTACTGACACACAAGGCTGCCTACCAGGAAACAGGTCCATTTGCTGACTTAGTAAACAGGAGGCTTTGCAATTTGAGCATATACTTTCATTGGATTTCTATAGTATGACATAGGCTGTCAATTTATTTTTTTCTATACCAAGCTACATTTCCTCTATACTATCTAGAGGAAGATAATTTTTATCTTCTCTAGAAGTAAGGCTGCTGTGGATTAAATGTCAGTGTGCCTCACAGGGACACGTGCTTAAACGTGTTATCCCCAATTGAAGGTGCTGCTTTGGAAAGCTGTGGGAACTTTAGGAGGCCAACTCTCATTGGAAGAGATGGGTCATTGGAAAGAGTCCTTGGGGATTTTATAGCCTGGACTCATTTTCTGTCCATTTCCTAACTCCAGATGCAATATGGCCTAATTACTCAGATTCCTGCTGCCACACTCTCTGGACCGTATTCTCTTGAATTGTAAGCCAAAATAAGCCCTTGCTTTCTTAAGTTGCTTCTTGTCATGTATTTAGACATGGCAGCAAAAGTCATGAATACCAAGACCTAGGCAGGCCCAGTGACACAACTTATGATCCCAGAGACAGTGGACCGAGGCAGGAAGATGGCAGGCACAGGAAACCTAGGCAATTTGGTCAGACCTTGTTTCAAAAAAGAAAGGTAAATAGTGACCCAGAAATGTCACTTTGTGGTAGAGCACTCGCTTGCTATGCACGAGGCCCCAGTATTAATCTCTGGTGCCACAAACTAACCAACAAGAAAACAAGGCTGTCTTAATGGTTCTGTGAGGTCTGGCTCTCTAGAACAATGATTCTCAACCTTCCTAATGCTGCAACCCTTTAACATCCTCATGTTGTGGTGAACCCCCCCCCACCATAAAAATTTTGTTGCAATTTCAAAACTATGATTTTGCTACTCTTATGAATCATAATGCAAATACTTTTGGAGATAGAGGCTTTGCAACCGACAGGTTGGGAACCACAGGAACAGACCCCACAGAACGAATGTATACTACAAAGAGTGTTGATTAGATTGACTCACATAGATGACCTGGGTTATCCAACAGTGTTTGTCTAGATGTCGGAGGGGTTGAGAAACCGATAGCTGCTCAACCCATAAAACTGGATGTCTCCACAGTTCAAATATGAAGGTCTAGAGGATTTGAAGAGCCATTTGATACGTTTATTTCAGAAGGCTGAAGAACCTGGGTTCTGATGTTAGCAAAGAATGACAACAGTATGGTACTAGCAGGGTGGATGCACTCACTAGCAGAGTGGATGCACACTCTAGCAAGAAGCACAGGAGAATAGGCAAAAGCTATTCTGGTTTTCTTCAGCCTCTTTCTGTGTGTGCTGCTTCGAAGGATGCTGCCTGTTCTTCTGCACATCCTCCCCTCCCTCTGTCAATGCTTCTAGGAAATGCTTCGTAGTCCCATGCAGAGCGGGTACTCCTACGTGATCCAAGATCCAGTCAAACTGACACCAAGATAAGCAGTCACTATAGTGATGTTTCATGATATGGTAATGAAAGCCTTCATTTAATAGTGATCACTCTTCCACCAGAACAGATCCACACTTGTGCAGTCACCCGCTGGGGATGGACATAGCCTTGGATCTGCTGAGGAGCAACAGGTAGATGCGCATCTGTGAAGTTGGTAACATTGTTCAGAGATGCCTGCAAGGCAGAAATACTCTGTGTCACTGTGCTCCAGTCATGTATATGAGGATATACAGACCCTATCCCCGTTCTGCTTATCGGGCCTGAAGGGTACAGTCAGGCATGTAGATGTTTCCATGTGTCCAGATGCCCTGCTCCTGATATAGTGAATTGCTTTGATTCAGGATCCTAGACGGCAGAGTGGGGGAGAGCTTAGTGGCCCCCATGTCTACAAGCAAGAAAACCGAAGCACAAGAGCTTACATAAGTCTCCAAATCTGTTTTAATAGAGTTGGACTTGAACCAGGCCCCCTGACGACAAACGCAACGCTCGTTGGTCTTTTGAGAGTCACACGGTGTAACTAGATCCTGTGCATGGAATTGAGTCCTGGATGGAGGGTCACAAGGCAAGCTGGGACCCGGAAAATTCAGTTCCCTCATTTTTATGCACCATGTTACTAGGAGCCAGCCTAATGATTTCTTATTTCCTAAGACTCCCGTGGGGATAGGAAGCTCCTAATTCCCAGAGGTTCCTCTTTGATTCTGAGCTGGTTAACGGAATGCGTCCTCTTACCCTTGTGAATCAGCAAGCGCTGGGGCAATCTTCTTTTCGCTGGCAGATGAGTCGATGCCTTGATGAAGATGACCTGATCTGGGTGTGCACGGTGAGCCCGGGTGCAGCAGAGCAGAACTCTCAGCCATATTCATCATTTTCGTCAATTAATTAACTTCCCGGCTTAAAAGGGCCATCAATCTCTATAGATTTTGCCTGCCAAATTCCAGAGTCTTTTTCAGTTGAAAAAAAAAAAGTATGGTGCTATACTATACTTGCAAATTTGAAGCAGAGAAAAAGGCAAGACCCAAGGAGCTGGCTTGTTCTGCATTCTTAGCTGCAATGCCCACGGCTTTGAGCTGACTCATGCTCCTGGCTAGAGATGTGGATGCCAGCTCAGTGCCCTGGAAACCCTGCTCTTCTCCCATGAAATTTGGGTCCTGGAAGCTGTCAAACATTTACACTGGTGGGCTAAGAACAGCTAGAATGAAGTTTCTAATATACTCATCTTAAAGTCTCCCCTGTCTTCACATCCACTGTCAGTCCCTTAGTATCTAATACAAACTCCAGCACTCTAAACACAGAAAGGACACTGTAAAGATAAAGACAATTTTTTTTATTTTGTGTTTATAGGTTTTTGCCCCTGTGTACCACATGTGTGGGGTGCCCTTGGAGTCCAGAAGAAGGCATTGGATTCCCTAGCACTAGAATGTGTATGCTTGGAATTGAACCCTGGTCCTCTGGAAGAGCAGTCAGTGCTCTTCACTGATGAGCCTATCTCACCAACCCACCAAAGATGCTTGGTGCTTGGTATCTCCTTATGATTAGCTGTGAGCTCTTAAGTCACTTAATCTTCTTGGGCTAGGTACCAGTTTCCTATGGTGTCTATGGCAAATTACTACAGGTTAACAGCTCAAAACAAGGTTAACAGAAGTCCAGAGGTGAGACATATGAAACCAACAGCTCCGTGATGACATAAAGATGTCAGCAGGGTGTAATTCATTCAGGAGCTCTGGGTGAATCTGTTGCTGTCCCATTCAGCTTTTCGGGCCTGCGGGTCTTCCCTGGGTTGTGGCTGCATCACTCGAATCAAGATCATCATTTTCAAATTTACAGCCATCATTTTATGCCATTGTCTGTCTTGTATCTGTGTGTACAGCCTTTCTCTGCTTCCTCCTCTTAAGGCTACACACGGTTGTATTTTTGGGGTTGCCTCAGATAACCTAGTGTTACTGCCTACCTCAAGATCCCTTCCTCCCTTCCCCCATCTCTTTCTTTTCCTTCCTCCCCCCCACTCCCTCCTACTTCCTTCCAATCTTTCTGTCTTCTTTGCCCTTTGTAACATTCGTAGATCCCAGGGGTTAGGCTACAGAGACTGTTGGAAACAGTATTTTTCAATGTGGAACCAATTTTTTATTCCGAATCCTCATCTCTGCCTCCTAACTGTCTCACGTGTCACTCCCGTGGATGCAGATGTTTGTAGCAGAGACAATTAGCTATCTACTAGCCGTTTGGACTCCAGAGCAGACATGGAAAGGAAGCAGTCACCTGGCTACTGAGCTCTATTTCTCAGTCCCCTTGCTTCTGGATGCAGCCGCGTATCTAATGAAAGTTGGATAGAGGTGTTGTCTGCCATTGGAAAGCCTCCCCCACCCAAAGGAACTCCCATATGTTCTTCATGCTCTCTTTAATATTCCACTCTCTGGATGGAGGCCCCCAGCAAAGCCTCGAAGACCATCTTGACATTGGCAGAGACTTCATTAGCATCAGTTTCTACCTGAGTGTTTAAAGTAAACGTGTAACCAATTCTCCTGGTAACTGGGTTTTATATGTTGTAGAAATAAATTTATAGTGTAATTGTACTTTTATAGTGTAAATTCCACTAATACTCTGGAGTTTATCCATTATAAGCATTTGCCAATCATGTTCAACACCACTACTGCCATTTTTTTTTTTTTTTTACTGTTAATACATGCATAACATAGCTGCAGAAGGGAGTCGAGAGAGGGCTCAGTAGGTAAAGTGCCTGCTGTCCAGGCATGAGGACCCAACTTCAAATCCCCAGCACCTATGTAAGTGAGAGGGTATGCATACCTGCACACATATGTCCACATCAACATAAATACACACATGCGAGCCGGACGTGGTGGTGCATGCCTTTAATGCCAGCACTTGGGAAGCAGAGGCAGGCAGATTTCTGAGTTCGAGGCCAGCCTGGTCTACAAAGTGAGTTCCAGGACAGCCAGGGCTATACAGAGAAACCTTCTCTCAAAAAAACCTAAATAAATAAATAAATAAATAAATAAATAAATACACACACACACACACACACACACACACACACACACACACACACACACGAACTGACAAGATACAGTGTCTGACATTCTGTCATCTCCTAAAGCTGTTCTGTCGCTGAAGGCTTCCATGGAGCTTTCATTATGAACTTTTTATTTCCAGGATTTCAGACCAACTTGGTTTTTGTTTTCTATTTCATGCTTGTCGGGGGATGCAGTGTGTGTCATGGCTGGCGGGGAAGAGTTAGAGGACGGTGCAGGAGGTCAGTTCTTTCCTCCACTGTGTGAGCTTCAGAGGTTGAAGCCAGGTCATCTTGATTGGCAGCAGGCGCCCTTCCCTACTGAGTCATCTGGCCAGCTAGCTCTCTTTACTGAATCTCATTTTTAAATCTTGTATTGAATTTATTTCATTCAGTCCTTTGTTCATAATCCTTTTGAATCTGTTTAGGAGTTTAAAAGCATCCTCTGATTTCTTTGAACACATTAAAAAAATTTTTTTTGTGTGTATGGGTGAATGCATATTTGTGTGCATGTGTATGTGTGTGTGTGGTGTGTGTTTGTGTATTATGTGTATGTGGGTGTGGTATGTGTTTGTGTGGTATGTGTGTGTGTGGTATGTGTTTGTGTGGTATGTGTGTGTGGTGTGTGTGAGTGTGGTATGTGTTTGTGTGGTATGTGTGTGTGTGGTATGTGTTTGTGTGGTATGTGTGTATGGTGTTTGTGGTATGTGTGGAATAAGTATGGTACATGTGGTATGTGTCTCTGTGGTGTGTGTATGATGGCATGTGAGGCGTGTGTGTGGAGTGTGTGTATGCCTATGTGTATGCATGTGTGTGTGTATGTGTGTGATGTGTGCATGAGTGTGCTGTCTGTTTGTTTAGTGTGTGTGGTGTGTGCTGTGTATATAGTGTGTGTTTATATATGTTGTGTGTGTGGTGTATGGTGTGTAGTGTGCTGTGTGTATATGTGTGTGTCTGTATTGTGTATGGTGTGTGATAAGGTGTGTGTATGGTGTATATGTATGTGTGTAGTGTGTATTAGAATTTAGTCATCTGGATATTGATTACCTTGTTCTCTAATTACCATTATTCTTTCGTCATATATGTTTGCAATCTTCAAGGGAAGGGCTTTGGAGGGGTTATGGCGTAGTAGCTGGACCTTCAGCCATACTCCCAGGTACCAGTCTCAGTCTCCAGTTCTACCTTAAAAGCAGAACACTGTCTGCAGGGGTGATCACAATTCCCATGTGGGCCCTTTCTGGAGATCTAGTCATCATTAAAGCAAAGGCCCCTCTGACGCGGATAGATTTAGGATGTAGGGGAACACTGACCGTACTGTGCACACTAAGATCTTAGTTATGGGTGGTGTGAGCGGAAAAGCAAAAAGAAGGACTACTGGTTAGCATTCAGATGACAGGAAAAAAAGTCAGACGAGGAGAAAGATAGAAGTGTGTGCACGAGGGCCGAAGGGCAGGAGATGAGGCAGCTGTGGCCAAAGTCAGAATGAAGAGAGTCGGGTAAAGAATGCTGTCAGAAACCCTAAAACAACCCGGGTTATCAGGAGACCAAGGCAGGGAGACCACAGAAGCCAGACCAGACTGTTTCCTTTAGGAAAGCGTATCAAAAGAGAAATGAAAAGATTAGAAGCAAAAAGGGGGAAATAGAATGACAACAGAGCAGGGCCAGGCTGGCCTACTAAGCTTACTGAGTATCAAATAGGGAGGACGGGCGTGGGTGGAGGGCAGAGTCTGAGCGCGCTCTCTAGTGAGTACTGGTTTCCTCTTTGCTGAGCTGCTGGTGCTAGTCGCAGCCCTGGGCAATCTTTTGCAGCTACTCGGAAGATGCTGTCCCTCCTGCTCCCTACCAGAACTTTTCACTGGCTCTGCCTGAAAATGCTGCTCATGCTCCTGGATAGTCCTTCCCAATGGCGGGCACATATTTAGAACCCGTGTCTATGTTCCTTTGCGGGCTGTGGCTCAGATCACTCATTTACCCGACGCTTCTGACACAGTTTCTTCCCTCCCGTCTAAACTGACTTTTGCAGGCCAGTCTTCAGTGTAGTCCTATGACACTTGCTTTGAGCTCCAGGAATGTGATGCAGGGAGGGTCAAGAGTCACTAAACTGACTAAGTCTCCTCTGCCAGTGTCGCTCCCTGTCATGCTGGTCTCTCATCTGCTTCTGAAAGTTCGCTGAGGACTCCCCGAGGCTGTGAGTTATGGCTCTTATACTGTCTGCTGTCCCAGACCCTCTCCCTCCCCAGATAGCACCAATCCCTCTACCATGGACTCTGTTCTGCAAACAGCCTATTTCACTCTGATATACTTTTGTTAGTCATGTATCTGGTTGATTGAGCTGGGTTTTTTTTTTTTTTTTCCTTCCTTGTACATACCAACAGTTGGTTGGCTTACTCTATGGGACATGAGGGTTCTCTCCTGGATTGTTTTTGCTCACTCCGGTTCAGTCTGGACGCTGATTCTGTGCTGTGCTTTTGGGGTTGTGCCTGTCTTTCCTCGTCCTCTGAGTGCTGTATTGCTTCTGATGTGCTGTCTTAGTGGTCACGAGCTGCCTTTGTTTATTCATGCCTTGAATGGCCTCATTTTTTTTTTACAGTACAGCTTGGCTGAAAACAGCAATCTTGGTTGGCCTTTGACATTCAGCACTTGAAGTTTATCAGTTTTCATTCTCCTTGCTTCTCTGACTGTTGATGAGAGATCTAATGCTCTTCTGACGCTCCTGCCTTGTGAGTTAGTGTTTTCGATTATCGCTTTTATTTATTTGTTTATCTTTGAGTTGAAAGTTATTTAAATCACTCTTAAACGTATGAAAAATGCTCATCCTCATTCCAAACAAGAGATAGATACCATAATTACAATGGGATATCACTTCTTGTCTGTCAGAGGCAAGATGGCTCTCGTGGTTGGTGAGAAAAGACTCTGTGATATGCTGCTTGTGATAACGCAAAATAGCTGCATGGAGTGGGCTTAAAATTGCTGGCAATATTATGCACAGAAATACCCTTTGCCTCAGCAATTGTACCTCCCAGAAATCATTTCCAAGGATGGACTGGTAAACTGAGTCTCAACTGTGCTTTGCCTTAGTTACCTTTGGCAGGCTACCAATGAGCTTCACTCAATATTTTGATTGTAGTTATGTAATACCGAAAGAGAAAAGGCACAAATTGTCTGTCAGCTTGGTTGGATAAACTGTAGTACAAACACATGATGGTTCGTGTGTCTATTAATTAATAAGGAATGGGTTGGAAAGATGGCTCAGCAGTTAAGAGCACTGGCTCCTCTTCCAGAGGATCAAGATTTGATTCCCAGCATCCATCAAGCAGCTTACTTGATACTGTTGGTAATTCCAGTTCCAGGGCCATCTAATGCCCCCCTTTTTTTCTGCCTTCTTCCACAGGCACTGGGCACAGGAGTGGTGTACAGACAAACATGAAAAATACCCACATACATCCTATTTTAAAGTATGCCACATAATCAACTCATAAAGAGGAAAGGCCTTTGGGGACTCAGTGCATTGTCACTTGCTTTGTTGTTTTAGTCAACTGGCAAGGCAGAGCACGTGATCAGAACATGTGCTAGAGTAAAGCCTCATGGGAAAAACAAGAAGAAGCCAGGATCTCACAATCCCCTCTAATGGCAAATCCCTTATGACCCCAAGTCCTCTAATGAGGTTCTACCTCTGGAAGGTTCTACACATCACGGGAATAGACCCAAAGTCTTCAATGCATGGACCTTTGGGGGCACTTATCCAAGGCGCTGTGTTGGGGTCCATTACTAAATCTGCCTGTTGTTTTAATAGGTAGGAAAAATCAACCACTCAGTTTTGGGGGTCACTTAAGGAGAACCACTGTTCCCATTAAAACATGAAATCAGTAGGATGGCACTTCATAAGGACAAGGCCAAATGTATTTTTAGCTGAACTAACATAGTCCCACAGTATCACCTGCTTACAAATAGAAAGAGAATTGGAGAAGCATTTCTTTCTTGGACCACAAAGTTCTAAAGGTTATTGGCTATTACACACAACCCTATCATCTCTAGATATTTTATGCACCTGTAGAGGAATAACTTTTTACTTTTCTTTCTGGTTTGCATGCTCACACAACGGTCTGTGACTTTGGCATGATTGCTTAGAGATCAAATGAATTGCTCACAACTTATTGATTCCAGAAACTTCAGGTTTACAATTCTTCAATCCTTGTTCTGATAGAGAGGGTGTTAGTTTCAGAAACAGTCACTGCCACACATACATCATGTATCATAGCAAAAAGCTATGCTCACCATATTCATGTCTCTAAAGCTGATACCACCATATCGATGGCGTTGGTCATGCATTAGTAACTTTAGGAAAATACAAAGATACATGAGTTATGCCTGCCAGGCCGTGCCTTCTGTGATGTCATAGCAAGTAAGCACTTACGAGATACTTGGACTTTCTAGCCTCCGAAATCACAAGCCAAATGAGCTTTTATTTTTTTAAACTACTATTTTGCCTCAGATATTTTGTTATAGTAACAGAAAGTAGACTAAAGGGATTGACTCCTGATCAAAAGAATATATCAACGAATTGTGTTTTCTAACTTATGGGTGGTTTTCTTGACCTAATTAAAAATTAATGTATAATCCCCTTTGATAATATATTTGAGAGAGCATTGTTTTTGGTGAGCAACAATAGGTGTCTTACAAGAATAAAGTGACCTAGTCTTTGAAAGGATATAAGATTGTCAACAGGTTTGAATGGGGAGGGTTTGGTGTTTTCTTGTCTTTGTCAATGTCCCTACTGTGTTCATTGTCCCTACTGTGTTCACTGTATCATGGAAAGGATAAAGATGCAGGTTTTATCCTCAGAAAAGCAATGTTGGCAACTATGAGATTAAAATACCCTCAGCGCCATTTAAGAATGTTAGAGAAGGTAGTATTTGCTAATGGAAGGCTTGGATGTAGAGTTCTTTGAAGTAATTGAGCTAATGATTTGTTTAAAAACTTAAACATCAGGAAAAAAACAAAACAAAACAGTGAATCACATGCCATTTGGTTGGTTGACCAGTTATTCGTCTCGCTCAGGTGTGCCAGACTGCGAGCAAAAAAGGATGAGTGGGCTGAGGGAGGTCACACCCCTGCCGTAAGGGGCACAGGAGCTTGTAAAAACAATAAACAAACAAAGAAACAAGAAACAAAAAACAAATCCCAGCTGGGCGGTGGTGGCGCATGCCTTTAATCCCAGCACTTGGGAGGCAGAGGCAGGTGGATTTCTGAGTTCGAGGCCAGCCTGATCTACAGAGTGAGTTCCAGGACAGCCAGGGCTACACAGAGAAACCCTGTCACGAAAAAACAAAAAAAAACCCAAACAAACAAAAAAACAAATCTATCAGATGTTCCTGCTTACACCAGGCAAAGGATGTGAAAAGGAAATACACAGATAGAAAAATTATAAAAATCAATTTTATAATTCTGATGTGTCTTTCTGTTTACTCTGATCTCCAACCTGAAGATGGTATCTCTCTTCCCCAGTCTTTGCTCATCTCCACATGCTGTGCGGGCACGATCCTCTTTCTCCTCCCTTTTGGACATGTTGACATTAATACTTTGCCTTTGGTTATTAAAGCCATTCTTTCCAAGAAAGAAGGCTCACTGGGTCACTCTACAACTTCATAATCTTACATAATTTCCCTGCTAGGAGCAATGTAAGTTAGGATTTATGATCATAAATTAGGAGAAACGGTTCAAATGTTTTGAGGTGTCAGAGAAATTATTTATGTCTTCCCATCCTTGTAGGCTCTGTGGATGACATGGAGATGCTAAACTCACGTCCTTAGAAAGAATTTGACAAGGGCACATTTCCAAGTTTCTAATAAGTAACGAGTAACTGACAACCATTATCTCTATAAAATATTACTTATAGGACCCGATTCTTTTTGTACATCCTTTTCCAGAGAAATGCATATCTTGCTGGCTAAGAGACCATCTAGATGCCTTGAAAATTACCTTATAATTTAAGATTTTAAAGACCTTTGGTCCTTCCAAGTTTAGATTTGTAATGTAGTCATGAAACAGTCATGTTGAAAGTGTAAATTACTGGCAAAAGTTAAAATAACCCTTGACTCATCTTTCAAGGCCACGGCATGGTAACAGTAGAGAAGTTGTGCCTTTTGCAAGCTGCTGAAGTTGGCCAGCAGCCAGGCAGTGAGGTGAAAGACTGGATGGGTTGATGGCTGCTTTCCCAGGGCTTTTCAGTTCTGCAATCGCCTGTTCTGAGTGATGGTTATTAATAGCCCTAATTTCTGGGGCTTCTGAGTAATTCACCTCAAAGTATGAAGCCATAAGGTAATGTTTGCCAGTGGAACAGTCAGACATGTGAGTTTGAACAAAACTGCTTCAAAATTGTGCATCAAAAGTGGTGTGTACCCTCATCACATTTCTGAATAATGAATTGTCGCATTCTAAAGATAAGAAATAGCATTCCATGGGGTATCTTGATCCAAAATGTTCACAATATTTCTCTCCTTATGTGTAAGGAACTGACTTTACCAACAAGGCTAGCAATTTGATTAATTGTTCTTATATGTATAGTACCAATTATCGTGTCTTTAATAGTCCTTTTTCTCTCTCAAACGGAGACCGAAGAGAAAGAGATGATGATGATGATGATGATGATGATGGTGGTGGTGGTGGTGATAGTGATAGTGATGGTGATGATGAACCTCTATCAGAAGAAAAGGGCATGAAGAGCTTTGAGTAGCCTTCCTTAACTGTCTTTCATGTACATTGAATTTTCTCACAATAGGTTCAATTTTTAATGTGACACACCAGAGGCTGTGGATTGATGGTCACATCTGATGGTTAGAGGAGGAGTTAATTATACACAGTATAGCAGGAACCAACCTGATTGTTTTATAGGTCTTTATAAGCAAATCCAAACAACTAACAACAAAACTAGATAAAAACAAAGCACAGATTAAGTGTATTCCCCAGCTTCTTCCTGGTTCTTTTGGTAAAATCTCATGGATAATAAAGCTGTTTTGAAATTTTTTAATTAATTACCTATATTAACATGGTAACACTATTTGTGTATATATACAGAGTTAGGGTCAGGTACATAAAAATTATTTCTCTTAATAAACAGTATACATGTATTATGTATTTATGACTCTACAGATGGTATATAGGAACAGGCATCATTGAGGAGTTTTTCAAAGACTTGGGAAAAGGGAAATAAAATTGTTAGGAGTCAAGAACTAAATCTCACAGATTTATGCAGTGTCATTTTCCTAGTTAGAATAGAAATGGTTTTACTGTAGTGATAAGCAAGCCCAACATCTCTAGGGCTTAAATATCAGATTTGAATTTTTGCTTATGGCATGTGACTTTCACAAATTTGGTGGCTGCCTGTGTTCCACATGGTTTATACCTTGGGACTGAAAGTGTACTTTAGGACATGGCTATGTTTTGGGCAGTTTGTAACTAAAGGTGGACTTACATTCATAGGCAACTATTCCTGTCCAGAAGTGACAGTCAGTACTTGAAAATTATTGGCCAGCAATAGTCACCATGCCACACCCAACTCAAAGAAGTTATTAAAAGTAATTTGGTTATATGCCCAGAAGGAGGTGCTGTAATGGCTACTTTGATTTTTAAAGGAAATAATTGGCTCAAAGGCCAATGTCATTATTTATTATAGCCAGACAGAAAAAGTTAATGTATCTGAAGAAAATGCATGTGAAGGTCATGGTGCTAATGAGTCCAATAAGCGTATCCACAGGAGATGCCCTCCGGATCCTATGGCCACTAGGTGATGTTATCTTTCACAGAAGAATTAAATAAGACTTCTCTACAGATAAATGGATGGCCAGAAGCACACCATAATACATAATTCTTCTACTATAGCTTTATTTTTGGTGCTTGGATATTCTGGTTTTGGAAATTGATTTTGTATGAGCGTATTCAGTTTGAACCAGCCTCCAAAGTTGAAAACGTTCTAACACACTGAAGAGATGGCATCTTTGAGCCAATGCAGTTTAAGTCCACTCTAAATCTTAGATGATTTACCAAAGGGAGGGCTGCTGTTGTTGTTTTTTTTTTCAGATTTGTCATTAAAGGATGTTAGCTGTGTGATAGATGGCCCTTTTAAATGTGACTTTTCTATATAGTCTTGAACACTGACTTCTTAAGCATATCAAGAGCCTGTATGTAGCCAACATATTCTATGTTGAGTTGATAAGAAAATTAAAAATTAGATTTAGTAGGCAGACTAAAATAGAACTATGTCGTGTGCCTCTCACAGTTTATTCAGGAAACCTTTGAATATATTTCTTCTGACTAGTCTACCCTAAATCCCCCTGGCTAACTCTGACTCCCTTACTCTGACTAACTCTAACTGACCCTGTCTATCTCTAACCTAACTCTACCTAATTCACCCTGTCTCCCTCACCCTAACTCCCTGGCCCTCACTAACTGCCTCTGACGCTAACTACCCCTGACCAACCGACTCTCACTAATAGAACATGGGGAAAGCCAGCCCATAGGCTAAACAATCCTAGGCCAACCAATCCCAGTAAGCCATGTGGTGACAGCAGATAGGTCCACATAAGCAAGCCAGATGATCAGCCTTAGCCAATTGAGGACTTGTGTCCCTGAGAGCACTTGCTATCGGGCTAGCAGAAGGCAGAAGCTAGCCCCCTCTTAAAGGCACGGCACTGTGCAGCTCTCCACAGAACTACCTAGAGAAAATTGTGTATTATGCAAAATGTAAACTCAATTCTTTAACTCTTCCTTCATCACAGAACAATCCAGAAAAGTCCTATACCAATCCATAAGTACAGCCATTTCCTCACTCCTCCTAAGCATAACTTAAGATATACAGACTTGTTCCCTCTGTGTTGTGTATTTCAATTTGAAGGAATGTTATAATATTCTAGGAAGCAATGTCAGTGTTATTTCATTCCAGCTTAGAAGCCAACTAAAGGAACTAAAGGGCAAAAATATGAATGTATCCCTAACTCCAACTTCTTTCAATTAATTATTGGTTATTTAAAGAAGCAGTGAAAGGTGATACTATAACTAATAAATCTTTACAATGCACTATATTATTTATGAACAAAATCATAAATTATTCATTTACATGTGTAATTGTTGTTATGTTTTCTATCAGATGTAGTAGTTGGGATGGTTTGGATGAGTCCACAGGCTCATATGTTTGGATATTTGGCACACACATGATGGAACTGTTTGGGAAGGATTAGGAGGTGTGGCTTGTTGGAGGAGGTATGTCACTAGGGGCAGGCTTTGAGGTTTAAAAAAAATTGAGCCATTCTTAGTGTGCTTCTCTCTGCCTCCTGCTTACAGCAGATCAGATGTTAACCCTTAGCTGTTCCATTGCATCCATTATTTGTCACTATGTGATACGTTCCCTTAAACTTAGCAGCTCAGAAGGATACACATAAAGGCTTTAGTGTCCATGGTTCCGTGGAATACTCCAGACAGTGCCTGTGCTTCAGCATCTTTCCCAGGCTAGTCATCTCAACGCCCATCTGAAGGAGGATCTACACCCAGAGTCCTTCATCTGGCTGTGCCTTGGGCTCAGTTTCTTGATATGTGGACTTTTGTATAATCAGCCTGGAGTCTTCACAACAGGCAGCTGGCTTCATCCAGAGTAAGGGAGTGAGAGAGAAAGAGAGAGAGCAAGAAGTAGACTATGGTATGGGCAAGGGATGAAAAGGGCAGAATTTACATAACAAAACAATGTCTACCACTGCTGCCATTATATTTAAGTAATGAAAAGCAAGTATAGTTCATACTCAAAGGGAAATAAAATAATCTCCCCCTCTTGAAGAAGAACACCAAAGTGTGCTGGCCATACTAGTTTTGGAGGATGTGCCAAATGTTGAAATGGTGAACAACCATAAAATAGTTTTGTCTGATCTATAATAATGATGTCCATCATTTAAACACACCTCTCATGGAGTCTCAAAGTGCACACATGAGATTAAATTGTCCAAAATTTATATTTGCCTCATCTGCTAAATATGCAAATAGAGGAACAAAGTCTAATCTGCATGTGGATAAAGCATCTATAATTGTTTGTGTCCTGTGGTTTCACTAAAAATCAGTATAATTCAGAGCTAGAGGGATGGCTAGTGGGTAAGAGAGCTTGCTGACAAGGCTAAATACCTGAGATACCTGAGTTTGATTCCCAGAACACATATGGTGGGAGAAGAGAACTGATTTCCACAGCTGATCACTGAAACACACACACACACACACACACACACACACACACACACACACACACGTGCGAGCGCATGTGCACACACACTATAAAAATTAAAATAGTCATAGAATTTGAGATGATCCAAAATTTGAAATCAAAGTACAGAAGGTCTGAAGGCAAATCATTTTGTTGCTGTGTGTGTGTGAGTGTGTGTGTGTGTGTGTGTTTGCTTGTATATTGTTAAAGTCCAGAAGCCATGTTTATTGGTCAGCTTAGACAGGATCAATTCTACATTACAGGGGCTCAGTATATCTGTTATCAGAATTTACCCCTCAATTCTCTGATAGGCATTTAGCTGAGCCTTCTGAGCATAACTGTCTTGATTTCATGGGGAAGTAGGGGGGAGCGATGATAATACATATTCATCTATTTGGAATGCCCGAGTTAACTCAGTGGCCAGTGATTAGAAGTGTACAGTGGCTTCCTTCTACCAGCCAATAACACTTCGATTGGATTCAAGGGCTTGCCAGACTTTCCATGTCTTCATCATAATTGGCTTTCATCTCATCGACATTCTTCTCTCAC
The DNA here is from genome assembly GCA_902729485.2 of Mus minutoides. Classification (NCBI taxonomy): domain Eukaryota; kingdom Metazoa; phylum Chordata; class Mammalia; order Rodentia; family Muridae; genus Mus; species Mus minutoides. Next base: position 262,046 of record LR750731.1, read on the forward strand.
GCTGTGCAATGAACTCTGCTGCTTACTCCACTAACTCAGATGTATGTGGCCTGTCTATCAATAAGATAGCACAGTCCAGTGGCCTTCTTGTAGATGAGTGTGCATTGAGAGACAGCCCTGCATTCTTACTTACAACACTGCATAACTATCCTTACTCATGAGGAATCTACAATGGAATCCTGGGTGTCTTCGTTAGGGTGTTGTTGCAGTAAAGAGACTCTTATGAAGGAAAACATTCAAGTGAGGCTGACTTATAGTTCAGAGTTCATGACAGGAGGTGTGGCAGCATGCAGGCAGACATGGTGCTGGAGAGGTAGCTGACTGTTCTACATCTAGATCAGCAGGCAGCAGGAAGAGAGGGACAGTGGACCTGGCTTGAGCATCTGAAACCTCAAAGCCCAGTCCCAATGGTACACTTCCTTCTAACAAGGCCATCCATCCTTCCTAATTGTGCCACTTTCTCTGAGCCTATGTGGACCATTTTCATTCAAACTGCCACACTGGGGGGACACCTTTCTCCCTCTACTCTTTGCCTCCTTTTTCCTCACTACAGCCTTTCCTTTCCCTCTTACTGGGGAATATGTAAGCATAAATTTATTTTTAACAGTCCCCAGCTTCACAGCAGAGAGGAAGAACGTGAGTGTCCTCCGAGTAGTCTAGGTAAAGATGCCCACAGTCACTGTCAATTTGAATGTAACAGAAACATGTGTGGGCCATGGATAATTGTCACTTCCTTATGCACATGAAGATATCTGTGCAAAAAAGTGATGATCTTGTGAGCCACAGGACTCTATAAAATGTACCAGTTCGGTCCAAAAAGGAAGACAGGACATTTCCCCAAATCCAGCTGTCTTACTTGGAAGGATCTGAAGAGTCCCTTGGCTAGATCTCTAAGAACCATCTTTATTTGCAATTTTAAATTTGTTAAGGGTTGTTTTTTTTTTCCTCAAAGGTCTCCCTATGAGTGCCCATCTATACCCGGACGTCCCTTTTACTTTGTTGTGGGCAGGTCACAAGCCTTCTCCTTCCCCTGGGGCAGAGGTAGAGCAGCATAGCTGCTTGTGCATGGCTTATGGCTCGTCTAATTTGCCACTGTGCGGATCTCACCAGCCTCTCCCCCCTTTCCCTGCTCTACAGATGTTTATTTTTACCCATGGTGATTAGGCATCCTTCTGTACTACTGAGCCTCCCCACCTGTCACTGGTGAATAACCTCAGGTGACAGAAGATCATGACATCTATACACCTAATTGAGTAGGAGGTTAAATTTGTCCTTATAGGCTCATTTTCCACCAGATAGGCCATGCCTTCCAAAACAGAAATGAGAAGCCTAAGTGAAGACTTGTGAGGATGCTAATTTTCTTTAGGACCTAAATGTATGTACTCACTGCTCATTTGTAATTGTTTTTGTGAGTCAAACCAAAAAGGTTCTGCAAAGTTTCAGATACTTCGATGAATAGAGAGCAAACCTAACCATCATGCTCACATTTTCTTGAATTACACTGCAGCAATACGCCAGGGTCCACAAGCTGTGGACAGTAGTATTTGTGGGGATAAGAAAGAGTTTGGGGGTCAAGTAGAGAGAAGAATGTGTAGCAGGCTTGTGGGTCATAATCATGACACCCTCTGTTATACAGGCTGCCCAGCTAGACCCTTTAGACTACAGAAGAGACTGAGAATGCTGTCGGAAGGCCTTGGGAGACTTTCAGTTTGGTGGTAAAAACAGAGACAGCAATACCTGAGCTACTAGCTGGAACTTTGGGCAATGTTTGTTGCTGGTGTCAGGTTTAGGATTGTTAAAGTCACATTTTATTCAACTGTCTATACGGTGACAGTATCTTATAAAGCCAACAGTCCCTTACTTGGTGCTGTCTGGCATTGCAGAATGCTGGAGAAAAATGTTCAGTTCCTGCCTTGAATGTTCTCAGAACAAGACAAGGATCTTTGCACACTCCACTCTTTGCAGTCTTTAATTTTCTTAGCAGTGCAAACCAAGTTCTATAGAGAAAGCAACAGTCCATGCTCCAGACCTAGTGGTTATATGCTTATGTGTTCTGCCACTAAAACAGAATAAAGTTATGTTTCAGTTTGCAGAGAAAACATAATTGAACCTATAAGAGATGCTTCCATCCATGTTTGCAGCCCTTCAACATCCAAGTGAATGATTATCTAATAAAAACAAAACTAGGAAATATTAATTAAGATTATTAAAAATATGCCTCTTAGCTAAAACTGCCACTTATGTGGGCAATTCAATCTACTGCTGTCTGGATTCATCTTCGTCATTCATGAAATGTGCATGTAAAAGTATTTAGCATTGAATAGTTTTATTAAATAATATAATTTAGAAAATATTTTAGTAGTAATTTGTATATGTTACACACTCAAAAATATTCCATTGTTTTAAACAATACAAATACTTCAGAAGAATAAGACAAGAAAAAGAAACGAAAGGGATTCAAATAGGAAAGAGTTAATTACCTCTTTACAGGCAAAATAACACTTTACTTAAGGTTCTAAAAAAAAGACTTGCTTTAGTCGTAGAACAGCAGAATTAACATTGCAAGATGCCTATTCCTCAGCAAAGTTCCAACAGCATTTTTCATAGAAATAGAGGGTGAATCCTAAAGTTTACATAGAAGTACAAAAGACTCCAAATAACCAAATCTATCTTGAGCAAAATACTCAACCAACCAACCAGCCAACCAGCCAACCAGCCAACCAACCAACCAACCAACCAACCAACCAACCAACCAACCAACCAACCAACCACTGTCTTAGTCAAGGTTTTACTGCTGTGAACAGACACCATGACCAAGGCAACTCTTATAAAGACACCATTTAATTGAGGTTGGCAGACAGGTTCAGAGGTTCAGTCCATTATCATCAAGGTGTGAGCATTGCAGTGTTCAGGCACTCTTGGTGCAGGAGGAGCTGAGGGTTCTTTCTACCTCTTGTTCTGAAGGCAGCTAAGTGGTTAGGAGGAGGGTCTCATTGCCCACCCCCACAGTGACACACTTCCTCCAACAAGGCCACCCCTCCTGATAGTGCCACTCCTTGGGCCAAGCATATTCAAACCACCATACCAACCAACCAACCAACCAACCAACCAACCAACCAACCAACCAACCAACAAAAAGCCTATATTGGAGGTATCACATTACCTAATTTCAAATTATACTGCCCATCTTTATTAACAAAAGCACCATGATACGGATAGAAAAACAGGCATATTGAAGAACTCCATGAGCATAACAAGTCTTTCTATGTAGAGATCCTTCATTGTAGAGATCCTTCACCTCCTTTGTTAGATTTTTTTGGTGGAGTTGTTTTCTTGCTTTTAATTTTAGTTTGTGGCTATTATGAGTGAGACTTTACCCATGATTTCTTTCTTGGGATATCTCCTAAGAGTATATAGAAAAGCTGCTGGCTTTTAATCATAGCAATTTGATTTTCAACAAAAGGGGCAAAAAATCTGCACTGGGAACAAAAAAGCAGACTCTCTCACAAATGGTGCTGAGAAAACGAGGTATCCACATGTAGAAGAGGAACATTAGATTCCTGTCTCTTACCCCCACCCCCCACACAAAATGTATCAAAGACTTAATGCAAAGCCCAAAGCTTTGAATTGTGAGGCAATGCTGGGCTTATGGGAGGCAATGTTTTTCTGCCTTGCATGTTTAGTCAGTGCAGGCCTGAGCAAGTGACTCAGGTCTCATGAGGCAGTCTGAGGAATGAAAGTATCTATGGCCATCTCTCCATACTGCACTGAGCTGCAGAGACTTAACTAATAGATAAAATACTCAACCAGTGTCATCTGCTGACATGGTGTTAAAATATTAGGTCCATGGTCTTACTTGCCATTTTGAATTGCATCAGTAAAGCTCCAGTTCCTGCAGCTTCGATTGCTGAGGAATTTGTAAGAAAGTGTCCACTGGGTACTGAGTAAGAGTCCTATACTTGGCCAGGAGCTTTGAGGATTAACTACAAATAAGGAAAACATATATGCAGTGGTTCTAACTTTTAAGACATCGTAATCTAGCCACAGAGACTATATTGGTGCAAGTTCCGACCAATGTAAATGTTTTGGGGACAGTCAGGTGAAACTATTGTCCAAATTCATATAGATATAATGGTGTAGAGTATAATACACTCATGTATGCAAGTCTATCACACAAATAATAAGAAGAATTGGATAAATTAACTAATTTGTGTCTGTGGGTTAAATTTTTTCAATTGCAATAAATCTCTATAGTTCAAGTTCATATTTATTTTTAATTTTCAAGAAGTTTATTTCTGAGAAAATCCCTGCAACCATCTTTGAAAAGACACTCTTCTTTTACAAACTACAATATTTCTCTGAAAGAGTGGCTTCATTTGTTCTTAAGGCCTTTCAAAACCACAGTGGAAGCCATTGTTACAGTTGCAGAAAGTTCGCATATACTGTGATGAATGTCCTCGGTTTCTAACCTGAAGCATGCATGATGTCCTGGCTACTTGTCAATCACAGGCTGCCATTCTCACACCTTGCTACCTGTTTTGCAATATGCAGTTCAGTTTGGTTCCACCATTCACTCAAAGGCTACACATTCCAACAGTCAGCCCTTTGGTTTCTGATATGCTCAGATGAACTACAGTGAACCTATTGGGGTTTGAATGTGCTTAGCTCACGGAATGGCACTATGAGGAGGTATGGCCTTGTTGGAGGAAGTGTGTGTGTCAATGTGGGGGTGGGCTTTGAGACCCTCCTCCTAGTTGCCCGAAAACAGTCTGCTCTTGTCTTCCTTTAGATGATGATGCAGAACCCTCGGCTTCTCCTACACCGTGCCTGCCTGTATGCTGCCATGCTCCCGCCTTGGTGGAAATGGACTGGACCTCTGAACCTGTAAGCCAGCCCCATTAAATGTTGTTTTTTATAAGAGTTGTCTTGGTCATGGTGTCTGTTCACAGCAATGGAAACCCTAACTAACACAGAAGTCGGTACCAGGTATTGGGGTGTTGCTGTGATAGACCTAACCATGCTTTTGTTTAGAGGACTGTGGATTTGGGGACTTTGGAAAGCAGTGGAGTGCTTTAAGTGTGCCTTAATGGGTCTCCTAGCAGGAATATGGAGGACTTTATTGTTAACAGTGATTCGAACTGTGGAAGCCGGCCTGTAGAGGTTTCAGAGGAGAATTTTAGCATGTGGCCGAGAGATTGTTCTTGTGATATTTTTTGGTGAAGAATGTTGCTTCTTTTTGCCCTTGTCTGGAGAGTCTGTCTGAGGCTAAGGGGAAGAGACTCAGATTAATTGCATTGACAAAGGAAGTGACAAAACAATCCAGTGTGTACTTTGTGCTGTGGTTTAGTCTCATGAAGAATGTTTTGATGAAGTTTAGCAAGCTTGAAAATAAAAAATAAAAAATATATGGTTTGAGTATTACAGGGGCACAAGGAAGTAGAACAGAGCCGAATCCTAGGTTCTAGGAACTAAAGAGATTAAGAGAGTGGTGACCTCGAAGCCAGGTCAGGCATGGTGTTACACATCTTTAATCCCAGGAGACAGGCAAGCAAACCTGAGTTCAAGTCCAGCCTGGTACAGAGCAAGTTCCAAGTAGAAAAAGCTTAGGTCCAGGAGTGGTTGTACATGCCTTTAATCCCAGCATTCAGGAGATGGTGCCATGCAGATCTCTGAGTTCAAGGTCAATCTACAGAGCAAGTTCCAGGACAGCCAAGCTTAGGCAGTGAAGGAGTTCTGGAAAACAGAAAGCTAGTGATAATGTAATAGAATAAGGGGGCCATGTTCCAGCTCTAGTAAGCAGCAGAACTCAGCAGCTTTGCCCATGTGGCTCTAGCTTTAGAGTCAAGAGTAGAAAGCTTTACTGGAATAATTGATGCTGGTTAGCTGAAACTAAGAGATTAGTGGTAATTAAGAAGAGACCAGCATCACCGAGGTGAAATCTTCTGGGAAGTGTTTTCTGAGAGTACAAAGAGGCTGTATTCCAGAGATAGCCAAGGTTGTATCCTATGCTTCAGGTGGACTTGGTAGTATGTAATTATCACCCAAGTGATACTGTTTTTTGAAGACATGAAGGAGTCATGAAGAGCTGCCGAGGCTGGCACCATGAGAGGCTAGGGAAGGCCATTGGTGAAAGTGCAGCCTCAATTGTAATTTATGCCCTAGGACTAAAAGGGTCATGCAAAGAAGTTGAGGCTTGGCACCATGAAGGGAGCCTATGAGAGGCTATTGGTGAAACCCAGTTGCAGTGGAAGACCTCAGCATATTGGAGATGCCAGTATCATGGGGTGACCACCAAGAACAGCAGCAACAGTGGAGTGAAGTCAACCAGAACCTAGAGTTCTACAGAGGGCAGAGCTGGAGAAATGAGGACAGCCCTTTAGAGAAGACCAGAAGACCAAGTGTGGATCTCAGATAATGGGATAAGAAGCTGTAACATTGAAATTGACTTGAGTATCCCAAGATATTAAAATTGTCAGAGACCTGGGATATCTGCCAAGGAAAACTGCTAATAGGTAGTGGAACAAGCCCAGGAGAAGGAAGTCTGTTGCAGTCATCAAAGATGAAAGGAGTTGGAGATATGAAGACTGCTTTTACATTAGACATGGAGATGCAGAGTTGGAGTTTGACCAGGTGGTTTTTGGTCTTGCTTTGGTCTAGCAATTCCTCACTATGACATTTTGGAAGGGCAGTGTATATTCTGTGATGTGGGAGGTATGTGGTCTACTTTTTATTTTGATTTTATAGGGGATTACAGTTAAGCAATTGGATGCACATCAGAATAGACTTTGAACTTTGGACTTTTAATATTATTGAGACTGTTATAGACTCTGAGGACTTTTGAAGTTGAACTGAAGGTTTTAGCTTTATTCTATGGCTAGGTCTGGCCCCTTAGACTCATGTATTTGAACAAGCCTATGGGGGTCATGGGATGGAATGTCATGGTTTGAATATGCTTGGCCCAGGGAGTGGCACCATTAGGAGATGTGGCCTTGTTGGAATAGGTGTGGCCTTATTGGAGCATATGTGTCACTGTGTAGGTGGGCTTTGAGGTCTCCTAGTGCTCAAGATCTTCCCAGTACAGAAGAAGAGACACTCCTCCTTGCTGCCTGAAGAAGACAGTCTCTTTCTGGCTGCTTTCAGATCAAGATATAGAGTTCTTGGCTCTTCCAGCACTCCCTGCCTGGACACTGCCATGTTCCTGCCTTCCTTATATGGACTGGACCTCTGAACCTGTAAGCCAGCCTCAGTTAAATGTTGTTTTTTATAAGAGTTTCCTTCGTCATGGTGTTTCTTTACAGCAGTGGAAACCCTAGCTAAGACAGATCCTATTGGTGACTTCATGTCACTTCTTGGTATGCATACTCCAAACATATTTGACTATTGGAACAAACTGGAAGCAAAGAGAAAGAGCCTGCCAGGAGTCCATTGTGACACTCTGGACTCATATTGGATAGCACCTTACATTTCTTTATTCTGCACGTAGTAAAGCAGTTTCCTGCTAATTAATAGGAATTTTGATTTTAAGTGTTAGTATGTTTTGAGACAAATATCCAGGGACAAATTCTTCAGCTGAATACATCTGAGAGACAAGTTGCTTACTTTGTTTCTTTTCTTTTCTTCTTTTCTTTTCTTTTCTTTCTTTCTTTCTTTCTTTCTTTCTTTCTTTCTTTCTTTCTTTCTTTCTTTCTTTGTTTCTTTCTTTCTTCTTTGAATCATTAAATTCATATGACTTGTAATCCTGATTAGGTTAGCTGTTTGCATTTGAAAATACCATGGTGGCTTTCATAAGAGATATTTGTGTGCTGTTATAGTGATTATATCACAAGCCAAGACTTAAAAGTCAGATCAAGATTGGAAGCAGCAGGTAGATGTAGGCGAACTTTGTGGTAACTACAGTCCAGGAATGACTTTAGGACAAATAACAAGATGGCACCCCAGGGCTGCACATACAGCAACTTAGGAAGTCTCTTGCTGCACATTGGGCATCTTAGGAAGTCTTTTGCTGCAACACCTTTAAACTGTTCTCATGAACAGTACTTTGGTACACTAAGCTACAACCCTGTCTTTTAAGGCTATCAGAAGAATTTTAGGGGACTGGGTCAAAGGTAAGGTTTTTCTTTCAATAGCATTAAGGGGCCTTTGAAAATTCTTGTCATAATGATTCAGGTTAATAGCCTAACATACAATTAGTGCTACGGGAAAGTGGAGAATTCTGTGGAGATTTAATGTGCATGATGCTCAAGTAGAAAAATTCCCACGACACTCAGTAATTTAATATAATTGAGGAAAATAATGTATATGAGTATAGACATATACAGGAAGCTAGAAGAGAAGACTCATGAATGTTTTTGAGTCATGTAAACAAATTTAATTAAGATATCTGATGGGCAAAATGCAGTTTTAATGAGGATATGATGTTTACAATCAGGAATCTGGTGTTTTAAAAATGATAACCCTAAGGATGAGGTAATATAAACTAAACTAGGATTCTGGCCTTGTATCACTCTTGGTAGCACAGCTAATGTGCTTAAGTCCTCTGATTAAATATGCCACTTGCATCCTTTGTGTCTTCATTGCCCGGATCTGTGGCTTGATGGAGCAAAGCAGCCATGGCTGAAATGGTGGTGCCAGTGGAGACTAGAGAGGGTGTTCTTTACATATTATAAGAACTGTTATAGATTTTCTACCCAACGTGCCCAACCAAATGTGCCTTAACTGATGTAGTCTGTAAATTCATGGTACTGGGAATTAGGAAGAATTATTAATTTTTTAGCAAAATGGCATTGCTAGTTCAAAGGCACCGGAAAGCTTGGATTTTGGTTTCAGAAGGCCTGAGGTTTTGAGTCTTGGTCCCATTTCATTCAGCTTTGTAGACTTGAGCACCATAATTTCTGGGTATCCAATTTGTTCATGAAGTAAGTTGACAACAGACCCCACACAAGTCTCTGGAAGAATTATGTAACTATTGTGTTCCGCTCACTGGTAATAATCATGCACAGGGCAGGTTGTCGAGGGAGCAAATTAGCATTTGCGAAGGGAGAGAGAAGTTTGCACTGGACTCTCAGTTTTAAAGCAGAATTGGTAAATGAATAAAGTGACAGGTGAGCAGAATGTATGTTTTAACACAATTCAATCTGAACCATCTCTTACCAGCCATCCAGAGTCTTTCCTGAGTCCCACTTCCTCCATGTCACCTTCCTCTCATCAGATGTTTATGTTTAGTTTCTGAGGTGTTGAAGTATTATCTTTTAGTGCCCTTGATTGTCTCTTTGGTCTTCCTAAATAGATTGTGAGCTGTTTGAGTTTCAAAAAAATAAAAAAAATATCTTTTCACGATTTCCCTACTGCAGACAATATTGTGGTGTCCTCCCAAGAGGTTTTCAATAAATATGTATTGATCAGTTGGCTGAAACTTTGCCTTTCAGTAGGAAGCATTGCATGGGAGCTGATATGGTGGAATGCAATGTGTTGCTGTGTGCTATTTGGGTAAATACAATGATGTCAATGCTGTCTCATCAGTTCTGGAAATGTACACTGGAAGTTGCTTTGTAAAATTATCTGTATTATAAAGTCTTTGCACTCTTTAAATTATCTTTCATGATATCAGATTTTGGGTTGTACCAAACAGTATTAGAATATTGTCTTCAGTTGAGAACTTCTAATAAGAAATGTTAAGAGCTAATGAGTCAGTCCTGCTAGTAGAGGCACTTGCTGCCAAGCACAATGGCCTGCGTTTCATCCTTAGGATCTTCATGGTGGAAGAAGAACCAACTCCCACAAGTTATCTTCTGGTCCCTATTACACACCGTGGTATACACACACATGCACACATACATAATGTAAAATGAATAAAGATAATTATATAAAATAAATATAATGTTAAGTGGTTTAATATTCGGGAATACATTGAATCTACAGTCTGCTGAAAAGCTTAAGTTTTATTTTATTTCCTTCAAGACACTTTGAATTATTTTTTCATGCCTACCCAGGATTATATTGTTAGATACTATTAGTTCAATGGGTCTTAAAGAGCATGTATTGAGAACCGTGTAGACCATCAGGGGTGCAAATGTAAGCCTGACATGATATTTTGCCACAGGAAACTCACTGGTGATTAGATTTGAAAGGCATAAGCAAGAATGGAGAGAGAAGACGAGACAGAAAGTTGTTGCCACAGTCTGGGACAAAAAAATGAATGGGCTCCACGTGTTATTTTTCACAATGCTACAGACTCTCATTGCTCATTCTTTAAACATTTGTTAGTTAATGAATACCCACTATATTCTGTGTACTGGGTACACAGGGACCAACAAAGGGAACATTTAATTCCTCTCCAAATAGGAAAATGAAAAGGCGTGACCAAGCTGATATAACCAGATGTTTGGTGGCACAGGCGAGGGACTATTGATTTGCCTTGAACCAGGAAATGTAGCTCTGCGACTCAAGTTGAAAAAGTGTGAGCAGAGAGGCTCCCAGGCATGAAGATTAGCTCAGGGGAAGGGTGGCTCCTTCCCCAGCATGTGGCTAGATTTCTTGGAGATGAGAAGGAGTCGTTGGAGTCGGAGATGCAATGAAAGACAATAAAAAGCTCCATTGCAGGAATTCCTTAGCAGGTAAAGGCAGTAGCTACTGACCCCACAGAATCTGAACTTAGATGCATACAGAGTGTACTCGAGAGGATTCCAGGGCAAGGCAGGGTTCAGGTAGAGTGAGGAGGTTAAGTGTGGGTCTGTGAAAAGGCGGAAGATGAATAGCTACCTGTTTCCCTTTGATCTCTGCTATATCTTATAAAAGCTATAAAGGCACAGAAGGTATAAGTGGGAACAGGAGGATAAAAACAACAGTGTAAAGTTATATAGGGAAAGAATATAAATAAAGAGGATGAGAAATAGTAGATTAATAAAGTGTCTATACTCCAGAGTCTAATCAACTATAATGATTCATTCCTTAATATGAGCGTGTGTGTGTGTGTGTGTGTGTGTATGTGTGTCCATGTCCAGAGAAAGACTACTGGCTCTTAAGTTTTAAATGAACTTTGAAGCTGAATTGATTTGATGTTCATGTGGCTGTGCCAGAAGTGAGGAGAGATACAGTAACCCAAGGAGCCTATGGCCTGACCTAAAGAAGGAAGCATGACACAGTCTATACTGAGTCTGAGGACAGTAAAGGAAACACTATCATATTGTGCTTTACATTCATCCAGGCCTGAGTTTGAGTTCTGTTCCAATGTGTAAAGTATATATTCCTGAGAAATAAAATGATGCTTGGTTTCCTTATTATGAAACAGAGAGATGGTAGCTATCTTTAAAGTCTATTATGAGTATCCAGGTGAGATTCCTGTTGGTGTAAAAGCAATTAGTTATTGTTATCATTATCATTTGTTACATATTTCCAGAGCCATGGAAAGACCTGCTCTGATTTCATGGAGGCCAGCGTGGGCAAAGCTGCCTATGACCTCAGGGTAACTACAATGGCCACAGAGAATTGTTCCATGGGAAAGGACCCTAATATTACACTATTGTAACTTTCTTTACCTTTTTCATATGGAATAAGAGAATTGTTCACAGTGTCTAATAGAACAGGAGTGTGTTATTTTCCTTCTTTAGCTTCTTTTGCTGAAAATTAAAGGTAATAAATTAACTTCCATGTCTAGAATCTATTATAACTAACAAATACAAGCCACCAATGCGGTTTATGGTGCAGGTAGCCTGTGTGCCCAAGATAAACTCAAGAACACATCATGGAGCCAGAAGCGATGGAGCTTTGATTGACAGAACAGCACATTTCTGCCAAAGGACTAGCTATCCTGAAGTCTCATCAGCTCTGAAGATAGTAGAGTCTACTGAGCACACAGATTCCCTAGGCAGAAAGATTCTCAAAGCACACATTGCAAAGCTGAACACAGCCATGAGTCTGTGCAGAGGGCTGGCGGCAGGAGGCAAGAGGGTCCCCTCACTAGCTTGAAGAGTTCCCTCCCTCCCCTACCTTGCTCTAGCAACTCAGCTCCTGGCACAGCCCTTCTTCCTTCACTTGTTGGGCTGCTGTCATCTGTCCATGAGCTTGTTCCATGAGCTTGTAGAGACCCTCCCACCCCTGAAACACCACGAGTCACCCATGTTTCATTCTTACGTGCTTAATGGCCCAGAACCTTCTGTCATTCAGTAGCCTTTCTGGGTTTTAGTCCTTGTTCTCTTGTTTAGAATTTAAAAAATTTTTTTTTCTTCTGCAAGAAATAAAAAAGTGGGCTATGTGCTTTTTGGCCTCTTTCAGTTTGAACCAGGAGACACAGAAGTGATTAATGACTGACATCTTGCTGTGATTCATGTTCGAGGGCACACTCATGTTCAGATGTCAGTTTAGAACAGGCTCTGTGTGGGAAGGGTTGAATGCACAGTTCTACCTGTGTTTTCCAATTCTTTAATCTAATCCCTCTGCCTTTGTACGTGAATTTTTCTTAAGGTTCACCCATGAGAACCTGCCTACCCCTTGTGAATTCTCCAGCACAGGCTATACTGTTTTAACTCTCTGAAAGAGTTCCAGGTCCTTCCTCCTGGAAGCCTGGGAGTGGAACCAATCTGCATGACATTGTTGCGGCAGGGGGAAAAAGACAGGTGTGACACAGGGCATGTTTGGCTTCCAAGAACATCTCTCCACATGGTACTGGCTAATGAGCTCACCTGTGAGTCTGCCAACAAAGAGGCCCACAGACACAAAACATTAATGGATTGATTAATGTGGCTCTTATATAGTGTCTCTGGACATGAAGCACACCTCAGATATGACCTGAAGCCCATGCCTGGCTGTGGGATGATTTGTGGTTTTGAGCCAGAGATCCCTCAGAGAACCCAGACACCTAGCCAAACACTTCAATTGCAAGGACTTTACTCTTTCATAGTGGACGTAAAGCGAATATTTCCTTTGAGTTAGCAGCGTTGAATAAATCCACGGGTGTGGTGTGACTAACAGCACTGGGCATACAGAACGCAGGCAGCAATGGTGCCTCTGAGTGTTCGTGATTTGGGTGGAAGCTGGGAGGAGGAATTTTTTCCTTTTTTCTCTGTGTAAGAAGTTCCAGTCTACCAGTCAGGTACACCCCTGTAACTCCAGCCATCAAAATGTGGGAGGAGAGAAATCAGACACACACACACACACACACACACACACACACACACACACACACACACAACCAAGTGAAACCAAACAGTATTACAACAAGAGAATAAACAGAGAAAAAGATCCCTTTCCCTCCACAGAGCCAGCCAGAATCAGCCAGGACCAGCCAGGACCAGTATCCTATCATTCTCTGCAAGAATCCTGTTGAGGTTTCTGGGTTCCTCCCTCCAGTTTCCTGATACCCTTGTTTACACTTCTATGGCATTATCTCCAGCTTCCCCCAACACACAGGCACATCCAGTTAATTTCAGACATCTTTTCACTGTTTATCAGCCATCTGTCAGCCTGAGCCCCATTGTCCCTTGGTCTGCAGTCTACTGGGGGATTAGTCAGTGAGGTTTGATCTCATCTCCACCAAAGGCTGCTCAGATGTTCATTTCAATATAACTTTTTTTCTGTAATTTTTTATTAGATATTTTCCTCATTTACATTTCAAATGCTATCCCAAAAGTCCCCTATACCCTCTCCCTACTCTGCTCCCATACCCACTCACTCCCACTTCTTGACCCTGGCATTCCCCTGTACTGGGGCATATAAAGTTTGCAAGACCAAGGAGCCTCTCTTCCCAATGATGGTCAACTAGGCCATCTTCTGCTACATATGCAGCTAGAGACACGAGCTCTGGGGGTACTGGTTAGTTTATATTGTTCTTCAACCTATAGGGTTGGAGACCCCTTCAGCTCCTTGGGTACTTTCTCTAGATCCTCCATTGGGGGCCCTGTGTTCCACCCTATAGATGACTGTGAACATCCACTTCTGTATTTGTCAGGCACTGGCAATAGCCTCACAGGAGACAGCTATATCAGGGTCCGTTCAGCAAATTCTTGCTGGCATATGCAATAGTGTCTGAGTTTGGTGGCTGATTATGGGATGGACCAGGGTGGGGCAATCTCTGGATGGTCCATCCTTTTGACTTAGCTCCAAACTTTATCTCTGCAACTCCTTCTATGGGTATTTTATTCCCTATTCTAGGGAGGAATGAAGTATACACCCATCGTTCTTCCTTCTTGATTTTCTTGTGTTTTGCAAATTGTATCTTCGGTATTCTAGGTTTCTGGGCTAATATCCACTTATCAGTGAGTGCATATCAAGTGACTTCTTTTGTGATTGGGTTACCTCACTCAGGATGATATATCCTCCAGATACATCCATTTACCTAAGAATTTCATAAATTCATTGTTTTTAATAGCTGAGTAGTACTCCATTGTGTAAATGTACCACATTTTCTGTATCCATTCCCCTGAGAGACATCTGGGTTCGTTCCAGTTTCTGGCTATTATAAATATGGCTGCTATGAACATAGTGGAACATATATCCTTATTACCAGTTGGAACATCTTCTGGGTATATGCCCAGGAGAGGTATTGCTGGATCTGCTGGTAGTACTATGTCCAGTTTTCTGAGGAACCACCAGACTGATTTCCAGAATGGTTGTTCAAGCTTGCAATCCCACCAGCAACGGAGGAGTGTTCCTCTTTCTCCACATCCCCGCCAGCATCTGCTGTCACCTGAATTTTTGATCTTAGCCATTCTGACTGGTGTGAGGTGGAATCTCAGTGTTGTTTTGATTTGCATTTCCCTGATGATTAAGCATGATGATTTGCATTTCCCTGATGTTGAATATGTTTTCAAGTGCTTCTCAGCCCTTCAGTATTCCTCAGTTGAGAATTTTTTGTTTAGCTCTGTACCCAATTTTTTAATGGGATTATTTGAATTTCTGGAGTTCAGCTTCTTGAGCTCTTTGTATATATTGGATATTAGTCCCCTATCAGATTTAGGATTGGTTAAAAATTCTTTTCCAATCTGTTGGTGGCCTTTTTGTCTTATTGACAGTATCTTTTGCCCTACAGAAGCTTTGCAATTTTATGAGATCTCATTTGTCGATTCTTGATCTTGCAGCAAAGGCCATTGCTGTTGTGTTTAGGAATTCAATATGACTTTTAATTCATTTTTAAAAATGGCATTCAATTACTTAGGATAGTGGCATATGCTTTCCAAGTGTGTGACAGACTGACTGTCATGTTTTCCAACTTACCTATCGCTAGTGGTTAGTTTCTAAAGGGTTAAAAATGAATGATTATCATTACTTAATGATGCTGGAAAAGAATAAGAGATGGACATCGGACCCCAGAACTGTAGCACCCCATGCAATACCTTGTCTATTAATAAAACCACATAATGGCCAAGACTGCTTAGACTTCAATTTTCAATGATTGTTTGTTTAGAACCCTGATAGATCGTCCCAGTAAAAACAATCTAGACTCACGGTCTCACTGTTATTACTCACAGTGGTCTTGTAGCTAGCCTCCTTTTGGGTGTGTAAGCTTACGGTGCTGTAGAAGAGGAAAGAGGCTGCTCGTGGTAGAGTCAAGTGCTTAGCAGGGCTCCGAGGCACAATTTAAAGTTATCAGGACTTTTCAGTTGGTTTGCAGTTGGGGGTAGGGCTGTTTTTATCTTGTGAAAGGATGTATGTTCTGTGAAATCTCCTCTATGCCTTCTCCAAATGAAGAGAAGGTAGGATCAGCAGACCAAAGCCCCAGGGAAGGACTTGAGATTTGAGAGGTATAGAAAAGTGGTATAAGGAGTCAGAGTCCTTCCTCAGAAATTGAACTTGGGTGAAGAAGGAAAAGGGTTTCTAGTTACTGTCTTAAGTGTTACCAGCAGATCAAGGGACAATGTTTCTCACTGGCCATATGACAGGCTGAGCACATGTGCTGCTCTCTCTGGGAGTGGTGAGAAACATTGGAAGAAGCAGGTAATTCTGCATCTTAAATTACAGCCCACTAGGCAGCTGGTAAGATGAAAGGGTCTGGATTTCTATGACCTCATTCTTTCCATGAGGTAAAGTCTTCAGTCGCCTTTCAGCTGGAACACTGGCCTAGGCTGAACTGCTTGGCAGCCAGTAACAGCTTTTGTTTCATAAGATTTAGAATTAATCTTATTTTGATGGTAAACACGATGCTAATTGTTTTAACTGGGGAAGGAAGAAAGATATGTACAAATCACGGAGACATAGTACTGCTACACTCCAAGGAATATTATAATTTGCAGTTTCGGTGTTTTATGTATGGTATGTATGCATGTGTGTATGTATGTTTGCATGTGGGTAGGCTCACATGTGTGTGGAGGTCTTAAGTAGGTGTTCTGTGTCTTCCTCAGCTCTTCTGCACTTCACTGAGACAGGATCTCTTGCTGACCCTGGATCTTTCCAATACCAGCTTCTATAGATAACTAGTTTGTTCCAGTTATCCCCTGTTTCTGCCCCCTAAATGCTAGGATTAGAGGTATGCAGCCATGCCTGCCAAACATTTCCATGGGTTCTAGGAATCTGAGCTCTTGTCCTCCTACTTGCTGGATAAGCCCTTCATCCACAGAGCCACACAGCCCTGCAATTTGTAAAGCTTCTTTTCAGCATTTGCTATAACGTACTGAGCTGAGCTCAGTATTATGGTAAGGAGAGCAAAGATCCCACAGAAGGAAGGGTGTGAAGAGTTGGCAAGGCCCGTGGCATCTCTTAGGTACATTTTACAATCAATAGCGTTTTGCTTGGTTTTCAGAGTTAAGCTTGTGAAAAAGCTGCAAGTCTCATGACAATCATGGCAGTGTGTGACTAGATGATCATTCCTTACAATGACTTGAACTCAGTCAGTGCTGGTACCTGGAGTCAGGAACTGAGGCAGAGGCCATGAAGGGGTGCCACTTCCCGGCTTTCTCAGACTGCTTTCCTATAGAACCCAGGACCACCATTCCAGTTGTCCCCACCCACAATGAACTGGGCCTTCCCCCATCAATCACTAATTAAGAAAATGCCTTACAGATTGATCTTATGGAGACATTTTCTCAATTGAGGCTCCCTCAGCTTGGGTCAAGTTGATGTAAAACCTAGCCAGTATACACAGGTTCTGCAAAAACTTCCCCTTTCCCCTCCTCACTGAATCCCAGGAAGGTACTCAGGTTCAAGTCCAACAGGTAGTTTCAATAAACCGAACTAAGCTGATCTAATTTAATTAAAACCGAGAGAGACTTTATAAAGAAAGTGAATGCTGTTGGTCTCTACTGTGGACCACCATGATGTGAACAACCACTTCAATGTGTGGACTTCACTGAACAATATTTTGTTTGGTGAATAGGAGGAGAGACTCTGTAGGCTTGGAGTTAGAGAGGCCCCAAGAAAGGTCCTGGAACAAGAATGTATGCAGAAGACAGACATGTCTAGTAGTCTAAGTCTCTCTTACTTTCTTTTACTTCTTTTTGTAATTCTTCTGGAGGCACTAAGGAAAGGTCGATTCTCAATATCTGTTTCTACCTTTACTAGCATTTTTAAATTGCACAAAAAAAAATGAGTTACCTACCTTGTGACATTCCATGCACGTGTATAGAATACTTGATTTCATTCAATCCCCTATTAGCATATCATGCTCTTTGTCCCTCTGTCCCCTTTCTCTGTCTCCAAGTCCCCCTACTTTTATTATTACTGTTGTTTTCTTTTTTCTTAAATTATTATTGTTGCATTTATATACACACACATAAATATATAAATACAATCCACTGCAATGAGTTCACTTAGTGTTGCTTGTATGGATATATATATATGTTTAGGGATGAGCACTTAGTATTGGAGAACTAATTAGGGGGCTCACACTTGAGGAAGACTGATTACCTCCTCTCTCAGCAATCACAGACATTGTTTTTAAAATATACCACAAGATATTTGAGGTTGCAGCACAATACGAGGGTATCATGGCATTTTCATATGTATGTATCATACTTTATTCTAGTTTCTCCCTGTCCTCACCGTCCTCCCTGTTTCATTCTGTTAAAATTATGTCTGAGTCAAAGAAGTGGAACCTAAAGACAATTGTGTGTGGATGAAGAGGCAGGATGAAGGGAGCACACAGAGAAATGTGCACATACAAGTGTGTGATGTTTCTTGAGTGTGTGTCCATTTCCTTAGATATCCAAGAGTTCAGGAAAAATAATAAATTTCATAACATGCACAAATAATGATATGCTTTATGCTGTTGTCAAGAGCTATCAGTTCTTGCTCATAGCTTTAGGGCTATACTGTGAGGCTCCAAGACCCTATTGGCCAGGCCTATTCCTTAGAAAATTCTCTTTAAGTTCATAGGTTGCTTTATACCCGTCATCATGAATGCTACTTCCCCATCTTCAACCTTCACTATCCTCTTGCCTTATGAAACTGTACTACAATGTTTTATTTGTTTTCCTGACTCTTAGATGGTGACTATGCTCACCACTATACCACAAGGCTGTTTCTCTCATTTTTTTTGTTCATCATTTTCTATATTTTAGAGTCTAAACTATGGGAACCTTTTTCAGCAGCATATAATAAGCATATAATAATTCATTGTTTCAGTAACTAAGCAAATGAATGAGTGAGAGACAAACTTAAGTCCTACCTGTTTTTCCTGTCATTGAAAAGATTGATATGTTTTCTTTTAAGACCCTGTTTTCTGAGAAATTATACCTCTATGTATATGCACACTCTTCCCTTCTTGTACCGCATTTACTGTGGTCTTACAGGTCAATCATTATGTGATTGTGTTTAATTTCATAACAAGTCCATAATGCAGCTATTATTGTCTCTATGGGTAAAGAAATAAAATCAAGAAAGATGGCTAATTTAGCCAAGATTGTGATGCTGAGAACTGACAAGTCAGGGGTGATATCCACAGCCCATAGTGCTTCTGCTCATTCAGCAACACTAGATCTGGACTCAGCTTCCTCAGTTTCCCCTTTCTGCCTCACTGGCCTGCTTTAACTCTTCATTTCCCCAGTACACACATGTCCAGTCTAGTGGGAATCTCCTGTCTCTTCTGCTGTTCACTCTGCTTTAAATGGCAGTATCTTGTGAGGTTCCTGGAAAAGGGATTTTTTTTTTCTTTATTGGACACAGGAAAACAGAGATTTGGAGATGTATAACTCTATTCTGCCAGATTCTGGGGTAGGGCCTAGGTCTTCTGTCACAGTGTCAGGCTGTTTACCCAGGATAAATTGCCTCAGGAATCCCATTATCAACCATTTGGGAAAGAGTGGTGATGATTTTAAAGCTGTAAGAAATGTAACAATCACCTGGATCAGTTGTTCTTAACCTACGGGTCGCAGTTCTTTTGGGAGTCTAACAGCCCTTTCACAGGGGCTATCTAAGGCCATTGGAAATCACAGATATTTACATTATAATTCATGAAGTAGCAATGAAAATAATGTTATGATTGGGGGTCACCACAACATGAGGAACTGTATCAAAGACTCACAGCATTAAGACCGAGAACCTCTGACCTAAATAAATGACTTCATTCTAGACAGCTGGCCTAGAAAATGTTAGTTTCATGTCCAAGACAGTAGAGAAGGTTAGTAGAAAGAACGGAGACTCATTGTGAGACCCAAGACTTGTCGTCAGGTCTGGAACTTGTTCCTTACTTGGAGGCTCAGCTCTTGTGCTGAATGACAGATAATATAAAATGTAAATGATCCATATCCAAACCAAGCTGAAGATGTCTTTTCTGTCATGGTCCTTGGCTTGCACACAAAGGGTACTTTCTTCTTTTTGTAAAAGCCCCCTTTATTTCATCTGGCGCGGTCTCCTCTGACTGGATGGCCTTCTGTTCTTTCCATGACTTGTGCTCTTCAGTCTTCTGACAGCTCCTCCAGCCACAGGCCTCTCACCCCCACATCCCATCCTCCTACCAGTTCTTTGGTGCCGCCAAGGATGTGCTTACTGAGTAAGCCAACCTGCAGGGTTTGTCTCCCTTCCCGCTGGGCTCCACAGGAACCCAACTAAGGCCATTTCCTGGTTGTCATCCTGCACCAGCATTGCAGTTGCTAAAATATTAATGGCACCCTCTGTGAAAACTAACACCAGGAAACTTCTCATTATAAATTAAAACTGCAGAGAAGCAGCAGCAAAGAACTCAGCAGGACAGACTTTAGCAAAGAGTTCTTAAGAATTGAGACAAAGGAGGCCATCTTTGGTTCTGTCTTGCCCATCCTGTTAGCTTACTGAGGGAAAGGCAGCCACTGTTGGCTGAGATGTGCTGTTTCACCATTTACCTGGGGTATATAGCAAAGTGTCCCTATGGGGGCTTTACTCTTCGAGCGCCTTTCCTGGGTCTATTTGGGGAGAAGTTGAAGGAAGGGTAGCAGTTAAGAAAAGCATAAGCAACTGATACAGATAAAGGAACTATGAGTTTCCTAGGGCTACAACTTCATGTGATATACCAGGTCATGTGATATATTGGGTAAAGTAGCTGGATCTAAAGCCAGAGAAACATGGTTCCATCCTTTGTCCACAACGTGGTTCCATCCTTTGTCCGATCCTTAGGTGGCAGGAGTACTGTGAGCTCTGTGTCCAAATGATCTGATTCCTCCGATCACCTCACATGGCTCCCACCACCACAGTCTTCCAGCCTCTTCACAAATCATAGTGTGAAGCTGTATTTTCAGAATGAGTTAATGAATGATCAAAAGGGGAGCACAGGGGACGCAAATTGACCTTTGATATTTATTGCACAGTGCATATTGATACTTTTAGTTTAGTTTAGTTTTTAAAGAAGAAGGTACAAATGGCAAGAGACAGAGATATTATAGTGTCATCAGAATACACTACCAAGCACCATGGAAAAGGGAGGATTATCCTTCAGGACCAATCCAGAGAAGTGCAAGCGGCATCCCTCTGGCTTCTGGGGATATTGCAGTCTTCATATGAATACTGGGTATGTCTCAAGCTGCTGATAACCCAAGATCCCTTCTCCCCTGGCCACTCTTGTCTCCCAGGTTCCCAATGTGAATCTCATTTGCTCATCTTTCTTTCACTGTTTCTGTCTTGAGACTGATTCGCACAGGTTTTCCTGGCCCTCGTATATATTCTCATTGTTGGGTCTGCTGGTGTATATCTTTGAATAGAGGAAGTTCTTTCAGCCTAAAGTCTTTCAGCTCAGTCCTCAAACCCACCCACCTCCCCCTTTCACCTCCAAGTCCCCTCTCTTCTGAAGCACATAGATCTTTACTTAAACTTCTAAGTCTATGTGGCTCTTGTGAAAGGAGAGAGTAGGGACGTGTTCTCTCAAGACAGAGAGTGACCTCCACCATCTGAGGTGAGGTCTCTAGTTGCTGTCACTCAAACAGACTCAGCTACAGAGAACCTTTATCCCGCCTCTCTCAAGCTCTTTCTTTCTCTCCACGGTCACTAAGCTGAATCTGAAGCTCAAGTTATAGTGTGGGCCACAGCAAGGCTGCGACAGGTGCGTCAGGCTGTAAGTATGCAGGCTCTGTACATGTGTTATTCAAGGAAGCTGCCATCAGCAACTGGAGATGGTTGTCCTGGAATGTGTTGAAAGGGAGAAACAGGGCTTAATTGCGAGTTTATTTATATGTGTGATCATGGTGAGAAAGGCCTAGGCAGTGGACACCATAGCTCCCATCCCCAGGGAAGAGAGCAAAAGAAAAAAGTGTAAATGTTCTAATCAATATTAGCATATGTAATATGACACCCTCAAGACGCCTGGGCCCTGACCCTTCACCCAGACTTCTGTATGTGCCACGAGTCTAAACGTTTTCGAATTCGCAGTCATAGTCAGTCATCCGGCACATGATGAACTTCCACTGGCGGTCCCTGTAGGACAAGAGTCAGAAAAGGAAATGTCAGTGAGTGGAGAAAGAGCAGCTCCTGGGGAAAAGCACTGATGGGCTTTGGCAGGATTCGGAGCTGTGGGGATTCTCACCTTGTTCTCAGAAACCTTCAATAAGGTCTCCAGAGAACTGATGAATCTGTAAGGTTAGCTTGCCCGTTGCAGGTAATGGGGCACATGGAGGCCCTTACTATGACTGGTGGTCAGTCCTCCGTGGCTCAATGTCCGTGGTGCCTCCAGGACTCACAAGTTGAGCATTTACTAGCACTACCTCTATGTCAGTGTGAAGAATCTATTTTCCTTCTAAAAGGTCATGCATTTTCCCATAATATTTCCTTTCTCCTGAGGACTCTCTATGTGCCAGGCTCCAAGAGATGCATTGTGTGTTTCCCCTTTGAAACCACATCTAAGGTGAGTGGGAAACCACTCAAGGCACCTTAAAACATGAAAAGACAATGCCTCACCTATCAGAAATGGAAAAGCCTATTTAAGTGATGGAATAGATTTTAGAGGGCACAGAATTGTTCGGTTTGGGGAAATATGGTGCAGACATTTGCTGTTTGATAAGCTTAGGACCATGTCCTGTTTTCAACCACTTAATGGAAATGCAGGGAGTTATATACTCTGCACCGCACTCCTGTGGTCTGACACTATTTAACCATGACGGTGGCGACCATTGTCATTGTGAAGTCCCTAGTGCTTCCACTGTGCCCAGCCCTGGACTAGATGCTCTAGAACCTGTTCTATCAGTAATCCCCACTGTGACTCATTGTTTTGTGAAGAAATAGGCTTAGTGTAATCAGACTTGCTTTAAAGGATTACCAACCAGTGAAAGGTGATGCTGTCAGATTTTGAAGGTCCTGAACCAAATATTGCTCTTTTGTACTAGGCTGCTTCCCTTGCCAGGTGTCCTTAATGCCACCAGAGGACACAGCTGTCATGCTCTTGGCATAATCCCAATCAAGTGTGGAACTACTTTATCCATATTTAGCTGATCAGTTTCTTCCACAGTATAGTCCTTCTTCCTTCTCTTGAACCTGCTGGGCTTATTTCTGATTCAATGTATCCTAAACACCAATGACTGACAGCTCCAGAGTCCAGCTTCGGGATGGGAAGGAAGTATGTGCGGATGACTGTGCTATTCGGAGTGGGGGGATGGGGATGGGAAACAAATAGCCCAAGGCAAGGCAAGCTTTGTAATTCTGAGTCTGTTTTTCCAGTGCAACTGGGGATAGTGTTCTCCGGCACATGTCTTTAAGGGCCCGGAGGAATGAGATGTATATTGATATTTGTTCTTGTAAAATCATCCTCAGAGGATATGGCTTGTTTTAGATGATTAGCAAACTGGTGCAGTGTGTTTTCCGAGTGAATTTAATTATCACAGCTAAGAAGTGCATATCTATGCATGAAGAAGGTAAGAAAGATCCTGTGACCAGGCATCCATGATGTAAGTTTAAGAGGCAGTTAATAGAAGCTGAGAAAAATTTAGACTTGGTCTTAAAAGTATCAAGGGATCTACCTAGGTTCCGTTTTCCATGTCAGACAGTAGCTTTCAACTAGGGGCTAAGTGACTCCCTGGTATATTTGGTAATGGCGGCAAAGAGTTTTGCCTGTCACCCTGTAGGTAGATAGATACCAGTGGCACTTAAAGTGGGTGGGGCTAACACCTAGAATCATAGAACAGACACTTGCAACAAAGAATTATCTGGCCCCAGGATGAGAAACCATCCCATACACAGGTAGACATTCACATGTGACTTTCATCCGGAAGGGAAGCCCTTGATCAGCTGGTATTTGTCCAATGGGATTGGGGGTGAGCACCCCATCTTCAGTGGAATGAACAAATTAAAACTATGGATTTCCAAACCACTGATTGTTGATGACTGATTCAAAACCACATGGGCATGCTAATTTTATTTATTCTAATTATATTTTTATCTGGGGGAGGCAGAAGTCATTTTAAAGTAATTCAGAGACACTAAACCTCAGACTTCAGTTATTCTGTACAATTTATGTAACTGATCATTTCCAAGCCAGCCAGAATTGGCCACTTTAGCTGCCAAAAATATTTATTTAGCACCAATTTTAGGTTATAGTCATTCATTCTTTACTGTTTCCACTTTGTTTTATATTTTTAACCAGAACACTCAGAACTAATTTCCCCTTTAACCCAGGAGTCTTTAGGAATGCTCGATACTGGCACTGTGTTCTGAACTTTGGCAGACACTTTATTGCTCAATGACAATAGATTTCCACACTCTTTGAGTTCTTGGGTCAGTCTCGTCTTAAATATCTTTACCACTCAGTTGTTTCTCCTCATTAGGATGAGTGTATTCAAAGTATTCTTCCTCTTCTAAACTGTAGCTTTTAGAAAGCAGGTAACTAAGTAAGTTAAAAACCCTATCTCAAATAGAGACACGTTATATATGAAAACTGAGCTGTTCTTCTGTGAAGAAAGCAGAATCTTTGTCCATGGGACCTGGAAAATACAATGTGCTTTTCCAGAGCTATTTTTATGTCTTTAGAATTTATGTTTCATAATAACTAAGTTAACTGCAGCTAAGTGAAGTGCAACCTCACTTGGAAGCATATACATGAAAGGAGATGGCACTCGAATTGACTCTTCAGCTCATAGTCCATTAGCTACCGAGGATTTACTTTTGGTTTTATTTGGTTTGTAAAATGTGTGGGTAATCTTCTGGAATTCATTTTTTTTGTGTGACATTATTATCACGGAGTGAAAGCTAGTCAACTCATCTCTTAACTTCTGAATTTCTCCATACTTTTTCATGAATTAATGGAGAGATAACACTAGAGCCCTATGATGATCTTGTGTACAGGAAGTTTTTGACTCTTCTTTTCTTATGGTTTCAGTGTACTTGGGAGAGTCCCAGAAAAGAATAAGGGGGGAAGCAGGGTAGAAATGCCACTTAGTGCTTTTCCTTCGTGAGTGACTTAGGTCGTCTTTTCACTCCAGAAGTATTCTGACTTCATCACATAATGATTTCCTCCCTTTTCATTTCTAAATATGATTAGTTAGATGCTGTGGTCTACATGTTAATGTCTGTTATAAAATCTGTGTGCTGGAAACTAGTGTCCGAAGTAATCATAGTACTCAGTAGTACAGAGAGGTAAAGGTTGGAGGGCTGATTATGCCAAAAATACGCTGTCCTCAGGAGTGGTATCAGTTCCACTGTGTGGGGACACAATGAGAGGGTCCATCTTCAAAGCAAAGATTAGTCCTCACCACATATCTCCTGCTACCTTGATCTTGAATTTCCAAGTCTCTGGGACTGTGAACAGTAGATTTCTGACTTTTATAAGCTGTCTAGTCTCAAATGTTGCATTATACCAGCCTGAATGTACTGAGAGAATGGATTTTGTGTGCTCTTCCTTGTGAATCCCCTCCTCTTCTTGTCCTTTCTTCCTTTCCTACAATTTTAAGTGGGGAGCACACAAAGGCACAGGACTAGAATGGGATCCAGTTTGAGAGTGAATACTCTTCCAGTCACCTCAACCTTTCCTTGATATGACAAGCAGTGCCTGAGGCTGACTGCAGGAATTGTTGAGGACATCAAGGAATGCCCATGCCAAGTTCAAGGCTACAGTGGTACTCGAGTAGGTTGGTGTCTGTCCTTCTTGACAAAGTCATACTGCCTTGTGAGGCAAGTTCCCAAGAATTCTCACTTCTCACTGGTCCCTGCTGCCTAACCAAACCCACAGCTAATCCTTGAATAAGCAGGAAACTAGATTATCGGGGTTATCAGGTAAAAGGACCCACAGTCAGGACCCCAGCAAGGAGTGAATCCACACAGCCTCCAACGCTGAGATCACTGAACAGGGGTTACCCCTCTCACCTTTCCACTGCAGAGAAAGTGGTTGTTGCTCCTCGCATATAGAAATCGTAGTCGTAGGAAATCATGTCCATGTCTTCCCCATAGTGGCTTGGGTACTCTGTTGTCATCCTGTGCAGAGAGAACAAAGGGTTGGAGCAGACAGGAGGTCAGTGTGAAGGAGAGCGGGAGGTCTTGGGAAACGCAACTGGAGTTAGGTGGTTTCTGCCATGCCACAATGATAGATACCTTCTTCCATTTCTCCATTTCCTTTCCCTAGCTATCGAACTGTACAATTAGCACCTACAGCAACAGCATCAGCTACTGAAGCTGTAACATAGGCAGAAGACTCTCCTGCCTTTGAAGTCACGCTGAATTATTTCCATCCTATTCAAGTCAGCCAGGGTGCTGTTTCAAATTGGATCATGACTCATTATTAGATCACAAAGTCAATTGAAATGATTATGACTAGGTTTATATTGATTGTCAATTTGAAAGGGTCTAGAGTCACCTTGGAGGGAATTTTCTAGATTTTGTTAATTGAAGTTAAATGTAGACGGAACCATGGTGTGATGGTTTGAATAGGTTTGGTCTCCATAGACTCATGTGTTTGAAGGCTTGGCCCAAGGAGAATGGCACTATTAGGTGGTATTGCCTTGTTGGAGAAAATGTCTCACTGTGGGGGTGGATTCTGACATCTCCTTTGCTCAGACACTGCCCAGTGTGCAATCTAGTCTCCTCCTGGCTGCCTGCAAAAGACAGTCTCCCTCTGTTGCCTGCAGATCCAGATGTGGAACTCTTGGCTTCTCCAGTGCCATGTCTGACTACACACTGCCATGCTTGCTGCCATGATGATAATGGACTGAACCCCTGAAACTGTAAGCCAGCACCAATTAAATATTTGCCTTTATAAGAGTAGCCTTGGTCATGGTGTCTATTCACAGCAATAGAATCCTAAGTAAGACACATGGGCTGGGGTCTTGCATTAAGTTTAATCATGAATGCTAGCCAAACATCAGTAACCACCACTCTCTGCCTTGTGACTGGAGACAACCTAGAGTTGTATCCGTTTTCAGATGCCACGACTTCTCTGCCATGACGGACTATACCCTTGAACTGTGAGCAAAAATTAAACCTTTCCTCCCTTAAGTTGCTCCTGTCACAGTGCTGAGAAAAAGAACCAATACACCAGCTTAAAAGAGAACACACCAGAACAGAAAGCACTAGTTGAAATGGTGCATTGCTTACGTATGTATGCATTTATTATTGGCACATGTTGTGTGATAGTTTCACACATATTTCTTATCATAACTGGTAATAGTAAATGTGTTTAAAATATCTAGGTAAAAGGTGAGCTGCACAAAGGTACATTTCTCTTTGTCCACTGTGGTCTCTCTGGCAGCTAAAACAGTTTCTGCTACATGGCAAATATTTTCTAAATAAACAAACAGCTTTGTGAGAGTGATTTAATTTGTTCCCCAACCTATTAAAAAAAATGAAAGCTGTCTTACACATTTCACTGCAACTAGTGAAGGTATGAGTGATAAAATGGCCTAAGGTAGGTGTGATGTCATTAAACAGTCTTCTCCTCCCCCACCAGCATTGTCCCTTCCCCTCCCTTTGTCATTCTTCCTTCTTTATTCTCAAGGATTGAGTCAATCCTGAGACAAATTTAGAATCCTCTGGATCTCATAAAAAATTTGCCACTGGAATTCTTCAAGACCAAAATAAAACCATTCAGGATAAAAAAAGTAAAAGACGCCAATGTCTTTCCTCAGACAGGTCTCATGTAGCCTAAGCTGGCCTTGGATTCACTATGGAGCTAGGATAACTATCAACTCCAGACACTTCTGGTTTCACCTCCCTAGAGCCAAGATCACATGGTGTTCCAGCACTTCTGGGTCACATCTGTATCCTCAGGGCTGACCAGGAAGCAGCTAATTTGTGAGTGCCAGTAATCCCTTTTGATTTGGGTGTACTGGGCCATTGTGTTCCAATGGTCTTTCTTAAGGTTGTAAGAATTAAAAAAACAACAACCAAAAAGCCCCTCAAAACCTGATTTATGAATTAGAAGGGCTGATGGGAGGGTCTACAAGGAATGCAGCAGGACCTAGGTTAGCGTAAGATAGGTGGACTTAGTCAGAAATCTAAACTGTTTCTTTGGGCTTTTCTTAGTCATTCCTTTTGCCTTACTCACTCCCTTTTTGATTTGCTTCTTTGGAAGAAATCACTAGGCCATCTTACATACCGAGCCCAACCTCACGTGTATTTTTAATTGATATGTTCATGAAAGGAAAATTAATAATCTCTTTTGCGCTTGTAAAGAGACCCTGAAATAGCTTTTTTTTTCTTTTTGTCTAACAACAACAACAAAAAATCCAGCTAAGTGCTACACAAAGGAACCTAATTGGATCCCACTGGCGTGTGACCTGAGAATTCAGTGCCAGCTGCTGTATGACAGTTTATCTAGAGAAGGGAAGTGGACTGTTGAGAACACACATAATGTAAGTAGGATTTTGAATGTGTTTTCTTCGTTTCGTAAAACATTCTAGAACTTTAAAAAGCTTCATTTAGACACAATGTATAAAACTTTTAATTCTACACTAGCAATGTCAGTATTTGGCACTATTGTGTTAGGCCAACATCCAATTGCCCAAACTACTTGACTGTTGTTTCTATTGACCGTCTGTCCTGCATACAGATCACTTGCATAATTAAAAACATCCGGAATAAAGTGGGAAAGAAAATTTTGCACTTAAAATAAACATCAATAGGTCTTGGGTTCTAGAGGGGCAAACAGTTCCCTAATGGTTTCTCTGGTGAGGATTTCTTATTCATTTAGTGATCTCAGTGCACAGGTTTCTAGGAAGTTTACCTCTGCAGTAGCAGAGTCAGCTGACCAGTGAGTTTCTAGAATTTCAAGAGAAAGTGAGGTGTCTGCCATTGGTATTGGGCCAAACTAGTTTTAGCTTTGATTTTTGGTTGTGTTTTGTTTAGTTTTCATCATAAAACCAGGAGATCAAACTTAGACTTTCTTCCAGAACCTTCAATTAGGGGAAATGGTGAAGGAGGCTGGAAACTAAACATATGGAAGCAGAAATGGTCTCAATGATTGATAAAAGGAGAGCCTTCCAAACATCACCCGCAGCAAGAATTTCTGTTTCAATTTAATCTAGGATTCCATCTTTTTAGTCTAATAGATATATATCTATTTCTTTCTTTCTTTATGATACCACACACATGCACACAGATACACACACACATGCACACAGATACACACACACACACACACACACACACACACACACACACACACACAATGTCCTAATAAATAAAAGCCTGAGAAATAGTTAATCAAGAAAATAAAAGGCTTTAAACTTACAGAGTTAAAACTGAGATAAAGTTTACATACTTTTTCAGAAAGTCAAGAGAGGGCAACGGAAACTGGATGATAATGTTTTATTGCACCCAGTGTTGTCTTTCATGAAGATAAAAGGGGTAAGACTCAGTGTGGTTTCAGCTTTCTTGTGAATCACTGTGCAGTTTCAGACAGGTTTTTGGCACAGTTCCTCATACAGAGCATTGGCACACATTTCTATCCCAGGTAAAATAATCTAGTAAGCCTGTGGCTTGACAAGAAGAAAGGAAGGACAGTGCTTTAAAGAAATTAGTCTATTGTAAAGTATTTCTGAGAAATATAGGGGGTATATTTACCCTCTTTTCATCAAAAAATCTACTGTGTTTATGTATATTCACATGTGTGTGTGTGTGTGTGTGTGTGTGTGTGTGTGTGTGTGTCCACATGCATGTGTGTACACTTTCCTAACACTTTCAAAAAGTATCCGTTAGGGTATAGTTTCTCACTTCTTGTTCCAAAGCTTAGAGAACTGGAAAACTTAAGATTTGTATAAGTTCTTGTACAGACAGGGATGAATAAGATGGAAATAACTTAAATGATTTCTTAATTATGAGCAGACAAAAACTCAGTTTGAATCAAAAGAAGATTGGCACAGGACTTTCTTTCTTGTTTTCTGTGTGTGTGTGTGTGTGTGTGTGTGTGTGTGTGTGTGTGTATGTATGTGTTTATATTTCTTTTTTTTACATTTTTATTAAATATTTTCTTTATTTGCATCTCAAATGTTATCCCCTTTTCTGGCTTCCCCTCCGAAAGCCCCCTATCCCATTCCCCTTCCCCCTGCTCACCAACCCACTCACTCCCACTTCCCTGTCCTGGCATTCCCCTACACTGGGGCATTGAGCCTTCATGGGACCAAGGGCCTCTCCTTCCATTGATGACCGACAAGGCCATCCTCTGCTGCATATGAGGCTGAAGCCATGAGTTCCTCAATGTATACTCTTTGGTTGGTGGTTTAGTCCCAGGGAGCTCTAGGGTTACTTGCTAGTTTATATTGTTGTTCCTCCTATGGGGTTGCAAACCCCTTCAGCTCCTTGGGTCCTTTCTCTAGCTCCTTCATTGGGGATATAAATATAAAGGTTGTGTGTCCTTTATCTGAGAACTGAATGATCAAAGACGGGGTAGAAACCCTCAATTGAGGTTAAATGTTTACTACAACAAAACCCAAATGGACTTACATATTAAAAATAAGTATAAAAAGACAGGGACAAAGAAGCAGGTGTCTTGGTCTCTCCGCATGGAGCTGGGCATTGGCCAAATAGGACCACATGCCATGTCCTCTACAGTCACATTAGTGCCCTTCTCTGTGTCGACAGACTGAATTCTGGGAACTTGGGCTGTGACAGGGAACATAAAATGTTAGTGTCTATCCTCTGTGGCATTTGGGGGTTTCTATTTCAAACGGTTCAGATATGTATCACCACAGAGCAGAAGCACAGTTCCCAGGATGTCTGTGACTTAAATTAGAAGAGGAAAGTCCCTGAACTTTTTTCAAATTGCTCTTTTGGAAGTGAGCCTTGAGCTCTTGCTTCAAGCCCAGGGCTGGTCGGCAGTGGTCACATTTGTTTTGATAACTGTTGACAGTCATCAGCCTGGCTACCCTAAGCTGTACATCAACAAGGACAGTTTCACCTCCAATGTCTCCCTCCCTCTAAATAAAGCAAACACCCCCCCCTTCACTTTGTCATTAGATGTCTGCTGTGTCGCTGCCTAACACTTGATCTATATTGTTTTTATGTTCTTCCTGTGATAAAGGAAAGTGGTTGTACTCTATACACATAACATGGGATCTGGAGGTGGCTGGACCTTTCTGAATCAAGCTCACTCTTTGGAAGAGCCTTACAGCTTCCATATCACTAAATAAAGCAATATAATAACCATGGTTCAGAACTTCTAAATCTGTGAATTGTACATATTTTCTACCCTTTTGCATTTAGTAACTGACTGGTTAACTGCATGAAGAAATGAAGGATGTCTTGTAGAGTCCTGTGGATTGAAGTGGACTTGGCTGTGATCGACAGATTTGTTTTGTTCTAAGTAGTTCAGGTTGGGTGAGCTGATACTCCGACAATCAGACACATCTCTGAAGTGTCTGCGTTTGAAGTCTGAACACAAGACGGGGGTATCTCCTATATGCAGGCAGCAAATAGATGCCAACATTATAAATACGGGACAGTAACTGTGACAGCTGCTCCAGCTGAGGAAAGGGACAATTGATTCTGCGCAGGCTCAGGGGAGCTGTGGTTCTCCATAAGGAGTATACTGGGGGCAGGGTGGTGGTTGCTTGTGAAAGACAGGAGCATCCACATGCAGTTGCCCTCTTAAACAGTAACATCCAGATTCGTTTTATCAAGATATAGCAGCTTCCATCTCTGCAATAGTAGCTCCTATGCTAGCTCAGAGCCATCTGTGTGGACAGTTGCACTTTTTATCAGGCCTCTGGGAAACATGCTACAGGAGACCAGCCAGCCAGGGCAGGCTGACACACTCCCTGACAGAAGGCCTATCAGCTCATTCCTGACTTACACTCAGCATCACAACAATGGTCTTGCCAATAAACCTCATCTAGTGCTAAAATCAGGACAATGGCACCCGATTTCACAAAGATTTTCTTTGACTGGATTATTCACAGTGGAAGAGAAGAGACAAATGTTCTCTTTAACTGATTTTTGTTGTTGTGAACTAGGAATGTCCAGGAATTAAGCAAAGCTACTCTCTGCCTTATAATCTGGACCTGAGGGGGAAGCGGGGGTGGGGGTGGGGTGGGGGCAATGGTGGAGAATGCTGGGTTTGTTTGTCACAGAAAGCCAGTGACCGTGAAAGGCAATGTGAAGGTCATTTAAACAGGCGACTGTGTCCAAGCAGGTCATTCTACAAACCTACTCAATAGTCATAGATCCAGGGAAGGATCATTTAGACAAAACAATAAACAAACAAACACATCCGTAAATTCAAACCTCTCTATTCCAGGATGCCTATGCACAGCTTCCATCCAGCAGGCCGACTGACTGGGGTGTGACCTGGAGGAACTGGAGCTGTTTGAGGACAGTGGAAGAGGCCAAAGGTCTCTGAAGGCTTGTTTGCAGCCCTTTTGGTGACACGTGTTGGCTGTTAACAGATCATTGGACTACACGAATTTGTATTCTTCCAGCTAAATAAATATGCGTTACATTTTCATACTCATCTAGTCCAGTGGGAACCGATTAGAAATGGCATGTCTGCATCGAGCAGGAATTTACTTTCTTGCCAGGTTTCAGTGCCGTTGTGATATCCAAAGAGATATCACGCTGAAATCAGAACAGCACCTTGGCTCCCACCAAACAAATAAATCCCACATGTGTCTGGGAGTTGGTGATGATTTTGTTATCCTATCCCAGAATGATGTTATTCCTGAGCTCTAAATGCTCGAAAATAGAGGTGCCAGACATTCACTTGACAAGCTTCACATGTGTGCTGTAGAGAGATTTTCAATGTAGAAGGGAAGGAGGCTGCATTGGAGCATGCCTGTAATCCCAGCACTCTCGGGATACAAAGGCAGGAAATGTTTGCTGAAAGTTTGAAGAAATTCTGGACTACAAAGGCAGTCACAGACCAGCCAAGGATATATAGAGCTTGTGTCAGACAAACACATAGGACTGGGGACACCTCAGTGATTAAAAGCACCTACCGTTCCTGAACAGGACCAAAGTTCAATTCTCAGCACCTACATAGGGTAGCTTTCAATCTCCTATAAATCTAGATCTAAGGGATTTAATGGTCTCCTCAGGATTCTATGGTGCCTGGACACACAGGCACACAGACACACACATATACACACATTTACACATAGAGATAGACACACACAGACACATGCAGGGACACACAGGCACACAGACACTCACATATACACACATTTACACATAGAGATAGACACACATAGACACATGCAGACACACACAGAGACACACAGACATACACACACACACACACACACACACACACACACACAGACACACACATGTAGGTAGAATGGTCCATCCTTTGATGTGTCTAGTTCCACCATTTAATTCAAGTCAGCTAAAGTGATGTAAGAGAAGGTACCAAGTGCAGGCATTAGCAGCATGTCAGTGTGGGGAAGGTAGAACATAGCTGTGGGTTCACCATGCAGGGCTGTTAAAAAGATCAAGCACAAAGATAAGCCACACCTCCTAACAGTGCCACTCCCTGGGCCAAGCATATTCAAATCACCACGGGTATGCACGCATATACACAAAGTAGTTTAAAAGTGAGAAAGCCAAGTGGTCAAGGCATTTGCTGTTCTCTGATTCATGGCTGTAGATACAATGTGACCAGCTGCCTCCTCCAGCTCCTGCCTCATGACCTTTGTCCATGACCACAATGGACAGCATCCTCCAACCATGAGCCAAAATAAATGCTTCCTCCCGTTAGTTACCTTTTCAGAGTATTTTTATTACAGTGAAAGAAAGGTTTGTTTGTTTGTTTTAATTATCATTTATTAAAAACTCACTCTATCAATGTCAATTTCACTGCAATTACTGCTTGAAAGGGCTAGCAACATATAGTTATTCTTTTGACAGCTTTTATACTAAGGGCCAGACAGTATGCTGAGATACTGAAGAATTGAAAACGTATGACCTTTGGGGCTTCATTCAATTTAGAAGGGTATAATACAACACCATGACTCAGGCAATTTAAAGATCCCACTAAAATGTCCAGACACCCTTGGAACGGTGAGTCATATGCTGTGTCCTGTGGTGTTTGGTCCACATTCTTTATACCACTTCTCCAGTGTTTCCTTGGAAAAAGTATCATTTCCACAGAACCACTGAGGTTCTGACAGTGCTTTCTGAGCTACAGCCAATCACGTTGAAGCAGTCATTTTGTGGAGTCTGCTTCAGTGTTGAGTTGTGATATCATTCTCACTGCCCAGTGACTCTGACCAATTGTGATATATCTGGACTCGGGTGGGGTGAGGGAGAATAAGGGGTTGTTGGTTAGGAAGGCAAGTAGAAGGACCCTGAAGACCAAGGCTCGGGGGTGAATTTTATGAAACCTGAATGTTTCTGTCAATTCTAGAAGTTACCCATCTCACTTAGACCATTGTTAAATTAACCAAGATCCTCTCTGTTCCTTATATATACACCTTTCCATAGTCATTAAATTCTTAGTATTATAAGCAATGAGCTGTATCTAAGGGGAAACTTGGGAAGTCATTTTTAAAGAGAGAAAGGAGATGTAATATTTGTGGGGAAGCAAGGCAGATGACCGCTGGAATCTGGGGCATCCTTAGGTTGATAGTAGAATTTGGTACATAGTGGTTTATCTGTATCCGGCCTTGGCACGCACGTAAACAGAGTAAGTTTCAAGCATCAGTGCTCCAAGTGTTGACACACAATAATACAGAATGTGTATCATTTTTATTGGTTGCTCAATTAGAAGACAAGGATTACAGAAAATTTGGATGCTTCTGCCTTTGTCATGTTCAGCCTCTATAGTAAGTAAGATTTTCTAAAACTAGTGAGCTTTGGGTATTTATCTGCCTGATGGCTGAAAGCTTTGGGCCCCAAGCCCATTCCCTTTTGTTCTGTTTGCCCAGAACCCCAGGCAGTAGGCATGATGGTCTATCTGCAGACACTGCAGGCTCTCTCATTCATCCTGGCAGAGACCCCAGGCTCTCACTGTGATGGAAAATGTGTCTGTCCCAGAATCCTCTTCCTCTTCCTGGCTGAGCATGACTCGGTGCACCCCTGGCTCACCCCTGTTCCTCTGCACATCCATCTCCTGTCACATGTTCTGTTTTCTGCAAGGCAATGCTTAGCCTTGTTGGGTGTTTCTGCCCTTGAAAGGCTTATTAGAAGGTCTCTTCTGCATTTGAGAAAGTGGAAGGGATTCTGCTTTGAAAAAAACCGAGCTTTGTGTGATCATAGCCCATGGCAAAGCCAGGAGCCGGTTATCACATTTAACCCTCACTAGAAAGCTAGGGCGTAGGTTAAAGCCTTCATTAATTGAACAGATGCGAGTGTCGGCTGTGTGTCTGATGTCACCAAAGAGCCTTGGGACATGGGGAGAGAGATCAGTCCATAAAGGGCTTACTCCATAAGCATAAAGACTTTGATCTCCAGTACTCGTGTCAAAACCTGCGCATGGTGGCTCACACTAGTGATCCCAGCCCTGGAGAATCCAAAATAGGAGGGTATCTGAGGCCCACTGGTCAGCCAATCTAACCTAGAACAGTAAGATCCAAGTCCCAGAAAGAGACTCTTTCAAAAGACAAGGTGGATGTCTCCTAAGGGGCTATATCCCAGGTAGACATCTAACATCCACACACATGTGTGCACACATCTGAACACATGTTCACCCACACACAGACAAACACACACAGAGAAAAATACATAAAAATTCTTTTTAAAGAGCTTGGCATGCATAAGTACCAAGATCTCTGTGAGCTCAGAGCTTATAACGCAGAGGAGGGAGGGTTGGGATGAAGAATTAAAAATCTATTCAATTTAAAACAACAACCTATGTTTTTTTTCTGGAAAAAAAAAGAATTCTCTTCCTATTAGGGAATCACTTATGACTGGGAATGTGGTACAGCCCTAGAATGCTCTCCTAGAATGATGGATTCCTGGTACTGCAAGAAAACAAGAAACTTCTACCCAGTCAGTCTCTCTCTCTCTCTCTCTCTCTCTCTCTCTCTCTGTCATTCACATGGGTGCACACACGGACATATAAGATCCAAACACTCTGCTAGACAGTCATTGATTATGCAAAGATCAATGAATTTTCCCATACCAGGTATTCAAAGTCTGGGTACAGAGAGGTATCCATACACAGAATGTAATGGCGTGTTGTTCCTGTCCTTACGGACTGCAAGCTGCAGTTTTCATCAGACGTTTTTATGGAGACACAGTAAATAAACCTTGCCATCATTTCCAATGGTGCACTGAGGTTTTCAGAGAAGTAAAGGTGCCTTTCCAAGGAAGTTATAGAGAGGACAAAGAAGAAAGAGGTTGCAGAAAAAAAAAAAGACATGGAGCCTGAGATTCAGGATGCCCTTGCATGTACCAGCATTCCTTGGGCCCAAAATAGCATGCAGATCTTTGGTCTTTGATTCTGGATCTGCTTGGGCTCAGTCATTAGCCCTTGGCATACCTGTTCACCAGTCGTGGTGGGGTAAGAAGCAGTTTTAGTGAAGCTAGAGGAGGTTTCTTTTCCGGCCTGTAGCTTCAGACTTCAGCTGACTTTGAGCCGTGAATTTACTGTCATTGATGCAAGAAGAATTGTTGGACTCTAGAGACTTTGTGCACCACTGGCACATCTGCGGAGTATGTGCACCACTGGCACATCTGCGGAGTAACACCGTGACTACAGAGAATAGAGCCCGCAAGGCTCTCCTCCCAAACATCAGACTATGGAGAGACAAAGCCCTTGAATGAGCCAAGCTTCAAATGTTGATTTTGGATAACTATACAAGGCTTAAGTGCCTGGATTGTTTGGAGGCCAAAGAATTTGGGATGAGTTGTGCGGTTAACTGGTGTGAGTTATCAGGGTGACTAAATGTATGTGTATTCTCGTAGAAGATTGGAAGCCAGAGTCAGGGAGCACTGGGCTTCATCCCAGGGAGAGACAGAGAAATAGGACATTCCAGGCTGGGGCTGCCGAGCAACTCAGAAAACACTACCACTGTTTTGCTGTGGCTGTGATTGTTGTTTTGCTTCCTGTCTCTAACTCTTTATCAGAATGTGGCCCAGGAGAGATTTGGTTACTCCTAGAAGTGCTGTAGGGATACAGGTCCCAAATAGACTTGGATGTAAGGTGAAGTCATCATCATGACAGAGGGAACAGGCATGGTGACAGGAGCCCCTAGGCATCATTCTGTTTCTTTTTGCATGGCAAAGAAGGGTCTGGGGACATCAGGTTGGATGACCTGTAGGGCTTTTTCTGGTATGAATGGTCTCCCTCAACCATTCCTTCTCTTCTATACTCTAGCTGCTGCTTATCACACTGGTTTGTGACATCCTGAAGAGGTTTGAAGGACCAGATCCTTGTAGGCTCCCACCCACCCCCAGGAGCCCTGAGGAATAAAATTTAGCTACCAGACTCACCAGCAGGAATATGGACATCTCTTGCTATAGCGGCAGCAGTAAAATTGCCACTCACGATCCAGCACTGACTCGAAGTAGCGGCTCTGGAACCCCGCCACCAATCCATTGTTGGAGCACTTTTGGTACCTGAAGAGAAGAAAGGCATCAGGGCACTGATGAATGCAGACCCCTTCCTCAGACTCTCCTGACACAGTTAATACTCTCTCGTTGACCCACACCCCCGCAAGTTATTCTATTTGATACAAAGAGTAGATGTTGTATTGTAGAAACTACATGTGTGCCACAAAAGTTCCAATGGCTCAGCAACTTTGAATGGAAGGAAGCTTGGGAGACCCTGTTCCTAATGACTTTCCATAAATGTATGCTTAGATAAAAGAAAGCTTGTTAATTTTACAATTGAGGATGCTATAAATCATTTTACTTGAATTTAAACTAGAAGGCTGATGAAGAACTATAATGAGTTGTTGGATTTCACATTAATATTTTACTCTCTCCCTACACAGCACACAAAGTATAGATAGATACAGAGCTGTTCTTGGGAACCTGATGAGAAGTTTAGGATCATAGTCAGCATTCTGTCTGCGTATCCAGGAATCTTTCTATCATCTTCTAAGTGGGTCTCTGAACTTTACCCCTAGAACCTACGTACGGATAAGCCAGGAACCTGGAAAAACTCCCCACAGAAAATCCACAGGCCAACTGAGTTCAAACTCTTTCCAGAGGCCCCTTTTCTGTCCTATCATTTCTGTTTTATTTCCCTGCATCGTGTGTCCTCCATCCTGGTCCTTAGTTAGAAGGGAATTTTCACTTTCATCTACCAGTGCTGCTGGTCTCTGACCCCACCCCTTCCATCCTTAAGGCATCTCTCTAAGTGAGGAACAGTGAGGCTCCTCCTCTTCCCGCCTTTCCCCTACCCACACACTGCCTGAAGGTTTGGTCCTTTCGGCTTGGATGATGACTGTTTCCTTCCTGGCCTCGGAGCTTCCTTGTCTTATGTAGAACGCGATATTTCTTAAGCTTTTCCAAGCTGGTTTCTGTTGTTAAGACAGAGCAGCAGCACACCAGCTTGGGTTTTTCTTTCCCTGCTTACAGAGAAACTAATTCTATCATGGGGCCCTTATCTGTTTTCTATTGCCTTCCAAAGGACTTATGTCCCAATGCTATCCACACACAGATTCAAGGATTTAGCTTATAATGCATGAAACAGATTCAAACCACAGCACGAGCCCCTCCAAATCAGGTCTTCAGCTTCTTCTCTATCCATCAGTTTCTTAGGCACCTGGGATATCGATCTGTCCTCTCTCGTGTGAAACAGAAGGTGGGTGACTGATGGTACATCGTCTGAAGGCTGCTAGATTCACCCTGATTTGCAAATAAAACTGCTTCTAGGAAGTATGAAAGGGGGATTGTTCCCTTCACCGACTAACGAGTTGGGGACTGAAGTGGAAACTTAAGGGTTCTTTGGACAGTCAGTTGTGTCGGATGATGTTTTGCTGGGACAGACAGACACGTGACGGAGTGTTTTCATGAAGCAGACACAGGTGGAAGGATGTTTTGCTAAAGCAAGCACGTGAAAGGATGCATGATGAAGAATTCTTCACTAATGAAGTACACGTGATGGTTTGTTTTACAGTGTGTAGCTGAGCTCTGTCTGTTATGACTCTATAGAGAGAAATGTACCAAAACACTCCGGTGGTGCTCTGGTGGCTTCTTGCTGCTTCTTTGGACTCCAGCTGATTGGCAGAGTGATGTCTGTTGTTACAGACTCACGTGGAGTTTTGCTAAGACACACTCATGAGCTGAGGCAAGACACATGGTGAGGCCAGACTCCTGGAGGACACATGATGTTTGGAGGGAATAGAAATTGGACCTAACCGACAGTGACAGAGAGGGCTTGCTTGCATAGCTAGCTTTGCAATCAATGCTTCTCCGTCTCGAGTCTTTGCCACCCTTCACTTTGTTGAGAGAGGCACAAAAAAGAACTCCTGGGATCCCTGGTGGCCCTGGTTCCTCCTGCTGACTTAAGCTGATTCAGCCAAGGCCTGGCTGTCTCTTCTAGGTTGTGTCACTCCTACTGATTCCTGTTTGCTATCCCAACTCTACCAAACTAGACTGCTGGTGTATTCATGAAGTGTTTGCGAATGCATTGAGCGGCCACTGCTGACCCATGAACTGGACTGTGGATTTCCTGACAAGGTAGATGGGATTTGCTCCAAAGAACGATTTCTAAGCAGGTCCACTTCCCCTGTATCCTAATGACCTTTCTTTTCCACTACCTCTGTGAGCTAGAGAGGGGGTGGTGGTGGCTAAAGCATTCAAGAAGTGTTATTTAAAAACAGGGTTTGAGAAAAATTAAAATCTACAGGCAACCTAATGAACTGTAATATTGGAGCATTTATTTAAGTGTCATGTTTTTTCTTCCCCCATTGGTAGAAATTAACTCATGCATCTTTCCTTTTTATTCACTTATCAGTTATGTGTGTATTAATATGCATATTTAAATATGCATTCATTCACCAACAACTTATACCTTACTACTATTCTGTTTCAACCACTGTATGCACAATGAAAAGGGAACTAAGAGATGGACTGGGTGCTTACTCAACCATGTTCTCAAGAGAGGTAACAAGTTTGTAGTAGAGAACTTAGCTCTGTGAGATCAAGAATGAAATTCAGTATGTAAATTGAGATGATGGCTTTTGATTATCTAGCCTTTTTTTTTAACCTCTAGAGTATTGCCACTTTGGGCTTATATATTTGACATTAGACTATGACTGCCATAGTGTGATGGAAAAGTAACTTTCCTCGTCTGTCTCAGGTGGGTCTACTCATCTCAATTCCAAATCAGTGTGGTGGGAGGAAATCAGTACACGCTCTAAGAGTCATCGGCAAACCCTAAGGTCTTCAGAGGGAAAAGGCAGAGCACACTGGTATGCTATGAGAGTTCCTGCTTTGTCCTCATTAAATACTACTTTCCTCCAAAGCAGAGCCTTTTACTCCCCATCTTGGGTGTGGTTTTATCCCCAAGACTCTTCTATCTGTGTTTTGTGTACTCAGCTTTCTACAAGGAAAAGAGTTCCCATGGTGGTGAACTCCCTTATGGAAAATGAAAGTCAGAAGGTAAGCAGACCCATTTCAGTTCTGAAAGCAATTCAAGTTCCATAAATTCCCTTCTGGTTCTCCACTGGCCAGCCAGAAGAGTACTGTCCCTTTCATAAGCCCCATCAAATAATGCTTCCCTGTGAAGAGTGGTTGCTCCCCACATGCCCCCGGCCCCAGACCATTTGGAGAAAGGTAACCGAATATCAGTGCTCCTCTACAGTGTCAGCTAGATGGCCTTCGTATTTTGTTAATGTGAGCCTGATATGAGTTTGGTAGTGTGGAATTGTTCCTTCCAGAACAGGACTTTGGTAGGGGTATGTATGTAAGGATGGACATGGCAGGGGGGCAGGGGGATTACTATCATGGACTATGCTTCTAGACTGGTGCCTCACTGTTAGCTGAGTCAACCAGAACAGTTACCCTGCCCTCTAATGACCTAGGTTTCTTCTCTGTAAACTGCATATAGTATATATTTGTATTTCTCTAAAAGCCAAATAAGAGGATGCATAGAAAATCCTGAGGATGCCTGTGTTTTGATGCTGTATAAATCACCTACTGTCATTATAGTACTGTCATTGTGTAGTCTACACAGCCAGCTGGAGTGTACTTTGTGAGAGCCAGTCCCTTGCTGAGTGTCAGTGAAGCATTGTATACGTGCTCTGAGCTGTTGTGCCCCTAGGATGAACCTCACTGAGAGAGGATGTCTTGGCCACTCTGGACACAGATGCTCTGTTATCTCTCATCACCCCAAGAAGATAATACAGGCCTTGTGGGAAAAGACCATTTAATTCTTATTTTGGGTTCCTCGAAATGCCTGAGGCTTGTCTGGTAAATGTTTGATAGAGTGAATGAGAAAATGACTGACCAGCTGTCTCCTGCTATTGGAGGTAGACTTAACTTGTAAGGGCCTATCATTCGAGCCTTTGAAAGGCTCTGGAACTCTTCCTAGGTTGTTCCCATGGAAACTGGAGCAGTGGTTAATTTTCCTTTTTCCAAAGGAGCAGTCCTTTGGAGGATGAAGGTGCCAAACAGGTACTGCTTCATGCAGTACTCTCAAGCCCTGTTTATACCCTCAGTCGCCTCCTCGATAACCTCTTAGATAACAAAGCTCATGGGAACATTGGGTATAGCTGCAGAATTCAGAATTACAGGCCCGGGTTCAAGGAGGGGAGAATTGTTGAGGGCAGCTGATGAGGCTGAGGGAGAGAGCGGGAAGATTCTGCATTGGTCCACACATTTCCGCTCAACCAAAGAAAACAAACAACGGTACAAGGACATGTCAAGGCCCTGGGACACTTCACAGCACTGGCTTGTTGCTTTTGAATGGGCTGCAGAATACCGTGTCAGCTTCAAGGCTGTAGCTTTACTGTGGCATGAGCACCAAGTCCTCAGCAGACTCCAAGAAAATGTTCCCTTGGCACACGAAGGTCGGGTTCTCCGCTTCAGAGAGTCCCCTCCCATTCTTTTTCATTATCTCTTTGCTATTCAATTTCAGCTTCAAACACAAGAGCGATATCAGTTCCGTGCCGCCGAAGGCTGGGAGTTTTCTGGAAGGGAAGGCTTGAGGCTATTACTCTTCCCGTGACAACAACGTTTGCTCCTGAGTTCTGAGGAAAAAATGGCCTTTCTGAAAACGATTTATCTCAAGGTCACCACCTTAGAAGCAGAGACAGAAAATGGACCCCTCTGTCTGCAGTGGTAAAACAGAAATAATAGGTCATGGGAGGACCTCATCGTTAGGAATCTGTAGGTAGGGAGTCTCCTCTCCACCTTGACACGAATGTGCTCTGTGGGTCCTCAGAGACCCAGTGAGGACTCGGTGAGGTGATGCCTGAACAAGAGTAGCCAAGCTAGTCACTAACTAGAAAAGGACCTGTGACTCGGGCTTGTCTTATACCAAAACTTTTATGCACGCTTCCCTTCAAGGAAGCACAGAGCAAACAACAAACATGTAAACTAACAAAAATGGCATTACTGTCCATCTGTGTCCAATAGTGCCTCAGCTAGACTTCCCCTTATGTGTGAGCTTCACTGAGTCTGGGATGGTCAGACATGAAGAACGAACGACACTAGTCAGAGGGAGGAGAGAGGAGGAGAGGAAAGGAGAGCGAGGGAGGAGGGGGGAGGACAGATTTTCTTTCTTTCTTTCTTTCTTTTTTTTTTAAGTGGTTTGTGGAGTTTTAGCCCACAAACTCTGATCTCTGCTAGCCTGTGTTCAAATGTGTAGAAAACCCAAGATATCAGTAAACTTAATCTAGGATTGAGTTGGGTATAAAAATACAAAGGCCACAGCACCATCTTGGTCAGTAGCTCTCAAACAATTTTTAAATTGGAAGATCTGGTTGCGTGGGTCTTGTCTCACTTCATAACACCCATATTTAAGGGCTGTTAGCTCGTCTCTAGCGCGATGGCTGGCATGGACTAAGAGTAGTTTTGCCCATATTCCACACCAGCGGTCAACTCCCTGCATTGAAGGAACCGTGTGACACAGCCTTCTGAACTTTTCCAAATTTCCTTCCATTCCTCAAAGTGGATAATTGTAACATAGAATCAAACTTTAGGTTTTTAATTCTATTCTTCTTGGAATAATTCTTTGGTTACCCTTAACCATTTAAAACACAATCCACAGAACTTTAGAGTGCCCATTAAATATTTCCAAAAGTATTAAAGTTAAAGTCTGCTCTGTACTGAGTCTGGTCTTCTTCTTGGGGTCCTGGTACTGACAAGCAGATCCTCTGACAGTGCAGACATTTTAAAAAGAAGCAAAGTGAGACTGGTGATGGAAGAGCACAGAACGGGGGACCAGATGGGTCAGGGCAGTGACCTGCTAAGGTAATGTTGAGGTAACAGGTAGGCATATAAACTTTGATGCTGGA
The DNA here is from genome assembly GCA_902729485.2 of Mus minutoides. Taxonomy (NCBI): domain Eukaryota; kingdom Metazoa; phylum Chordata; class Mammalia; order Rodentia; family Muridae; genus Mus; species Mus minutoides. Next base: position 305,197 of record LR750731.1, read on the forward strand.
TAAGGATGTTTAATCTAAAAAACTGAATTTCTGGATTCTTTTTAATTTAAAACTTATTATTTATGGATTAAAAAAAAAACCCTATAATCCTTGGGTCCTCCATGACAAATGGTTAGTGCTGAACTCCCCCAGCAATGCATCCAGTTTCAGAGGGTAAGACGCAGTTCCAGTATCTACTCCGTAGTAAGTCACACTTTCTAACTCAGATTGATATTTTCCTTCCTTGTGAAGTAGCAATGCACACATTTCATTTCAAATAGTCTTCATCTGGCTGCCCACCCACCCCCTAGTGTGACGATACAAGCTTTTTGAAGATAAATACCATGTCACTTATTTTCCTGCCCCAATGATGGGGGCGTGAACGGTCTTTTAAAATAACGTTCAGCTGGACGCAGGCTGCTCTGTTCTTGCTGTTCCTAGATGTGAGTTCTGTCATCAGACTCCATGTTTTAGAGCTGCTGGACTGTCTACTAAGAATTAAGCAGAAATGACCTGTCAGGCAGAAAGATGCACTGTAGAAAAGCAGTCAGTAGCGAGTATTCAAAGGGCATCGGAGGAGATCCAGCTTGTTTTGTGAGTTGTCCTTTTATCCCAAAAGTTTCGGACTATGCAAGGACAGCAAGCAGGCTTAAGTGTGGAGGGCTCATAATCAAAAGTTATTAAAATACTTTTTAACCTGTTGACATAATGCCAGCTCAGTATCTATTAAGTTGGAGCAGGTACTCAAGATTCTTGAAATTGTACATTTAATTATTCATAGATTCTAACTGAATAATATATTCCAAAAGTCTATGTAACCTGCCACTTCCATTTTGAAACTTACTAGCCAGGTGTGGCTTGTCTCAGAGAGCCAAGTGTCCCTAACAGTGATCATGAACAGCCCTTCACAAGGAGTTACATGGGTGGGTGTTCTGTTAAATATGGTATCTGTGTTAGTCATTTTAATCATCAAAACAATTCTATGAAATGGGCAAAAATAGCTAGCATGATCTTCCCTGCATTATACATGAAATGGGGCTTTAGAGATGTTAGGTAACTTACCTAAAGAGACACAGATATCCTTTAAACATTTTGTTTGTTTTTTTCAAGGCTGGGTTTCTTTGTATAACAGCCCCAAATGTCCTGAAACTTTCTTTGTAGACCAGGCAGTTCTTGAACTCACAGAGATCCACCTGCCTCTGCCTCTCTGCCTCTCTGCCTCTCTGCCTCTCTGCCTCTCTGCCTCTCTGCCTCTCTGCCTCTCTGCCTCTCTGCCTCTCTGCCTCTCTGCCTCTCTGCCTCTCTGCCTCTCTGCCTCTCTGCCTCTCTGCCTCTCTGCCTCTGCCTCTGCCTCCTGAGTTCTGGGATTAAAGTTGAGTGCCTCAATGCCTGACATCCTTTAACATTTTATAATATTTTATAGGACACATTTCTGTTGACATAGAAACAGAGAGGACAAGAGAGCTACAGGAATGTGTTGTGGGGAATTAGTCCGCTTAAGGGTAAATTTCAAAGCCTTGAAACACAAACACATACATGTGCACAGGCATACATGCACTTGTGTACACACATACACACACAGAGGCACACATGCACACACACACACACACACACACATACACACAAGCAAACATGCACACACACACATATACAAGGAGCACACATACAGGCACAGCCTAAGGTTTCCAGCTCTCTGGAAGTCTTTTATTGATTGGAAAGCTGACATCAGCAGATACCAGACAGAGGCAAATCCCACACTGGGAAGAGTAAATTTTAATCATTGAACTTTCTTTAAAGAGAAGAAAAGTATCAAGTTCCCCTAGACAATTGATTTTCAATATTTAGGAGAATAACCTAGACAGGAAGTTGGCCTAAATCCTCAGTCTGCCACAACCTTGTTTCCCACACTCAGCCTTGTTCTCAGAAGAAATTCTTACATGGAGTCCATTTTAGCTCAGCATTCAGTATGGATATGGATGTGTGTGTGTGTGTGTGTGTGTGTGTGTGTGTGTGTGTGTGTGTGTATTTAAACCTCATACCTATTTATGGTATAGAGCACAAGTCCTGACTGTTTCTCCATCACTGGCCTACAGTAGGCACTGATTAATGCTTAGAGTCATACTCCCACATTAGGAAAACAAAGATACTGAATACCTTCCTCCCAGTACTGTAGGGAATAAGATTGGGCTGTGAGTAACTCAAGGGCATAGGTCTGTGTTATTAATCTTCATATTATCACAGTCTAGCAAAGTTTATAGTAAAACCCACAGGTTGAGCAAATAAAAGTACAGATGGCAAAGGCTACAAAGCATCCAAATGCCACATAAGTTAGGGCCTGGGTCATCCACCCTTTACTTACTATGATGGTTTCTGTGACTTTTCAGTTCCTGGGCTTTCTTTTCTAACCTGTGTTGTAAGAAGATTGGCCTATATTCTCTGCAAGGCCCCTTCTAGGCTTGGGGTTCTTGAATACTGTGACATTCTGTTTGTCTTTGAATTTCCCATCATGCAAATCGACAGCCCAAATTCTTAATTTTCACCTTTCAACTTAGGAATAACTTTAGGTTTAAAGATGGTGTAAGATTCACATCTGTCCTTCACCCAGCTTCCCTGGTTCTGTGTCCTGAAACTCCAGTATGTTTCTAAACACTAAGAAATGACATTAGCAGCAGCCCAAGCTTGAGAAATTATTATGATTTACACGTTTTCCCATTAATGTCCTTTTATTGGCCTAGGAATAAAGCCAAGACATTATGTCACATTTACTCCTCATGCCTTTTGAAACAAAGAATTCTCTATGAAATATTTTAGTTTACTGAAACATTAAAAGTATAGGAGAATGTAAATCTAATAACAAGTCCATCTCATGGTAACAGTGTGGGTCAGCCAGGCTCTGAACATGTTTTAGAGATGCTTAAGGAAACTTAAAAGTCCCCCACCATGTATGTTGGTGGATACAGTAAGCCAAAATGAAATATTGGACTTCATCTTATAAATGTGGAAATACAAAAGTTCAAGGACATAAGCAATGCATTGTCGTGAATTAATTAATTCAAAATTTAAGCTCTAATAAAACGGATGCTTTTAAAATGCAAGGATACTTGCAGGTCCTGTGAAGTAAGGGGAAAAATGGTACAAATATACAGAGCATCCTTCCTCCAAAGACATGCCTCGGAGAAGCCTGCTTTGCCCCAAATAAGTTTTGTCAAATCCCATATTCACTAAATCATTATTGACTGCCATTAAATAAGACGTTAAAGCGTCAAATGTTTGTTTTAGCTGTAGATTTGTTTTAGAATTCCCTTCTCCTAGAAGCGTCGTGATTTTTTATTTCTTTTTTCTTCTCTCATTTATTCTCTCCCATACCCCACCCTCTAGAAGGAATTGAGAACCTAAGACAGTCCAGCTGGGCAGTGTGAAGAATCGTAGCTCAGAGATCCTTCCACCATACAGCAGTTCCAGCTCACCACAACTTCCAGTTTCATCTTATTCCACAAAAGACTTGTTTATCCCACAGTATTTGCTAATCAAAGTCAGAGGAATCCTCTGAGAGCACCGGAGACCTGTCCCTGAAGAGGCGTGCATATGCACGGGGGACCAGATAAGGCCTCTTGGGAATTTCAGTGGTGGAACCAGGCACCCCGCTTTACTTGAAACTTTATTCGAAACCATGTTTTTCAGCATAGACACCATGATTAACAGCAGTCCGCACTGATGGCTGCACCCGGAAAAGATGGCGCCCCATTAGCCAGTTTTCTTTAGCAGATTCTTTGTATTGTCAGGTTTGTGTTTGTCCCTCCTGCCTCTTAAAATAAACCTGAAAGCTAATTTACTTACACAAGACAGCCAAATTGCAGAAAACTCGTCAACAACTCCCCCCCAGAACAGATTAAGAACAGGCAGCCAGTCGGGGAGACATAATTGCAACCCAGCCTGTGAACAATTTCTTGCCTTCCAAATTTTTCACTGAGACTGGAGTCTGAACAAAAAGCCATAATCGTCTCGGAGAAAAATGCCTAGGGAGTAATTGGGTACCAGTTCTGGGGCAGCTGGGTCTGGTGGTGAAGAAGCTGTTTTCCATGTTCATGACTTTCTAGCCCTGTAATTGGTGGAGATAGAGGAGGCAATGGACAGTGGGAAGGTCAAAAGGAGGAAAGTGAAGATCTTAGATCCCACATATCAAAAAAAAAAAAATCACATTTTTCCTTTTTTTCCCCCCTCTCTTCAACTTTGGGAGTTCACGGCAACCAGCTGCAAATGGGCACATTTCAAACTAAATAGCATTTGGCTTCTTTCCTTAGCTGGGTGAACACACAGTTCTAGAGAATGCAAGCATCAAGAGAACGCCAAGCGCACGCTGAAGTGAGTGGCTGCAGTGTGTAGAGATCGCAGAGTCTGAGGGTTCATCTTCCAAAGGCAGTGACAGAGAGACAGCTGAAGCCTAAGGTCACACACTACATTTTATCACCAGAACCAAAACCCAGCTTGTGACTCACCCCAGGGCGCCCCCCCTACCCCACCCCCAATTAGGGGTTAGGCAATCTTCACCCAGTGCTGTCCTTCTGTGGCTCTATCAAGAGGTTAGAAAGCTGGCCTGTCTATGTGATGGTCCCTTGGGGTGGGTGGACTGGACAGGCAGTTACAACTAGGTCATTTCTACCCTGGAAGCCAGGCAATGAGCCTGCCTGCTGGGACTCACCAGGGTCTGTCCTCTGTCCTCAAGACAAGTTTGGTCTCTGAGTCATCTGTGTCTGAAGGGGGTTTGGATCTGTTTGGCAGAAGCAGATGGGGATGGAGAAGGATGGCCTAACAGCCCTGTTCAAGAAGCCTCTACAGATTCTTCAGTCTGCTTCTGTTCCTGTAATGCTGCCTGCTGCCTCCACAGGTGGGCAGGCCCTGTCCTCAGAAGCAGAGTGCTAATCAAACTGACACCACACTGGGCCAGTCCCTGTAGCTCCCACCTTCTCCCAGCTTGAGTGAAGTTTTGGGGCCCTGGGTCTGCCGACAGGAGTCTGCTTGGGGTGGAGGCAGCAGGCTCTTGGGAGCCCACTGCTGTAGCTCAGCATATGTTCTTCAAATCTGAGACTTTCTGGATCCAAATCTTGTCTTTCTAGCTGAGGAAACCCACCTTATCTCCAGACCAGAGTTTGCCAACCTACAGCATGATTTATAGGCTTGCTTAAAGCATTAGATCAGATAATTATATGTAGTGTTTGGTGTGATGTATGCTCAGGGCATTTCTCCTGGATGGCTGAAAGTATCACCACTAATGTTGATCCATCCCAGATGCTCAGTCTGCCCGTGCCCTGCAGGAGCCCCTCACGCGGTTGTCTTGCTCAGCAGAGGGCACACCTGGCAGCCTTGCAGCTGGGCTACCTCCTCCCTCAGTCTGCCTCTCCTAGGGTCAGCCTCCACCCTCTCCCTAAGCCCTGAAATTTGGGCTCCATTTGGACAGCTGTGAACGACCAGTCTAGCCAACCCTGGTTCTTAAGATGGGCTTCTGAGCAAACGCCAGGGCTGGGATAATCAAACACCACAGAGAAGCACAAACTGGGAACAATGCAGTTCTAATGATTAGGCAAAAGGCAGAAGGCAGGACAGTACCTCTAAAAACCTTTGGTAAACTATATCCTAGCAACAGAGGCTACTTTTAATTCAAGAGAAAGGAAGAGAGAGGAAGACAGAGAAACCTTAGTAGTAAAACCTGACAGAATGTATTTCATCAGAACAGCAGAGCACTACTTAACTTCACTACCCTTTGCTTCTAGTTCTCAGTCTTGTCTACCCAATCACTTACTTTGAATCAATTTTTTTTCAGTATATTGATGCTGAGGACGCAATTGTTTATTTTCTCCCAACCACCCTGGAGTAATATTTTTGGAAAACAGTAAATCATTCCCAAATGGAGATGTTATTCCAATGTCACAGCGATGCCCACTTTCTATAAGTTCCTTAAGAAATTTCCATTTTGGAAGTCTGGTAAGCATTCTGCGTGCACACACCCAGCTTGCAGGGATACACTGAGCCTAGGGATGGCCTTTGAAGGAATAGAACCAGAGAAGTCCATCTTCCGTGGGACATACCCCATCCTGGTTTTTCACCTTACAACGACATCTACATTTTATAGATCTGCCCGCCAGAGCATGCAGGAGCAAGTTTTGGATGTGCCCAGGCTACGAGCCCTGCTATTCTTTGAAGACCAAACTTCTCCGATGCAGTACATGCCCAGATGTTCCCATCCCTAGAGCACTCTCTACCTCTTACCATTCCATGCCGGCCCTGTTGATCTCTTCCCACCAGCACTCAGTGGGCTCCCCCAGGCTTTGGGGTGTAGGCATGCAGGCGTAGTTCCATTGTCTGTCAGAGCCTTCCTTCTTGCTAAAGATGCTCCTCACAGCTACCACCACTTGCCCGTGGGGACACTGGTAGCTGAAGCCTTGGCGGTTCAGATTCACCCATCCATCATCACCGTAGTCCTGGTACTGCTGGTATGGGTACCCGTAACCACCATACTGGCCCCAGGCTGTGGTCACCAGTGGCAGAAGCACCCACAGAAGAGTGAGGTCCATACTGCCCGGCTTCTGGCAAGAAAAAAAAATGTCACCCTCGGTTTGCTGGGCTGACTTTTATACAGCTGCCGCTGACATGTGGTTCCCAGATGTGGGTGAACTGGATCCAACGGCAGTGTGTCATTGCTCAAGCAAAAGCTTTTCCACGCTGAGAAATTGGCCTTGCTTGCGTCCAGCTTGTTTTAAGGTGGAATTCTATGAACATGCAAGGAACATGTAGATCAAGAAAATCTCCCCAGAGAATCACTTCACGAAGAGGGACCAGAGCCAGCTGTTCCACTCTGCTCAGAAACACCTGAGAAAGACCCCCTCAATTGCTTACCTATCCCTCCCTTATCTCCGGGCATCCTGCTCCTCTGCCACGCCCCTCCTCACTAGCAAACCTTATATCCGTTCTCCAGCTTAGCTCTCTAGAATCATACAGAAATCCAGGTGGTGATTTCAAAACGCAAACGTTGATAAGTTTAAACTATGGATTTCTGTGTTGTTTGCAAAGTATGTCTACAAGCCTAGGGGGCTAAATATTATCTAAGATTGTTCTTCTAGGACCAGCAGCATGGTTGTTACCAAGAAACTTGTTAAGAATGCAGACTCTCTGGCTCACTCAATCCCCCTGCCTCAGACACTCTGTCAGTGGAATACAGCCAAGTATATTTTGAGAGGTCCCCAGAATGTCTGATGCATGCTGAAGGGAGAGTCCTCATACTGCACCCAAGTTCCAGATTCCACACTGTTAGGAGAACAGAGTAATCCGGAAGCCTATCTAACCCTGCTCAGTCGTAGTAACTCCAAAGCTGGAGCTCACCACTACTGGACTGTATCTTCTCCTGGAAGCCGGAGGAACCCCAAACATTGAAGTTTATTGGCCTTAAAATATTCCAACACAGAGGAACTTTCTGCTTTTCTCATTTCTGCCTAATGACAGGGCATTAATCATTTCTAACTGATGATAGCTTTATCAGCTCAGAGCCAGGTGCCAGTCGGGATTGCAGACAAGCCTTGCTTCATTGAATTCTTCCATATATTTGCTCTCCACTGTTTTTCCTGTGTTTAGCCATTCTCTTATGTCTAGCCTTTACCCTAAGATTTATTACTCTTTGTTTACAAAGTAGAAAAGCATCTTGCTTTGGACATTTTTTTCAGACTTCGCTGTCTTGTGGAAATTTCCCAGACACATAAAGTTAGTAAAACTTGTATACCTCGTCTCTTGTTAATATGCCTAAAGATGATTTAATTTATAACCGGGACTAAAGATTAGGTAAGAACTAAGGTGAGGAGAGAGCTGAGGCTTCACTCCTTCACATTCCTAATAACTTGGGAGGCTTTGAAGAGATGCAGCCAAGGGATATTCAAGAGACTACACAAGTCTTTTCTTTGGCTTCTTTTTCTCTTCCTTCTTTTTATTTATTTCTTATTTATCAGTAGCTTTATGGCGATCTGATTTGTATACCACCAGTTAAGGTGTATCACACACTGACAGTATATAGTCAAAGAGTTTTATAACCATCTTGACAATCAGTTTGGGGCAATTTCAGTTAGTCATCAAGAAATCCTGAGCCAGTCAGTGGTCACTGTTTCTAATCAACTCTTCAGCCTAAGGCAGCAAATCATCTCCTTCTATTTCTATGAATTTTTCTACTCTGGATATATTAATGGAATCACAAAATGTGATTGTTCATGACCAAATTCTTTAACCTGGTATGTTGAAGGTTCATCCAAGTTATGGCATGTATTTGTACTTCCTTCCTGACTCCACTGTGTGAATATATGAGTTTTGTTTAACCATTCATAAGGGTGACACCCAGTTGTTTCCACTCTTATGCTGAGTTAATGGTAACGTTATGTTTAACCTGATTAGGAACTACTGGGACATCTTCCAAAGCAGCTGCATCATTTTACATCCCTAGCAGCATCAGAGGATGGCTC
>LR754744.1:0-11501 GCA_902729485.2 Mus minutoides
ACACACACACACACACACACACACACACACACACACACTATTTCATACATTGTTGTGAATTTAGAGCATATATAGTTCTTGAGTTTCATGTGTTTTGCAAATTGTATATTGGGTATTCTAAGTTTCTGAGCTAATATCTGCTTATTAGTGAGTACATATCATGTGTGTTATTTTGTAATTGGGTTACCTCACTCAGGGTGATGTCATGAAGATCCACCCACTTGCCTATGAATTTCAAGAATTCATTATTTTTAATTGTTGAGTAGTACTCAATTGTGTAAATGTACCACATTTTCTGTATCTATTCCTCTGTAGTGGGACATTGGGGTTCTTTCCTGTTTCTGGCTATTATAAATAAGGCTCCTATGAACACAGTAGAGCATGTGTCCTTATTGCAAGTTGGAACATCTTCTGGGTATATGCCCAGGAGTGGTATTGCTGGATCTTCTGGTAGTACTATGTCCAATTTTCTGAGAAACCACCAGACTGATTTCCCGACTGGTTGTACCAGCCTGCAATCCCACCAGCAAAGGAGGAGTGTTGCTCTTTCTCCACATCCCCACTAGAGTCTGCTGTCACATGAATTTTTGATCTTAGGCATTCTGACTGATATGAGAGAGAATCTCAGGGTTGTTTTAATTGGCATTTTCCTGGTGATTAAGGATGTTGAGCATTTTTTTCAGGTGCTTCTCAGCCATTCAGTATCCCTTAGTTGAGAATTCTTTGTTTAGCTCTGTACACCATTTTTAATAGAGTTATTTGTTTTTCTGGAGTCCATCTTCTTGAGTTAAATATATATATATATATATATGATATTGGTCCCGTATCTGATTTAGGATTGGTAAAGATCCTTTCCCAATCTGTTGGTTGCCTTTTTGTCTTATTGACAGTGTCTTTTACCTTTTACCTCCTTGTAAAAATCTCAGGTCTAAGTGGATCAAGGAATTCCACATAAAACCAGAGAAACTAAAACTTTTAGAGGAGAAAGTGGGGAAAAGCCTTGAAGATATGGGCACAGGGGAAAAATTCCTTAACAGAACAGCAATGCCTTGTGCTGTAGGATTGAGAATCAACAAATGGGACTTCATAAAAAAGTCAAGGTATATTCATTCATATCCCATTTTTATTCACATTATCATTGCCTCTGAAACCTTACACAAGTGCCATCCATTATTGCTGTTCATCTCTTTTGGGCCTCTAAGGAATTTTTCTGTCTGTGATCTTACATCCCATCTTTTCATTGATTCATATCGACTAATGATTCTATGAGAACTTTAACATAGGGTTGTGTCTTGGTCCATGAGTTGTTTTGGTTTGTTGGTTTGTTCTGTTTGATTTTGTAAGATTTGTATAGTGTCTGTGTTGTGAGTTCATTGAATGAAGGTGAATACAGAATCATTATAACCTGTTTTATCTTGGGCCCATCTTTGAACGCTCATAACAATATTCTGGAACTTTTCAGTTGAGGAGGGGAGAAAGTGAAAGAGTCAAGTAAGAAACAGTGGTTAAAATCTATCTGCATATATAGAAGAAGCTGGCCTAGTTGGCCACCATTGGGAAGAGAGGTCCCTTGGTCATGCAAACTCTATATGCCCCAGTACAGGGGAACGCCAGGGCCAATAGGGCGGAGTGGTTGGGGTGGTAGGGGAGCAGGGTGTGGGATGGGGGAGGGTTTAGGGAATTTTCGGGAGAACATGTGAAATGTAAATGAAGAAAATATCTAATAAAAAATGAAAAAAAAAATCTTAGTGGACTTTTCAAGTCAGTTACTGAAAGAAGACAAAAGATATCTGAAATTTGAAGATAATTATCACTGAATTACCTTATGTAGGTAAGTATAAACAGGTAAATTCTTAATATTTTTCAGGCTCTTCGAATAGTTTAGTTCTATCTAGTGTGAAAAAATATAATAAAACACCAAATTAAAGTCGCAACTTAAGTATTGGTCATTGTCCCATTTGTTAGTATAGGAAATCATACATTCACTAATCAAAATGTAACTTTTGTTACTCAAATATTAATTGAGGGAAGTTTTGTTTTATGTGCACTCATCTTCAATGCGACCATTATCATCTAAATAATTTCTTATTTTTCATTTTGATTTGGTTCCTGTTGCTGTGGACACAGCTCTCTGGATTGTCTGTCTGCAGACTCAGTAGGGGTATGTGTACATTTGATGAGGCATTGTTTTGTTCAAATAAAGCAAATAAATGTCCACAGGCGAGTCATAAAGGTAGAGATTGAGCTGTCTTTGTAAATGAGAATTTGAGGAATATGGAAAAAAATAAAAATAATGAAACTATTGGATCTGTATATATAGAGAAAATGTAAGTATCAGGTATAGTAAGCTTTCATATAGAGTTGCCACTGAGGATTGAGAATGTCAGGATGCATTCTTGTCTACTTTAACTTTTCCCATAAAAATACATGTATTTATCAAAAAGTTTGACAATGAAATTTAACAGATACTTAGAACTCAATATGCATGCTGTACTTTGGAATCAAACAAAAAGCAATACACAAGTTTTCTCAGAAGATTTTACAATGGGTAATTTATCAAACATAAGATAAGTTGAATGCATAAAAAGCCAGAGAATATTCTGAAACTTCAAAAATGATTGGCTTTAAGCAATTCTTCAGAGTACATAAACTCTTACATTTACATATATATCATGTACATGTAAATATATACATTATGTAAGATATATGTATACCATTCATTTTATTGGACAATAATATGAATCTTTGTTTTAGATATAAAACAAATTTTAAGTCAGGTAGTGCTGGGTAAACATCTAAGTGCTTAAAATCATCTGAAAATATTTTTCCATTTTTCTTCTCAAGCTGCCAAGACTGGAAAATGAGTTTTGCCTTCTGTGATACTCCAAGGTCTTTGATAAATATTGGAACTCATATTATTTTCTTATAAGTAGCAAGAAGTAAGAAAGCTGAATCTATCTATACAGTTTGTTTGACTAAGCTCTTAATTGTCATCAAGTTTGCCAACAAGATGCAGTTAGAGTGGGATGGTTAGATCTAGTGACTCCTCATTCATTAGTAAGGTTAAAATTATTATAGGACATCATCTATGCATTTAAAAAAATTCACAGATTTCTAGTCATCTCTCATGTTACATAAGGGTTCAGTGTCTGTGCCATCAAGAATATGCAAAAGAAGACCTGCCTGAGATATCACATTTCAACCATTTCATCTTGAAAATCCTCATATAGAGCACTCACAGAGAAAATTCTTGTTGTTTATTGCCCCAGGAAATTTATTTAGCCCCCCCCCAAAAAAAATAATAAAAAGTTTCAGTTTTAACACTATAGGATTATATCTCATCTTCAGTCCCAATCTGTTGGCAGTAGAAAATGAGAACTATAGTTTATTGGCAGGAGCATTATTATATCTTATTGAACAGGGTCCATTTGTTACCAAGGTTGGAGGGATGCAGGCATATCTGTGTATCTCAAATAAAGCCTATCCTCAAAATATTTTGTAGGGACATATTATATTTATATTTCCAAATTTATGTTTTCAAATTATGTTTTGATTTTCATTCTCTCTTCCTTTTCTTCTATTCTCTACTTTTATAAGTCAACATGCTTCTATGGTAATTTTGCAAAACAATCTAGGTGCAAAAATTCAGATGTTCAGTTTCTTCAGTAATAAATCAATCATGAGATATTACTTATAATGCCAATTTTGAATGTCACTACCCTAAAAATTATAGGTTGGCTCTTAATTCAATCACAAAGAATTTCATAAATAATCATTTATTATTTTATAGCCATGACAAATACATAATAATTACATATCAATAAATATGTATGTGTTCTCAAATATACATATGTGTGCTCTAAAATACACAAATAAGAACAGCTGAGTCTGTATGATGTCATGTGTGCTTTTCTTAAAAATGCCATGGTGGATATGTATGTGTGTGTGTGTGTGTGTGTGTGTGTGTGTGTGTGTGTGAATTCACAAATATTCAATATACTCAGTTCATGAATATGTATGTATACACAATATTTGTACATCCATAAAATATAGTAAATACATGCATATAATTAAGGTAAATAAATTCATATGATCCCTTAAAAATAATGTATTACATTGGATTGCCTTACTTTAGTCTCATCAGTTATCATCTATGTGCCTTTTATGTTATTGATATGTGAATTATATTGTTTTTCAAAGATATCCAGAAAATTAAAAATATATTTTGTGAAAACATTTAATAATCTACATGTATTAAATTATGTTATCTGTTTTTTACCTGATATAAATTATGTTAGCTAAGGTAAAGCAAAGGCACTTTATTGAACTACTCACAATCCATAATTCAGTCTACAAATACGGGATTTTTTTTCTTTTATTTTATTCAGGCTATTTATTTATTTATTTATTTATTTTAAAATGTCATCATAAGTTTTACATATTTTTTCTGTAGAACATCTTTCATTTCCTTCTCAAAGGGCAATTTCTTTCTTTTTATCTAATTTTATTTAATCTTTCTTTTTTTACACTCTGGATTTTATCCTCCTCCTGCTGCACCCACTGACTGTTCCATATCCCATAAGTCCTCCCCACCCCTGTCTCCACAGGCCTCACTCACCACTACACCAGACTTCTTTACTCCCTGAGGCCTCCAGTCTCTTGAGGATTAGGTGCATCATCTCTGTTTGACCACAGACCCAGAAGTCCTCTACTGTGTGTGTGTTGCGGGCTCTCATATCAGCTGGTGTATGCTGCCTTGTGGAACCAGTGTTGGAGAGATCTCAGGGATCTATATTAAAGGAGACTACTTGTCCTCCTACAGGATTGCCCTTCTGCTCAGATTCTTTCAGCCTTTCCTAATTCAACAACAGGGGTCACCTGCTTCTGTCCATTAGTTGGGTGCAAATATCTGAACCAAACTCTCTCAGCTGCTTGTTGTGTCTTTCAGAGGGCAGTCATAATAGGAACCTTTTTGTGAGTGCTCCATGGCTTCAGTAATAGTGAGGTCTTCAGACCACTCCTTGAGCTAAATCCCACTTTGGGCCTGTCACTGGAACTTCTTTTCCTCAGGCTCTTCTCCATTTCTATGTCTGTAATTCTCTCAGACAGGAACAATTAAGGGTCAGAGTTTTTGACTGTGGGATGTCAACCCCCTCTCTCACTTGTTGCCTTGTCTTTCTTCTGGAGGTGGGCTCTACAATTTCCCTCTCCCCACTGTAGGGCACTTCATCTAAGGTCACTCCTTTTGAGTCCTGAGAGTCTCTTACCTCCCACATCTCTGATGTATTCTGGGGGGTCAACCCACCCCAACCTCCTATATTCCTAGTTTGCCTGTTTCCATTCCTTCTGCTGGCCCTCAAGACTTCAGTCCTTTCCCCTCTCCTAATACCAGACCAGGTTCCCCTCTCCCTCCCCTGAATACCTTCCTCCTTTTCCATACTTCCTCCTAGGTCCCTCTTCCTCCCTCTGCTGTGATTGCTTTCTACTCCCTTCCAAGTGGAACTGAGGTGTCCTCACTTGGACCCTTCAGCTTATTGAACTTTTAGAGTTTGAACTGTGGACTGTATCTTGGGTATTCTGTACTTTTTTTTCCCTAATATCCACTTATTAGTGAGTAAATACTATGCATGTCCTTTTGTGTCTGAGTTACCTCACTCAGGATTATATTTTCTAGTACCATCAATTTTCCTGAAAAACTCAAAATGTCCTCATTCTCAATAGTTGAGTAGAATTCCATTGTGTAAATGAACTACATTTTCTATATCTATTTTTCTGTCGTGGAACATCTTCGTTGTTTCCAGTTTCAGTTTCTGGCCATCACACACAAGCCCACTGTTTATTGCACATAGTAGAACACATTCACATGTAATGGCAATTTCTTAATTTCACCTCTTTTCTTACTCTTCGGGTGTCACTTTACAAGTACATTACATTGCTCTTGTTCTTGTTTTGAAAAATGTTCCAGCTTTTATGTTAAAGTTAGCAAAATGAATTTGTCAATACAGGTAAACACAGCCTTGATCCAGAGAAGTAAAATATATATACAGTAGACAATAACAACTTTCTATAGTAACACACTTTTAATGCTTTCACATGTGATATTTTGCAGATACTTTATTGTTTTGGAGACTTAAAAATATTTTTTCTAAGTTAAATGTGCAGCTCTTCTGGCTGACCTGTCCTTGGGCTTTATTATATATCAATGCATTGAACCTTAGCTGTAAGTCTTTTAGAAACATTTTTGTTTGAAAATGAATTCCCTCTTTGACAATCACAAGATGTTAAAAATACACTCTGAATTTCTTTGATCCACACAATTCTATCAAAGGAAACAAAAGCATTTATGAAGAACCTTGTGTAGTAGTTGAAGAAACTTTGAAAAATCTGGCTAGGAAGTGTATTGATCAGCAATGCATACTGCCCCAAGTATACTGCAACATATTCATAATTTAGTTAATAATATAAAAAAATATGAGTGAAGAAAAGTCTTCTTTGGGCTGGAGAGATGGCTCAGCAGTGAAGAGTACTGCCTTTCAATTTCTGGTACATACATGGCAGCTCACACCTCTCTTTAACTCTACTTTCAGGCTGTCTGACACTCTCACACAGCCATACATGCCCTCAAAACACCAAAGGACAGAAATTAACAGTAAATCATATATATATATATATATATATATATCTCCAATTTTTATTTAAAAACTGCACTTGAATGAGTAGCATGAATGAAATTTAGAGGAAATCAGGTTTTTTTTTTTTTTTAAATTAGATGTTTTTTTCATTTTCATTTCAAATGTTATCCCCTTTCCTAGTTTCCTCTCTGAAAATCCCCTATAAGCTCCCCCTCACCCTCCTCCCCATCCCACCCACTGCCGTTCTTGGTCCAGGCCTTCCCTTATACTGGGGCATAGAATCTTTGCAAGACCAAGGGCTTCTCCTCCCACTGATGTCCCACTAGGTAATCAGGCTAGAGACATAAGCTCTGGAGGTGCTGGTTAGTTCATATTGTTTTTCCTCCTATTGGGTTGCAGACTCCTTCAGCTCCTTGGGTACTTTCTCTAGCTCTTTCATTGGGGATCCTGTGTTTCTTCCAATAGATGACTGTAAGCATCCTCTTCTGTATTTGCCAAGTAGAAGGGGGGACAAAATACCCATGGAAGAAGTTACAGAGACAAAGTTCAGAGATGAGACTGAAGGAAGGACCACTCCGAGACTGCCCCACACAAGGGCCCATTCCATAAAAAAACACCAAACCCAGACCCTATTGCATATACCACCAAGATTTTGCTGACAGGACCCTGATATAGTTGTCTCCTGTGAGGAAATCAGTTTTAATAAACATTTATCATTCCTTAATTGACTTATATATGTGAGTATATACATCGTCATTTTAGACATCTGTATGTATCCTATATATTGAGAGAGAAAAAAGGAATAAGATGATGTAAATGTTGGCATTGAAATAGTTCGGCCCAATTTTTATAGCTAACTTTAAGACAGGATGATTGGAAAGATTTAATGACTAAAATAGCCACATTTCCACACTCTATTTTAGATGTTCATTTTTAAGGGTCATCATAACATCTGTCAAAATGTAAGTCAAGTTTGTAAAGATTCTGTGGAACTTCAAGGCTATTTCACAAAAGATCAAAAAGATTTGTCAACTTGGCCACTTAAATGATTTTGTTATATCTTCTTTGAGACTAATAGACTTTGTTTTATCTTTTTGTCAAGAAAAAAAAAAAAAAAACATGTCATAACCTTAAAATTTAATATATGAGGCCAAAGGATCGTTATGAGTTCTGAAAGATTTCAATCATATGGAAAGCTTTATTGACACCATAATAATCCAAGTGCTTCTTCCAGCCAAAGCTGATATCCAAAATAAAAATGGCACACACACACACACACACACACACACACACACACACACACACACACACTATATCCTCTTTATTTTGTTTTTGGATACGTTTTTATTCTCATGCAATTCTTTACTCTTCCTACATCTAGAGACTATTCCTGTGTGTGTCTGTCTGTGTGTGTGTGTGTGTGTGTGTGTGTGTGTGTGTGTGTTTGTGTGTGTGTGGTTTATGTATGTGTGTGTAATACATTGGTGTATAATGATTATTAAGTGTCATGCTGAAACTTATAAACCTTTGCTGTTCATTGTCCCTGCAGAGTGGAAAGAAGACCAACAAACTTCCTCCCCATGTAACAATAATAATAAAAGAATAAAAGGCTGTGAATTTGAAAGCCAGTGGGAAGAATATGGGTGATCTTGCAGGGGGCATTATAAATGATGTGACTGCATAACTCATGTATGATATGTAAATAAAATTTAAATATAATTAATGTGAATAAATATGAAAAGAAATATTTAGAAAAACTAAGAGGAATTTTAATCAGCTTGTATGGTCCACACAGCATCCTATCTAAGTTAAAGTCACTGTGATTCTGGAATGCAAATATGCTCCTACATTATATGAGAATGTTTATATTGAATATACATTTATATGGAATACAAATATCTCATATATATACTTAAAACATATACATATATAATTTTTGTAAGTATATGTGTACTTTATTTATATTATTTTGTTTCATTTATTTCTCCAATTACTTTTGTATGCCAACCACTTCTTTTCAGACATGTCCTCTATTTCCAACATAAATATACATACCTGTACATATATATGTATGAAATCTATAAACTATTTATATATGGTTAATATATATATATATATATATATATATATATATATATATATATATATATGAGTAAATATTTAAATACCACCTATTGAAATAGTTAAGTGTGATAACAATTACATAATTTTTAGGGCTGAATCTATAGGGTTAGATAATCTGTCCAGGGTACCTATTCTTATTCTCAGCAGCCATGGGTTGCCTGTAGCTCCTCTTCTAGGAATAAGACCTTGTGCAGTTTACTTTTCCCATGTTGGCATATCAGTTCTTGTCGTTTTCAAGGTTTTATTTTGTCAACCATTTTGTTGAGATTTCATGGATGCTGCTTCTCTGTGATATATAACAGACACTTTCTTGGCATCTCTTTTGAGAGATAATGTAATCCTCTGGCTCTTACAATATTTCCATACCTCCTTGTTCTATATCACCTAAATCTTAGGTATTGGAATGTTGTTGTAGATGGACACCACAGTATCTATCATTTTATTCAACTGGACCACTTGTATCTTTCTGAAATAGTCTCTATATACCAAAAAATAGAAACATCTTTCATGAGTGCTAATAGCTACATTTTTGTATGGATAAAAAGTATATATTTTAAATATCATGATTAATCATACTATTTTATGGAAGTGGTAGTATTAGGTACTCTTTTAGTTTCAGTGATCCCACTATCTATGGGAAGTTGTTTAGCATTAGAGTATAAATTATAACTTTCCTTTTATTGAGTGGTACATGACATAAGTCTACTTATGTTGCTGTTGATTAAACACAGGGCAACAATTCCACTCTTATGCCATTTGAAGTATCTTGTCATTCTTATAATTGTTGTGGTTCATAGAATTATATTCATTAAGCATTACATTTATTTATTTATTTATCTAGTTAGTTATTTATTGGTTTTTCGAGACAGAGTTTCTCTGTATAGCCCTGGCTGTCCTGGAACTCACTTTGTAGACCAGGCTGGCCTTGAACTCAGAAATCTGCCTGCCTCTGCCTCCCTAAGGCTGGGATTAAAGGTGTGCTCCACCACACCCAGCAAGCATTACTTTTAAATAAAGATGCATTCATATCCACAGTCTTTCAAATCATGAAGTATTTCTTTGAGGTTTCAATTAGTTACTTAAAATGGGAGCCCAACCATAGGGAGAGGGTAGTATACAATATTATAGAGCCCAGTTACAGCAGAAAGATAGGGTGTCAAGTGAGGGAGGGGGTTTCATTCCACAGTCAAAAATTCTGACCCATTATTGTTCTGGTCTGACATAAGGGCAGGGATGGAAATGGAGAGGAGCATGTCCAATGACAGGCCCAAAGGTAATCCAGCTCAAGGGGAGGCCCCAAGAGCTGACACTATTACAGAGGCTATGGAGTGGTCACAAAAATGGACCTATCATGACTGCCCTCTGAAATACATTTGAAAGAGTCAGATGCAGATATTTGTACCCAAAGGACAGACAGAAGCTGCTGACTTCTGTTGTTGAATTAGGGAAAGGCTGGAAGAAGCTGAGGAGTAGGTTGACCCTGTAGGAGGACCAGCAGTCTCAATTTACCTGGACCCCAGAGATCTCTCAAACAATGGACCACCAACCAGGCAGAATACACCAGCTGATATGAGGCCCCCAACATATATACAGCAGGGAACTGCTGAGGTCTGGGTTCACTCTGAGAAGATGCACCAAACCCTCAAGAGATTTGGAGACCACAGATGGTTTAGAGGTATGGTTGCATGGCTTCAACTCCCCTCTCTTTCTCTTCAGCAAAGTGGAGCCTCCCATAAATATCAACTAACCTTGGTATATCAAGTTGTATTTAAACTAGGAACATTATCTCCTATTGAGGTTAGACAAGGCATTTCTAGTTAGGGAAATGGAATCCAAGGTAGAGAGCAGAGAGTGAGATATCCCCTGATCTTGCTGTTAAGAGTCCCATGTGAAGTCCAAGCTGCACACCTGTTACTAATGTGTTCAGAGACTAGGTCCTTTTCATGCATACACTCTGGTTTTGAGCCTCTATGCACCTAGGACAGTTGTGTCTGTGTGTTTTCTTGTGGTGTCCTTAATCTCTCTGGCTCTTACAATACTTTCTTTCCCTCTTCCATGATATTCCCTAAGTTCTGCTTAATGTTTGAGTGTAGGTGTCTGCATCTGTGTGAAGGTCTTTCCATCAGCTTCTGTGTGAAGCCTCTCATACACAGTTATGCTAGGCTCCAGTCTAAAACTATAGGAGAATATCATTAATAGTGTAAATGGTTGTCTCTCTCTAATGCCATGGATCTCAAGTTATGTCACTCCTTATTTGGCCATTCCCTCAATTTCTTCTCCATCTTTATCCCTGCACATCTTGTTGACATGAAAAATTGTGGGTTGAATGTTTTGTGGCTATCTCTCCAGTGGAATTCTTGTCTTGTTACAAGAGATGACTACAGGTTCTGCATTATAAATAGGACTAATATCTGAAATATACAAATAAGCAAATATTACAATTTATAATGGAGTACAGATATAAACAGGAAATTCTCAATAGAGAATTGCATGGTGGAAAAGTACTTAAAGAAAATGTTTAACATCTTTGGCCATCAAGAAAATAAAAATCAGGCTGCGACATCTTTCCTCTGAGCCCAGCGGACACAGCTAGGGACACCCCAGGACTTTAAGATCGCATCAGGGTTACGCGTGAGTGCAGCTCAGAGGTGGTTTTGGGAGCAGCGGGTCAGCAGTTCCCCCCAGGGGCAGGAACTGAGAACTCCGCCCCACCGGAGGCTGGGCCTCTCCCAGCCAGAGCACTCG
>LR754744.1:14668-33464 GCA_902729485.2 Mus minutoides
TTTTTTTTTCTTACAACTTTCAAGGTTTCTAATATCAAGACAATAAGCAACAGCTCATACTGGAAATGGTGCTATAAGGAACATTCATACATTGCTGGTGAGAGTTCAAACCCATACAGGCATAACAGAAAGCTTAGCAGTTCCTCAGGAAGATTGGAACAGAACTACCTCAAGATTCATCTATACCACTCTTGGTCATATATCCAAAGGACAATTCATTCTACCACAGGAATACTTGATCAACAATATTCATCAAGTGATCTTCATACTGGCCAGAAATTGGAAACAACCTACATTTCCATCACAGCAAAAAGGATACAGAAAATATGGTATACTCATGCAATGGGTTTAAAAAATGAATTCCATAGGCAAATGGATGGAATATGCAAAAAGTATCCTAAGTGAGGAATCTCAGACCAAGAAAGACAAATATAATATGTGTTCACTCATATGAGGTTATTAGCTATGAAATCCATGGTAATCAAGCTACATTCCACAGAACCAAAGGAAATGGGTATACAGTAAGGGTATATTATAAAAACCTAATACTAATAAATGAAACTTAGGACACAGGATTGGGTTACATCTGATTAACTTTTTAGCTAAATTGTTTCCACAGAAGTCGGAAAAACAAACAAGCAAACAAACAAAGAAACAAATACAAGCTGTACAAACATGAGAGGGCAAGGAAGAAATACGATGAAAATTATTATTTTTTTTCCAAATATTTTATTAGATATTTTCTTAATTTCAAATGCTATTCCGAAAGTCCTCTCCCCCATCCCCCGTCCGCCCTCCCTGCTCCCCTGTCCACCCACTCCCACTTCTTGGCCCCGGCATTTCCCTGTATTGGGGCATATAAAGATTGCAGTACCAAGGGGCCTCTCTTCCCAATGATGACCGACTAGGCCATCTTCTGCTACATATGGAGCTAGAGACACGAGTTCTGGGGGTTCTGGTTAGTTCATATTGTTGATCCTCTTCTAGGGTTGCAGACCCCTTCAGATCTTGGAGTTCTATCTCTAGCTTCTCCATTGTGGCCCCTGTGTTCCCTCTTATGGATGATTATGAGCATCCACTTCTGTACAAGACAGCTATATCAGGGTCCCTTAAGTAGGCACTAGCTGTCCTATGCCATAGTGTCTGAGTTTAATGACTGATTATAGGATGGATCCCCGTGGTGGGGGTAGTCTCTGTATGGTCCATCCTTTCATCTTAGCTCTAAACTTTGTCTCTGTAACTCCTTTCATGGGTATTTTGTTTCCTCTTCACAGGAGGAATAAAGTATCCACGAGCTGGTCTTCCTTCTTGATGTTTTTGTGTTTTGCAAGTTGTATCTTGGATATTCTAAGTTTCTGGGCTAATATCCATTTATCAGTGAGTGCATACCCAATGACTTCTTTTGTTATTGGGTTACCTCACTAAGGATTATATCCTCCAGATACATCCATTTGCTCAAGAATTTCATAAATTCATTTTTAATAGCAGAATAGTACTCCATTGTGTAGATGTACATTTTATGTATCCATTCCTCTGTTGAGGGACATCTGGGTTCTTTCCAGCTTTTGGCTATTATAAATAAGGCTGCTATGATAATAGTGGAACGTGTGTCCTTTTACCAGTTGGAACATCTTCTGGGTATATGCCCAGGAGAGGTATTGCTGGAACCTCTAGTACTACTATGTCCAATTTTCTGAGATAACACCAGACTGACTTCCAGAGTGGTTGTACAAGCTTGCATTCCCACCAGCAATGGAGGAGTGTTCCTCTTTCTCCACATCCTCGCCAGCATCTGCTGTCTCCTGAATTTTTGATCTTAGCCATTCTGACTGGTGTGAGGTGGAATCTCAGGGTTGTTTTGATTTGCAATTATTCAGACCATGTTCTTTCTCAAGGCTTTCCAGCTTTAGAAATGAACCTATTACATAAAGCAAAACTGATTTATGTTTAAAAAGTGTAAATAGAAAAACACAGTGTCTGATATACGAATATCAAAAATATATTCTAATTTGTAGGGGCTCCCCTTGTAAGAAGTAACGAAAGTGGTATTCTGCTTGTTCAAGTACTTTTGCTTCTAAGTTTCCAAAGACAGTTCGTTATGGGTAACACATTTCTTTTTCTTATCTCAACAGAAGCTTGAGAGGCATTGAAGAATAAAACAGGAGAAAGACAGAGAGAACTCAATCCTTTAACAGTTCCACCACACACAGCTGAGAATAAGACACCTGACTGGAGGCAGGGCAGAAACAATGATTGATATCCTTGTTGCCAAGACAGATGAGAAAAGCCTGACAGTTTCTGTCTGCGATTGAATTTCCCACTGCTCAATCAACTTAATTTCATTTATTTTTCACAGGAATGGCTCTACAGAAAATATTTTCAAAGGTAATATGGTGGGTATTTGCACATTTGCAATTACAGGATAGATATGGAAAGATAATTTTTCTTGTTTAAGTGCTGCAGTGTTTCTTTGTGCTACTAGTCGAAGGCAGTTACACTTTCTGTACTGGGTTTATTGTTGCCGCACCTCGTATATGCTTAGGACTGGAAATATCACACTCATACATCTGTCTGTGAAAAAGACATTTGTCTTTTTGCCTAGATTTTCAAGACAGCTTTCTCCTGAGAAGATGAAATGAAATAATAGCAGATCAACAGGAAGTCTAAGCTCCATGTTCCATTTTCGTACATCAAACATGCCAACATTAGGATGAAGGACAGCTTCCAGATATGCAATTTCAAAAACAAAATATCCTCCTGTGAATTATAGGTTTTATTTTAGAGACCGAAGAGAAAATGTTGAATTGCATTTTCAATGTATTTTCCACAGAGTCATAAACATATGCTTCTGTGTTTGAAGCACAATACAGTCGATTACTAATGAATTCTTCTGTTTATCATTTACCATCCCCTGAGAGGCCTTA
Source organism: Mus minutoides (assembly GCA_902729485.2). Taxonomy (NCBI): domain Eukaryota; kingdom Metazoa; phylum Chordata; class Mammalia; order Rodentia; family Muridae; genus Mus; species Mus minutoides. The sequence goes on from LR754744.1 coordinate 17,593, forward strand.
AGTAGAAAATTATACTCTGATTAGTGAAGGAAGCTGAGATACGCATCAAGGAATGCTTCTAAAATCCACACAATTAGATGATCATAGTAAAAAGATTTAAGTATCAGAGGAAATATTTATATCATTCCTGATATAATAAAAAAATGTCAAACAAATAAATAAAACAATATTACAGTATTTCTGTAGTTTTTTCTTCATATTTGATGATACAGATATTTTTGAGAATCACTATAAAAATGAACAAACTTCAAGTATTAATTTTTGAGCAGTTGCTACAACCGAGTTTGTTAATTAAGCATAGTATAATTAAGTGACAAGTGTGTTAGGCTCTAATTTCTGTGAAATATGATTGTAGGCAAGACCACCACCTACAAGGACATTAAGCACAATTAATTGTCCTGACAATTTAGGAACCACAATTGAAATATTCTTAGTTGATGGAGAGAAATGAAGGGTATTCTTGGAAGAAATCAGTGTGTGTGTGTATGTGTGTGTGTGTGTGTGTGTGTGTGTGTGTGTGTGTGTGTGTGTGTGTGTTTTCTGTATATTTTTCAGAAATTATGTCAAATATTAATATAATAAAAATAAACAGTAAAAGCAAAAATAAAGTGAATATGAATTTTTAAGATGATATGTTTTATGTCTACTAGACATAAAGGGTGAATACCTTAAAATAAAAGAGATTGGCCATGACCAACATCAAGGTTAACTACAGAAATACAAATACGTGTGTGTGTGTGTGTGTGTGTGTGTGTGTGTGTGTGTGTGTGTGTTTAGATAGGCAGTTCTAGCTCTCTGTATTTGTACACATACTGATTCTCAGATGTTGACTTCGCATCACCTTGTATGCAAACTTGTTTATGTATCTGCTGAGACTTATATTGCATGCCAAGTACCTTCTATCTCTTTCTACCTTATTGTCGCACGCCTACATGTCTCTGACAAGCAGAGACAGTGGGAAGAAACGACACGGAGACGCCAAGGCAGGTTCAGAGCAGCTTGCCTTCACAGCTTCTGCTTTATTCTGCTTCTCTCTCTCAGTTTTCATACAGCTGCAGCCATTCACTCACTCACTCTGGTCTCTCCTATGCTGGTCTCTGGTCTCTCCAACACTGGCTGATCTCTCTAATCTTCTAAATCACTTCCCCTTGGGACTGCCCACAATTTATCCTCTTCCATTCATTCATGTCACCTCACACCACCCAATCATAGATGCACACTTCCAAAGCAGCATGCAGGATTGGCTGATAGAATGGTATGGTGAGATGTTGCGCTAATCTCTCAAAAGAGTTACACGTGCTGCTTTTACTGCACATGACTGAGACTGGGATAAACAAGCAAGGTCACGGGGCTTGGCATAGAGCCAGAGCACCATCTTTGGTCCATGGGGCCGTGCCTGCTCCCCACACCTTATTATTTTTAGGCAGAGTGTCTCACTAAACAAGTGGCTAACTAGTTAAGTTAGACTAGATGGACAATAATCCAAGTGAACATTTGCATCTCTACCATCCCTGTGATGTCACAGATCTATGCCACTATGTCCAGTTTTTTATATCATGCTATAGATCTAAACTCAGTTCTTCAAGCTTACACAGAATCTCTGTTTCCATTCTTGTTATAATAAAATAGTCTGATGAACATAGCTTAAAGTAGAAAGAGTTTGATTTGCTCACATGTTTATATAATATTCCATCATAGCTAGGAAGTCACAGTGTAAGGAAACTGAGAGATGCACTCATGGTAGATACCTGCTTGCTTTCTCTTACACACTCGAGGAATGCAAACCTCCCAAACCCAGAATGGATGTGTCCTTCAAATTCCTTGCTTCCGTTCGTGATCATCCTCCCAGGCATTGTAGCAAGACAACCTAATGGAGGCAATCTCTGATTAAGTTTTCTTTCTGCTGGATTCTAGACCAGTGGTTCCCAACCATACTAATGCTATAATGCTTTAATATAGTCAGTCTCTCATATTGTGGTGACCTCCAATTAGAAAATTATGTTATTACTATTTCACAACTGTGATTTTGCTATGGTTATGAATTATCATGCAGGGTATTTGATGTGACTCTTTAAGGGGTTACGGCCCACAGGTTGAGAACCACTGTTCTAGATTTTCCCACATTGTTAAATAAAGTCAGACATAACACATCAACACTATATTTAAGGAACCCTCTCCATCAACTCCAACAATGCTTCTTTAAGAAGAAAATTAACTGTTACAAGGAATTCAATTGACTTTCTCATGAAATGCACACTAGTTTTCACTAATATTGAGCACCATGCTCTCTCACCCATTGTTCTTTCCTACATTAGATCTACATGGTTTGGCAAAGCAGTTAGGAGCTCTTGCAGAGAAGCCAATTCAGTTTCTAGGGTCCACATGATGGCTCACAACTACCCCTCATTCCAGTCCCAAAACGTCCAGTGCTATTTTCTGGGTTCTGTAGACACTGAGGGCATATGGATTGGATACACATGCATGCATGCAGTCAAACATGCATATAAAATAAACATAGTTAAATGTGTTATATTAATTGTTTCCCTTTCCTCTGGGGAGAAAGGACATGGTAATATGAAATTCAAGACTAATAAATAAAAATGTGATAAGTGTCAAGAGTTTAATTATTGTTGCAAAAATTATACCTCCTTTATGTTTCTAATTGTGCTTCAGAGAAATATAATGTACCAAGAAGAAAGGGTCTGTATTCTAGCACAGACCATGTCCCTTTTTTTCTAGCCCTGTCAATCTTCTCTTGTTACCTTTTTTTTTTTTTTTTAATAGCCCTTCTTTAACTGAAGACTGGTAGAAGGCATTACCTTCAGCATTTTTAAGAGAACTCATATAAGGCATTAGAGTTAAAATTCAACTACAACTAAAGCAAGATAATGGAATCCTAAAGCTGAGTTATATCTTGACCTAAAACTCAGCTGACAAAGCTGAAGTTTCTAAGATACTTGCTTTAAAAGATACATTTACTCTTGCCATGATGTAACGGCAATGTTCTGCTATGGCTGTATTAATGCATGTTGTCTCATGAAAGATAATGATCAGAATACCACTTCTGATTTACTCATGAATGATACCATCTGTTCCTCACAGAAGTGACATAAAATTATAAAAATGAAGTGACCATTTTTTGTGTTTTATAACCTAATTTAATTAAATATTTCTTCCCCAGTTTATACTTAGAATGGTATAATAGAAAATTAAAGATGAAAATATTTGATGCCCACATTTAATTTAATTTTGCACTGTTTCTGGTCCTGTGTGTACCATAATGACTTGGACTTCAAATTCTGGAATATATGTAACAGATTTAAAAATAAATGTGTGAGAAGATTGAAGCCTACTGTTTCCCGCAAATGCTTTTCCTGCTTGTGTGACATCGCCTGCAGTCATGGGGCAGGGCATGGAATGAGACCTCTTTTATAAGCACAACTTCATATTGAAACATGGTGCTTTTGTACTTTTTTCCCCTCCTCAATTAAATTGAGAAATTACACAGCCGCAAAATGTTGCAGTTAATCCACTAGGAAAAAATTATATGCATATAAAGTAAAATATACTACCTCTTTCATGAACAGTGTGTGAGCTATTTGAAAATTTTATGCCATTAGCACTTTCAATATGTCATTAACCCAGAAAATAAGAGGGAGTAATGAAAGTCATTAAAAGCAGTTGAGTGTCCTGCTGTAGCCTGGCCAATGAGGGCATAAAGAAGGAGAAACAGAGCAAGACGCTCTATTACACTCCAACCTGCCAAAGCCATACTATACATTGTATGCACAAAGGACAAAAGAAGGTGTTATAATCTAGTCAGCTGCACCGTGACTTGGGCAAGAAATTTCAATTAACTTGTTAAAAAAACAAAGGCTGTTATTCTGATGTTTTAGGTAATAGAAAGACCACATCAATAGAAGATACATCATACCTCTACCTGGGATTCTCAAAAATCTCTGGGGCTGGATTGTCACTGTAGGGTTTGATGTTTAATAAACATTCAGGAATATGGATGCTAGGGAAAATATAAGGGGATTAGTGTTTTCTGTAACTGGAAAAATTATATGCTTTCTGTGTTACTTAGTCAATAGGATTCTTTTAATCCTTTAAAAATAAGACCCATGATTGCTGTAATTAATTTACTTTAACACACGCGTTCTTAACATAAATTCTCAGTCATAATGAAGAAGCCTTATATTTGGATGCCTTTAAATTGTTTTGAATCAACTTCTGATACTGTGCTCTGCTTCAGAGAAATAAAATATTGTTATAAATACTAAACTCCAGGGATCTTGAGACTCTTCTAGAATCTAGATATTATATGGCAATTAAACCATAGCTCTATATAGTAGTTCTTATATTTATACTAAAATTAATGACATTGTATGCTAACATGGGAAAAGTCCAATAACAGTATATCTCTAGAAACCAGTACAAAATTAGTGTAAACAAAATAGATTTTGTGTAGATATTTTTAATTAAGTCTTAAAATTGAGGAAATCCTTTAATCCATGCTATTTGAATGAATAAATTTTCACTGTATAAATGTCCTAAACTCAGTATATGTTTGTAAATATAAATAAATACATAGTTGTTTATATAATGAATTTTTATATACATAATACGTTTTAAAGGTTTGCTGTTTTATAGATGTACAAATATGTATGTATATAAAGATTGCATAAAATAATAAAACACTCACATATACATACATATATATTTGTATATATATACACATACATATATATTTGTGTATATACATATACATATATGACAAGGTACTTGGAACTGTAGGCAGAAAAAATGTCACTATAGAAGAAAAAATACTTGGGGCTGGCGAGATGGCTCAGTGGTTAAAAGCGCCGACTGCTCTTCTGAAGGTCCCGAGTTCAAATCCCATCAACCACATGGTGGCTCACAACCATCCATAATGAAATCTGATGCCCTCTTCTGGAGTATCTGAAGACAGCTACAGTGTACTTACATATAATAAATAAATAAATCTTACAAAAAAAAGGAAAAAACACTGAGGAAAATTAACCCATATATCTGTGCCAATAAATCTCTCAATATGGTGAAAAAGTATTATAATTCTTAGAACAAATTGATGACAAAGATTTTTTCTTTAATTCAATACTGGGTCCTATTTAGGAGGCCATGTTTGAGACTTCATGGGTGTAGCCTCACTGGCATTTCCTTTTAAGAAAAAAGAAAGAAAGCAGATTGTATTTAAATCACCGACTAACATATCAGAATATCAGTCTTTACACTTCTGTACATCATAATGATCTGAACCTATGATTTTAAGAATGAGGCAGGTATACTCTGATTTGTTGGTTTCGTTTTTGTTTGTTTTTTTTTCTTTTGCTTCTGCTAGACTAGACAATGCTTGTCCCAAGGGTGAAATAGCAGGGGCTTCTATTCACATTGCAACTTAACATAGAGATTCTTGGCATCCTGAACTTAAGAGCAAATACTTCAAGTGTCAATAGCCTATTTAATTTTTTTAAAAGAACGTAAAACACCAAACTTTACTTGAGATTATAATAATAAAATTATTCAAATTCCTCTTCCTCCTTCTGCTATCCAAAGCCTGCCATATTATTTTGCTTACTCTTTCAAATTCATATTTTCCAGTAATCGTGTATATATAGTGTTATCTCTGTGTATGTTTTTCAGGGCTGATTAACCATTTGTTGTTGAATAAACACTAATGCTCTTCCTAGGAGTTGACTATTCCATCTACTCTCAATGTATCTGAGTTCCCTGTATTTCTTTGTTTAGGATTTGAAGCTCCTTAAACTACTTGAACACTATCCACATGGGTATACCTATTATTGCTATATATCATTCATCTCATGGCTAGGTAATCTTGTTGGTGAGATACTATGGGTATAGCTGTTGACATTGCTTCTGGCATTTCTAGGAGATACATTCTCACAGAACACTCCCTGTTCTGCCTCTTGAAGTCTTCTACTCCATCTTTCTCCAAAATCCCTGAGCCTTAGTTGTAAGACTTATGAAGTAGAAGCATCAGTTTGTATCAAGCTCCGCAAATCTTCACTTTAAGTGACTATGCTTTTGATAATTGTGTTTAATTGCAAAGAAGATCTTTTGATAGTGAGAGGTGAGAACTATATTACCTGTGCATGTAAGATATTTGGAATGTAGTTAGGTATTATGCTGAAATAGTAAATAGTTGTAGGTTCTTCTCTAAGATCCATGATTTCACCACCCTAAATTTGAAGATTGGGTCAGATGAGCTGATGGAGGAAGACTGGAGAATTTGGAGAGTGAAGGACCAACCTATCCACTGTCAATTCTCTTCATTTCTCCTTAAGGAGGAAATCAGAGTGAAAAGTAAACAAGTATCTCCTATAATTTTCTCATGTGTAGACTCTAGGATGAAATGAGGAATGAAAAATGACATAAAAGTAGAAAAGGGACTACTGAGTAGCAATGAACACAGTTGAACAAATAGCTCTGTAGTAGCCTGAAGGATCTTTTGGGTATCTTCTTGAGGACAGTATTTCTATATCTTGAGGTATATTATTGCTTCATTTTTAAGAAAATGCCACAATGATCTGAACCTATGATTTTAAGAATGAGGCAGTGGTTTTATAAGTTTTTGCACCCACCAGCCAGCAACACAGGAGTGTTTTCCATATTCTACATCTTCTCTGTCATGTGGCATCACATTTATTTGATTTTGCTATTCTTATCAGTGAAAGAGGAAATCTCAATGTAGTTTTATTTGTATTTACCTGGTGACTAAGGATATTGAACATTTCCTAAAGCATTTCTCAGCCATTTTTGTAAATATTATTTACATCTCTATGCAGTTTTTCAAACTGGGTTATTTACTCTCTTGATGTATAACGTTTTGAACTCTTTATATGTTTTCATATTAGTGCTCAATCTGATATATTTGAGGAGAGACTTTCTTGCATAGTATAGATTGCTTCTTTGACTGACAATGTGTTTGCTGTATACAAGTTTTACAACTTCTTGAGGTCCTGTTTATTAATTGTTGTTTTTAGTGCCTGAAGTATAGCACTTTGTACCAAGTCTATAGCCAACCAAGTACATGGAGAAAAACCTCAAATAAATTCCACTGAAATCATGAATAAGACAAGTACATGAAGGCTTACCTAGTACAATAGACAGCTGATGGAGACCAAAGGGATACAAACTAGAAAGGATGAAGTCAAAGTCTCTTTAATTTTAGATCATATGAAAATATACATGAGTTTTGCAGAACCCCATTCCCACATACCATGCTCACAAGCTAGCTCAGTTCAGACTTTTGGATTTGCCTGATTAGTGCTCCAATTTTGTCAGACCTTCAGTGTATTAAGGTTTTGAGTGTAGCTCTCTGATTTATCTGCTACTAGACCAGACATTTGTTTTGAGTGGAACCTTCATAGAAAATGGCCAAAATCCCACTGATAGCATTCCAGAATTTCCTGTGAAATTCTGATTTCACATTTCTGATTAACATGCCTCCATCACAGGAATGCTGGAAACTAAGGTGTATACCACAATACTCAGTTTATAGGTTTATTTTAGATTGAATCTAAATTTTTAGGGATTCCAGGTGAGCGCTCTACTCAATGTGCTTTTAAAACAATAACATTTGGATAATACTAACCTTTCCTTTTCTTTCTTGCATTAAAAAGGGGGGGGGGTGTTAATGGCCACTCTCAAGGTTGAAGAAATTAAGGACTAGTTTTTCAAATGAAAATTTAATTTTCACCCTTGAGAAACAAACTATTCCTGAGGAGATGGGATAGACTACCTATCCCAGACAGCAAACACCTTCCCACCTCAACCCTTTATTGAAAATAGATTTTTTTGTAATAAAACTTGTCTTCATTATGAACTCTTTTCTCTACTCCTCCCAATTTGTCCCGTCTCCTTCCAACCTCATCCATGTCTTCATGGCAGGAAACATGATGGTTGCTCCATCAGACATGGAGCTGGAGAGATATATCATAGTTCTACATCCTGAGCAGCTGGCAACAGAAAGAGAGCATAACATTCCCCATGACTTCAACAACTGAAACCTCAATGTCTGTGCCCAGTGAAACATTTCTTCCAAAAAAGCCAAACCTCATCTAAGAGTGCTATTCTCTTTGATTCGTGGTTCAATCTCTAAGAGCCTTCAAGGGTCCAGGTTCTGTTTGTATTCCTGTGAAGTTCCTATCCCCTTAAACGCCCTTAGTCAAGTGTCCCAGAGTTCCAACCAGTGTTTGGTGGTAGCATCTGTTTCAGTCAATTGGAGGATGGAGCCTCCCAGAGGACAGCAATGAAGCAGCATTTCTCCCTAAAAGTGTTCTCAGTCTGTGGAATATGTTCCACTAACTGGGCTGCCTTGTCTGGTCTCAGTAGGAGAGGATACACCTAGTCTTGAAAACAACTGATGTGGTGCTGGGGTGGGTATATGCAGGAAGATGCCTCCACCCTCTAAGAGAAAAGGGGAGGAAGGATTGAGGGAAAGATTGTGCGAGGGGTAACAGGAGATAGGGCAGCAATTGTGATTATATATATATATATATATATATATATATATATATATATATATAATATTTATATATATATGTGTGTGTACATATATACACATATATGTATATATACACACATATGTAAATATATACATATATACAAAATTATATATATATATATATATATATATATATATATATATGGAGAGAGAGAGAGAGAGAGAGAGAGAGAGAGAGAGAGAGTCTTACTACTAAAGTAATGGGTACATTTTCACTCAAACCACCACAGAAAGTCTTAATCAGTTTATGTTCTATGGAAAAACTATTTCATTAAAATAAAATATATATATATATATATATATATATATATATATATATATATATATATATATATATATAATTTCTCCTTTTCTGTAGACAGGAAGAGTTATTTCATCCCTGATTAAGTCTTTCAATTAAGTTCATGGACTCATTTATATTGGAAAATGAGGCAATCACTCTTCAGTGTACAGATTACCTGCTAATTTCACACACACTCAGAATATTAACTCATCAAATAACTAGACTGTAGCTATACATGTAGTTATAAAACGTGTGTGTGTGTGTGTGTGTGTGTGTGTGTGTGTGTGTGTGTGTGAGATGAGTAATGTGGTTGCTAGAGCATTGGTATATATGTAAGTCAGAGATCAATATTTGGTATAATTCTCAGACACCAGCAATTTTTCTTTTGAGTATAGGTGTCTTAAGAGTGGGAACATCACCAGGTAAGTTACTCTGGTTAACCTATGCCAGCCTCAGGAATGAACTCATTTGTATTTCCACAATATTTGTATTAAAGTATTCATTAAAATTACATACCTTTTTTGGAGAAATGGATTTTTTTTATTAGATATTTTCTTTATTTGCATTTCAAATGCTATCCCAAAAGTTCCCTGTTCCTGCCCGGCCCACTCCCACTTCTTGGCCCTTGTTTTCCCCATTACTGGGGCATATAAAGTTTCCAAGACCAAGGGGCCTCTCATCCCAGTGATGGCCAACCGAGCCATATTCTGCTACATATACATCTAGAGACATGAGCTTTAGGGATACTAGTTAGTTCATATTTATGTTCCAACTATAGGGTTGCAGACCCCTTCAGCTCTTGGGTACTTTCTCTGGCTCCTCCACTAGGGACCCTGTGTTCCAAAATTTAGATGACTGTGAGAACTCACTTCTGTATTTGCCAGGCACTGGTATAGCGTCAAAAGAGACAACTATATCAGGGTCCTTTCAGCAAAATCTTGCTGGCATATGCAATAGTGTCTGGGTTTGGTGGCTGATTATGAGATGGATCCCCCAGTGGGGTAGTCTCTGGATGGTCCATCCTTTCGTCTTAGCTCCAAACTTTGTCTCTCTAACTCCTTCATGTGTGTTTTGTTCTCTATCTGAAAGAGGAATGAATTATCCACACTTTGGTCTTTGTTCTTCTTGATTTTCTTGTGTTTTGCAAATTGTAGCTTGAGTATTCTAAGTTTCTGGGCTAATATCCACTTATCAGTGAGTGCATATCAAGTGACTTCTTTCGTGATTGGGTATATCACAAAGGATGATATCCTTCAGATACATCTATGTGCCCAGGAATTTCATAAATTCATTATTTTTAATAGCTGAGTAGTACACAATTATGTAAATGTACCACATTTTCTGTATCCATTCCTCTGTTCAGGGACATCTGGGTTCTTGCTAGCTTCTGGCTATTATAAATAAGGCTGCTATGAACATAGTGGAGCATGTGTTCTTATTACCAGTTGGAACATCTTCTGGGGTATATGCCCAGGAGAGGTACTGCTGGATCTTCCAGTAGTACTATGTGCAATTTTTGGAGGAAACTCCAGACTGAATTCCAGAGTGGTTGTACAAGATTGCAATCCCACCAACAATGGAGTAGTGTTCCTCTTTCTCCACATCCTCGCCAGCATTGCTGTCATCTGAATTTTTGATCTTAGCCATTCTGACTGGAGTGAGGTGGAATATCAAGGTTGTTTTGATTTGCATTTCCGTGATGATTAAGGAAGTTGAACATTTTTTCAGGTGCTTCTCAGCCATTCGGTATTCCTCACTTGAGAAGTCTTTGTTTAGATGTGTACCCCATTTTTAATGGGATAATTTGAATTTCTCAGTCCAGGTTCTTGAGCTCTTTGTATATATTGAGTATTAGCCCCTATCAGATTTAGGATTAGTAAAAATTCTTTCCTAATCTGTTGGTGGCCATTTTGTCTTATTGAAAGTGTCTTTTGCCTTACAGAAGCTTTGCAATTTCATGAGGTCCCATTTGTCAATTTTTGATCTTACAGCACAAGCCATTGCTGTTCTGTTTAGGAATTTTTCTCCAGTGGCCATACCTTCGAGGCTTTTCCCCACTTTCTACTCTATAAATTTCAGTATCTCTGGTTTTATGTGGAGTTCTTTGATCCACTTAGCTCAAGAGCTTTGTACAAGGAGATTAGAATAGATTAATTTGCATTCTTCTACATGATAACTTGTCAGTTGTGCCAACACCATTTGTTGAAAATGCTGACTTTTTTTTTTCCCCACTGGATGGTTTAACTTCCTTGTCAAAGATCAAGTGACTATAGGTGTGTGGGTTCATTTCTGGGTCTTAAGATCTATTCCATTGATCTACCTGTCTGTACCAGTACCATGCAGTTTTTAATCACAATTGCTCTGTAGTACAGCTTGAGGTCAGGCATCGTGATTCCACCAGAGGTTCTTTTATTGTTGAGGATAGTCTTTGCTATCATAGGTTTTTTATTATTCCAGATAAGTTTGCAAATTGCCCTTTCTAACTCAGTGAAGAATTGAATTGGAATTTTGATGGGGATTGCATTGAATCTGTAGATTGCTTTCAACAGGATAGCCATTTTGACTATATTAATCCTCCCAATTCATGAGCATGGGAGATCTTTCCATTTTCTGAGATCTTCTTCAATTTCTTTCTTCAGAGACTTGAAGTTCTTATCATACAGATCTTTCACTTCCTTAGTTAGAGTCACACCAAGGTATTTTATATTATATGTGACTATTGTGAAGGGTGTTGTTTCTCTAATTTCTTTCTCAGTCATTTTTTCCTTTGTGTAGAGAAAGGCCATTCATTTGTTGCATTAATTTTATATCCAGCTACTGCACTGAAGCTGTTTGTCTAGCTTAAAAGTTCTCTGGTGCAATATTTATGGTCACTTATATATACTATCATATCATCTGAAAATAGTGATATTTTGCCTTTTTCCTTTCCAATTTGTATCCTTTTGATCTCCTTTCATTGTTGAATTTCTCTGGCAAGGATTTCATGTAATGCATTGAATAGTTAGAGAGAAAGTGGACAGCCTTGTCTAGTCCCTGATTTTAGTGGGATTGCTTCCAGATTCTCTCCATTTAATTTGATGTTGGCTATTGGTTTGCTGTAGATTGCTTTTAATATGATTAAGTATGGGCCTTGAATTCCTGATCTTTCCAAGACTTTTATCATGAATGGGTGTTGGATTTTGTCAAATCCTTTCTCAGCATCTAAGGAGATGATCATGTGGGTTTTGTCTTTGATTTTGTTTACATCGTGAATTAAGTTGATGGATTCCTGTATATCAAACCATCCCTGCATCCCTGGGATGAAGCCTACTTGGTTATGATAGATGATTGTCTTGATGTGTTCTTGGTTTTGGTTTGCGCGGAATTTATTGAGTAATTTTGCATTGATATTCATGAGAAAAATTGATCTGAATTTCTCTTTCTTTTTTGGATCTTCGTGTGGTTTAGGTATCATAGTAATTGTGGCTTCATAGAATGAATTGGGTAGCCTACATTCTGTTTCTATTTAGTGGAATAGTTTGAGGAGAGTTGGAAATAAAGACATAATATTAAAAGTAGTAAGGAAAAAAGATCAAGTAACATATAAAGGCAGGTCTATTAGAATTACACCAGACTTCTCACCAGAGACTATGAAAGCCAGAAGATCCTGGACAGATGTTATACAGACCCTAAGAGAACACAAATGCCAGCCCAGGCTGCTATACCCAGCAAAACTTCCAATTACCATAGATAGAGAAAACAAAGAATTCTATGACAAAACCAAATTCACACAATATCTTTCCATGAATCCAGCCCTACAAAGGATAATAAGAGGAAAACACCAACACAAGGACAGAAGCTACACCCTAGAAAAAGCAAGAATGTAATCCTTCAACAAACCTAAAAGAAGACAGCTGAAAGAACATAATCCCAACTTTAATAACAAAAATAACAAGAAGCAATAATTACTTTTCTTTAATTTCTCTTAACATCAATGGACTCAATTCCCCAATAAAAAGACATAGACTAATAGACTGGCTACACAAACAGGACCCAATATCTTGCTGCTACAGGAAACCCAACTCAGGGAAATTACCTCTGAGTTAAAGGCTGAAAAACAATTTTCCAAGCAAATTGTTCAAAGAAACATGCTAGAGTAGCCATTCTAATAGCGAATAAAATTGAATTTCAATAAAAAGTGATCAAAAAAGACAAGGAGGGGCACTTCATACTCATCAGAGGCCAAATCTACCAAGATGAACTCTCAATTCTGAAAAGCTATGCAAATGCAAGAGTAGCCACATTCATTAAAGAAACTTTAGTAAAGCTCAAAGCACACATTGCAATTCACACAATAATAGTAGGAAACTTCAACACCCCTCTCTCACCATTGGAAAGATCCTGGGAACAGAAACTAAACAGAGACACATGGACACTAACAGAAGTTATGAAACAGAACATTTTATCCTAAAACAAAAGGATATACCTTCTTCTCAGCACCACAAGGTACCTCCTCCAAAACTGACCATATAATCGGTCACAAAATAGGCATCAACAGATACAAAATATTGAAATTATCCCATGCATCTTATCAGATCACCACAGACTAAGGCTGTTCCCCAATAACAGCGTAAGTAATAGAAAGTCAGCATTCACCTGGAAACTGAACAACACTCTACTCAATGATACCTTGGTCAAGGAAGAAATAAAGAAATTAAAGACTTTTTAGAGTGTAATGAAAATGAAGCCATAACATACCCAAACTTATGGGATACAATGAAGGCATTCCTAAGAGGAAAACTTATAGCCCTGAGTGCCTCCAAAAAGAAACTAGAGAGATCATACACTAGTAACTTGACAGCACACCTAGAAGCTATAGAACTAAAGGAAGCAAATTCACCCAAGAGGAGTAGACTGCAGGAAATAATCAATCTCAGGGCTGAAATCAACCAAGTGGAAACAAAAAGAACTATTCAAAGAATCAACCAAACCAGGAGCTGGTTCTTTGAGAAAACCAACAAGATAGATAAACCCTTAGCCAGACTAACTAGTGGGCACAAGGGCAGTATTCTAATTAACAAAATCAGAAATGAAAAAGAAGACATAACAACAGAACCTGAGGAAATCCAAAACATCATCAGATCCTACTACAAAAGGCTATACTCAACAATACTGGAAAACCTGGATGAAATGGACAACTTCCTAGACAGATAGCAAAGTTAAATTAGGATCAGATTAATGATCTAAACAGTCCCATTTCCTCTAAAGTAATAGAAGCAGTCATCAATAGTCTCCCAACCAAAAAAAGCCCAGGAACAGATGGGTTTAGTGCAGAGTTCTATCAGACCTTCAGAGAAATGTATTCTGAGATAAAATTCAGGTGTGATGTTTACAAGTTAATATTTACTGATTGAACTCTCTACACCAAAGTATTAAAAAAAATCAACCAAACAAAAAAATAAACAGATTAAAACCAGTGTTTTTATGAGTGCAGCAATTTTTATTTTGTTAATTTAGAGCATTGCCAATAAACTGTAATTCCTGAAGTTGTCTGGAAATTTATCAGACAAGATCCCCAAAATTGTAACCTTTTCCTGATGTTAGGGTTTGAAAGGCTTTGTCTGAAATGTTTAGTAGTAGTACTTGATGATACATAGAGTTAATATCTATTCCTAAAAATGTCCTTTGAAATCGAGATATTTAAGTTCAGAGTTAAAAAACAAGTGACCTAATGTATTTGTGAAATAAAATTGAGTATTTCACAAGACAGTGTTTCATCTGAATAATAACCTTACAATTTTTCTTACAATTCATAACCTACATATTTAATAGTTCCTAATTTCTACAACTTACTATAGAATTAGTGACTAATTGAATATAATTAAAACTTTTAATTATAGCATCTGTACAAGTAAGAAATATTTTTAGATGTGAAATATAAAAATGATTTGTTTTGAAACAGTCTTAGGTACTTCTAATATTAAACATTAACCAATTATTTTCATCTGAAATTAACACATAAATACATGTATATATTATATCTAATATTCTATATTATTTATTATGATATTTATGTAAACAAATTATGATACACTCAAAACCAGAAAAAATTTAAAAATATTTGTATTAAATCATGTTTGAATTGAAGAATATTTTGTATAATTAAAAATATATTTAAATAATGCCTTATTGAATATTTTCACTATTTTGTAGCATATTTCTATGATCTACATTTTTTCAGTGTTGGAAAAAAAAGCATTTTCAACAAATGGAGCTGGTTCATCTGGTGGTTAGCATGTAGAATAATGTACAAATCTCAATTCCAAGCTGATCAAGGAACTACAATAAAACCAGATACACTGAAACTATTAGAAAAGAAAGTGAGGAAGAGCCTAGAACACATGGGCACAGGCGAAATTTTCTTGAACAGAATACCAATAGCTTTGCTCTAAAATAAAGAATTGACAAATGGGACCTCATAAAATTGCAAAGCTTCTGTAAGGTAAAGGACACTGTCAATAGGACAAAATATCAAACAAGAGATTGGGAAAAGATCTTTACCAATCCTTCATTGGATAGAGGGTTA
Source organism: Mus minutoides (assembly GCA_902729485.2). NCBI lineage: Eukaryota > Metazoa > Chordata > Mammalia > Rodentia > Muridae > Mus > Mus minutoides. Next base: position 33,007 of record LR754744.1, read on the forward strand.
ATATACAATAAATCCAAAGAACTCAAGAAATTAGATTTCAGAGAATCAGATTAATAATGCTATTAAAAGTGGGGTTCAGATGCTAAACAAATAATTCTCAACTGAGGAATACCAAATGGCCAAGGAGCTCATATAGAAATATTTAAGGGCTGGAGAGATGGCTCAGCCATTAAAGGCTAGGCTCACAACCAAAAATATAAGAAATATTTAACATTCTTTTTTTTTCTCTTTATTAGATATTTTCTTCATTTACATTTCCCATGTTATTCAGAAATTTTCCCTTACCCTCCCGCATCCCCGCCCTGCTCCCCTACCCACCCCCTCCCACGTAATGGCCCTGGCATTCCCCTGTTCTGGGGCATATAGAGTCTGTATGACCAAGGGGCCTCTCCTCCCAATGATGGCCAACTCGGCCATCTCCTTCCATATATGCAGCTAGAGACATGAGCGCAGGGGGA
>LR754743.1:4265-33641 GCA_902729485.2 Mus minutoides
AGAATGGCTGACACCACACATCTGGGGATCCCCAAAGTAGACATGCCACTTGTGTCTTAGTTCCTTAAGGCAATAATTAGTTATTAGTAATGCAGTGGAGATGCTCTGCCTCCGTCTCCACACATTTTCTTAAATCGTCCTGCTTCCTTGAGACCCTGAAACCCTAGCCCCACAGTTCACATTCATCACCCTGTCTCAAAAGATAACAAAAACAAACAAAACATATTTAGCTTGCCATGCACTATTGTAAGATCAAACCAGAAATACCCCTACTCCAAACACGGGCTGTTCGTGCACCCCAAGAATCACGAAAGACCATCTTGATGCAAACTGCAAGAGGATTTTTTAATCGGAGCTCCTGGACGACCCCGTATCCCACGCAGAAGACAGGGGAGTCGACCCTGACCTGAAATTTTACAAAGCTTATAAAGGCAAAAACCACAAACTCAGGGGGGGGGGGAAGGAAATAGGGGAAGTCTAAAACCATAAATTTATCTAACAGTTAAGTCATGTGCTACCTTAGGCAACCTCCTGGGGCGTTGAAACATTCCACAGAGGGTGTTGGACTATTCAGAGGGCGTTGGGCCATTCTGTGATTGTTCCAGGAAGAGCTTGCCTTGTAGCTAGGGCCAATGGTTCAGTTCCTTATATTAGTTTAAAGGTTCACCTTCCCTCCTGACACAAGGGACTCCATTTTGTCTTTGGTTACGTATTACTCTTTCACTATCAAGAGAATATGTGATACTTAAACCATGATCTATCAAAGCCAACGGTGGTACGGTTCATACATTTATTATGCTACCAATGTTTTGTTCAAAGTGTGCTATGGACAAGCACTCCTCTAGCTTGTTAACCCTTGACAATTACTTCTACCCCTTTGCAGCTTACTTTTACAAGAGGCAGAGGGGCTACTGAAAGGCAAAGGTGTATAATAGGTGAAGAGATGAATGGTGCTGAGGACAAGACAAACAGTAGGAAGTTTGTACTGGTCAGGAAAGGCATCAGTTGAGACCTCAGGAGATCCTGTAGGAAAAGCCTCAAGATGGTTAAAGAACAGACAATGGATATTTAGTGGGGAGGTGTACTGGCTGGTTTTGTGTGTCAACTTGACACAAGTTGGAGTTATCACAGAGAAAGGAGCCTCCCTTGAGGAAATGCCTCCATGAGATCCAGCTGTAAGGCATTTTCTCAATTACTGATCAAAGTGGAAGGGCCCATTGTGGGTGATGCCACCCCTGGGCTGGTAGTCCTGGGTTCTATAAGAGAGCAGGCTGAGCCAGGCGTGGTGGTGCACGCCTTTAATCCCAGCACTCGGGAGGCAGAGGCAGGTGGATTTCTGAGTTCGAGGCAAGCCTGGTTTACAGAGTGAGTTCCAGGACAGCCAAGGCTATACAGAGAAACCCTGTCTCAAAGAGAGAGAGAGAGAGAGAGAGAGAGAGAGAGAGAGAGAGAGAGCACAGGCTGAGCAAGCCAGGTGAAGTAAGGCAGGAAGCAGCATTCTTTCATGGCATCTGCAGCAACTCCTACCTCCAAGTTCCTGCCCTGTGTGAGTTCCTGTCCTGACTTCTTTTGGTAATGAACATCAATGTGGAAGTGTAAGCTGAATAAACCCTTTCCTCCCCAAAGTACTCTTGGTTGTGATGTTTTGTGCAGGATAACCCTGACTAAGACAGGAGGGGAAGCAGATTCACTAGGGAGATAGAAAAGACCTCTAAGATATCTGGGAAGGAGTCTTGCATGAAGGCCCTTAACATGATCAATGTGGCCAAGTAGATGAGGAGAGGGAGTAAGAGTCAGGAAGAGGCATACAGATAGTTCCACAATAGCGTGATATATAGATATAAATAGAAATAGAGATAGAGATAGAGATAGATAAAAACTCTGAAACTCTGTCTGGACATTAGAAACAAAACTGCAACAGCATAAAAATACTGTACAAGGAATCAGATATAAGGTAATTCAATGTTGTATTATTTGTAATTGAAACATACTCCACAGGAACTAAACATGTATATGTAGGAGATGATTGGTCAAGTAAACAGTAATATTTGGAATACCACGCAGCCCTAAACAAGGAATAAGGGCTGAGGTATTTTTATGAGTCCATAGTGATTGCCAGTATCCCTGGGCAAGTGGGCAAAGGGCACAAATTACAATATAAAGCAGGAGTTTTCATACAAAGAAACAGAGAAAACAATATGTACACATAACCATTTTTTTAAGGGACATGGCTCTTACAGTACAAGAAGGGGCTATGTAGCTGCTGGTGAGGGAAGGAAGCCACCAGCAGGCTTACCCAGCTGTGACCTCTGTGCACAGCAAGGACTAGGATGATAAGACATTACTCATGGCTGTGATAGCGGCAAGATTAAATCTGATGGGATTTAATGTACACTCCACAGGAAGAAACACAAACCTGGTGATGAGACCTGGCCAAGAATTCCTGGTTGAACATACTACTATTATTTTGCTAAATGGACATAATATCAAACTTCAGGAATTGAGACTAGTCTGGTCTACACACAAAGTTCCAGGGCAGCCAGGCCTTCATAATGAGTCTCCCTCAAAAAAAAATATGTATATATGTATTATGTGTACATACACACATATGCGCACATATATATATGTAAATGTAACTTTGTTTCATTTACTTCTACAGTCCAATGAGCAGCTCCGTGTCACAGTAGCAGCTCAATGAACTACTATTAACGAATGAATGATTATCACTTCAGCCTAAAGAGAGCACGGGTAACCTTTGTATCATAAGAAATCAAATTGTTCAAGGAGAGAAGAGAGTAAAGAGCAGTGCTAAGAGCGTCAGAGAGTTAGGGGGAAATGAGGTAACCAGAGACTTAGTGAGCAGAACAAGCCCGGCCTCCTTTAGTCACAGGATGTTATTGCTGTTGATGTGCAAGCGTGCATATGCCTGACTGGCAAGGCATCTGAGTCCAGAATGCTACATCTGTCGTGTTTGTTTGAAGGCAATCCAAACAGGCTGAGTGTGCATTTCGAGAGCTCGGGATAATTTTACATTTTGTTCATGCTGTCAAAAGCAATCGGGGAAGTGTGTTGGGAAGAGAAAGCGTACATGCTCGCTCAACACTCAGCACTGCGCCTGTGTGAGGTGGCGCCCCTGGTGTCTCTGGGGGGGCTGCAGTTTGGCTTGGTCTGTTCTCTGTGAGCCTCTGACCTTTGCACCCGGGGCCACCACAAACAACTCCTTTCCCCAGTTATGACAACTGAAGTGTTGCAGATCTTCTCAATGCCCTGTGAGTGGAGGGGGTAACACCCGCTCCCCCACCAGAAGCTTTCCGTTATGTGTGACACAGATGATGCTTATCTGCCCCTCCTCCTTTTGTAGCTGCATACTTATTCCAGCACACACACACACACACACACACACACACACACATGTCTAAGATGTAAGGGCCCATAATTCGCTGAAGAATGATACCCCAGACTCAAATAGTATGTAAAAATAGTAAACAAAGAGTGCTTTACTCTGCAGAAGCCCAGCATGCTGGGGTCTTCCATTACCAAGATAGAGAGTCAACCAAGTGAGCTGGAAGCACATTGGAATTCCAGGGCAGATGGGCTTTATCTTACTCTTTTTTTTTTTTGGTTTTTCGAGACAGGGTTTCTCTGTATAGCCCTGGCTGTCCTGGAGCTCACTTTGTAGACCAGGCTGGCCTCGAACTCAGAAATCCACCTGCCTCTGCCTCCCGAGTGCTGGGATTAAAGGCGTGCACCACCACGCCCGGCTTTTATCTTACTCTTATCTCTAGGTATTCTGGAACCATTTCCGGCATGGAGGCTGGAAACTGTTGTTGAGGAATCCCGGAGTAGGTGGCCTTATCTTGTTCTAGATATTCTAGAACCGTATCAGGGTGTAAAGGTTGGAGCCTGGGTTTTTTTCTATTAGTAATTGACTTGCCTGGACTTGCCCAGTTCTTAGGCCTAGTCTCCTTAACTGCCAATTTGAAGTCTGTCATGGAATCAGCCTAACCTTCTCAAGACAATCCCTACCCAATACAAGATGATTCCTTCCTCTGCATACTCCTTCCAAATGTGCCCCTGTGATTTCCTGCTGCCATCTGGGAGAAACTATTGAACAAAGAACCTCTAACAAATCGGATCTTAGCCAGGCCTGGTGGTTCACGTCGGTAATCCTAGTACTTAGGGGCTAAGGCATGAGAAACACCCAGATTCCAAGGGTCTCAGGGGTACAGAGCCAGAGTTAGACTCAAAGAAAATGCCTCCAGGATTCTGCACTTACATTGTTCCTTCCTGCTGACCATGTGCTTCTGGGCCATTCCTACTTTAATGTCCTTTCTTAGAACCCAGTGTCATCCAAAAATGGTCCAGGTAGACTGCTGAATGGCGAAAGAGCCCCATAGGGAGAGAGAGGGGGGTGGTATGGGTGGGTGAAAAATGATCCCAGATATTCTAACCCTAGCTGAGCTTCAAACTAAATGCCGCCATGAACAACCATAGCTGTACCACGTGGATCAGAAGTGTTTGGCTGAGAACAGATATACAGACGTGTGAGAAGTAGGAAATCGTTTTGAGGTGGTTTGTTAGACACTAGGAGACAATAAATGCCCTAGTGAGTGTGCCACACAGCGTTTGAAGCAGCTGCTACCAGCATCTTCAAGCTACGACACTTTCTCAGAGATGCCCCGAGTCGATGATTAAACATAGTTGTTATTAAAAACTAAATAACAAGCTCTGATTAAAATATAAGTTTAAGATGTAGCAAATATGTCTTAATTGTTAATGCCACACTTTATTATGTTAGCTTGAGGTTATGGATGTCTGACATACCTCAACTCTTTAGTCAGGGATGCCATTTTGGTAGTTTGAAACTGGTTAAGGGAGGAGTATTTACACCACAGAATTGACAGAATAGAAATGCCATAGTTTGTTTTGTTTTGTTTTGTTTTTCTTTAGCGCAGAGAGCCAGCTGCTGAACATTTACAGTGTGGTACCCTTTTGAGCAGGGCTTTCCTGATGCCCACCACCCACACGCATGCCAGACACTGTTCTGAACCCTTCACAATTCCAAGATTCAAAGAACACAGGTATTCTGAGTCCCGTGTCTTTAAGTTTCCAATCCATATTTTCCAAATAAGATTAAAAAAAAAAAAAAAAGCTGATCACTCTAAGGATGTTGGTAGAAGAACAACAGAGCAGAGGAGATACTGAGTGAGAGGTTTCTATTTAATGTACAATGCAAATACAAGATCCCATGGTATTTAAAATAAAAAAGCAAGTGATTGTTTTTTAAAAGCCCCAAGGAAATGAAAAACAGTGGATCCACAGATGGCAATCAATGTAGGACCCATTGGCTGCCCTCACCCTCATTCCTTCACGTAGGAGCCTCTGCAGAGTTAGTTAGGTAGTCTGAGCTGTTGGCACTGGACTTTGCTAAAAAAGACAACACTGGGGGCTGGTGAGATGGCTCAGCGGGTAAGAGCACCCGACTGCTCTTCCGAAGGTGATGAGTTCAGATCCCAGCAACCACATGGTGGCTCACAACCATCCTTGATGAGATCTGGCACCCTCTTCTGGAGTGCCTGAGGACAGCTACAGTGTACTTACATATAATAAAAAATAAATAAATAAAAAAGACAACACTCTTCTAATGTCTGTCAGTTCAATCAAATATCTCACTGGATACTCTATCTCTCACTTTCCTGACTAGAAAGTGTTTACAGTATTTCCCAAGCTCACCAGTGCATTAAAACAACAAAAACCGAGCCAGCAAGAGAGAGAGCAAGCATAGTCTATAAAATCCTTCTCTTGCAAGCCTGTTGACCTGTTTGCAATCCCCAGGACCCATGCAAAAAGCTGAGCATGGTGATACAACTCTGTAATCTCAGCCCTGGCGAGCTTCAGGTCAAAGAGAGATCCCTTGTCGAAGAACAAGGTGAGCAGTACCAGAGGGACAATACTTGAGACTGACCTCTCCCCTTGGAGTACATACACAAAAATACAGAGAAAATGAGAGATCCTGGATAGCAGTTGAGATGTCACAACCTCGGAGAAGAGGGGTTAGGTACTGCTTTCTTCTAGGTCATCTCTACGTGGGTGGATGGCTTCTCTGCATACGCTTCTCCAACTGGGGCACTAGAGGAAAGATGCTGTTAAACCTGGAACAGTTTCCTGGATAATTAACACTTCCCTCAATCAGGGTACCCTCCTTCCTTATAGCAATTACAGGGCTTTTGCTCCTGGTTTACTAGCATCCTGGTGTGCTTGATTGATGGCTTGCCCTCTGAGCCCGCAGATGCTGTTAGAAGCCTGTGAAGCAGGCTAATTATTCAGTGCTGCAGGAAATATTCCCAACATCCTGACTTGGTAGCTGGAAACTGCAGAATGTAATGTTGAAGGTTTAGCCTTGATCAAGAGAATTTTCCTGAGCTGGTGTGAATTAATGCCCCCCAATAGCACAGGTTGGAGGATCATTTTTCTGTCTACCCTTTAAAAGCCACTTGCCAATAGCTGGGGAATCATAAAATTATGTCGCCCCCTAAGACGGAGTATTATACAGTGTCTCCAGACTGGCCTGGCTTTTTAGGACAGCTTTAAGTGTGACAGAGGCTGCTAACTCTGTGTTCTCTCCAGCTCTGGGAAAAGCTGTGAAGAGCAGAAATTGCAGGCACAGCTCATTCTTTTATGGAATAGGAAAATTTACCTTTCTCTGGGCTCTTTTTATTTTATTTTATTTTTTTATTTTAGTTTAGACTAGTTTAGTTTTTCGAGACAGGGTTTCTCTGTGTAGTCCTGGCTGTCCTGGAACTCACTCTGTAGACCAGGCTGGCCTCGAACTCAGAAATCCGCCTGCCTCTGGGATTAAAGATGTGTGCCACCATGCCCGGCTCTGGGCTCTTTTTAAACATCCCAATCTAAAGCCGAGCGTGGTGGCGCACGCCTTTAATCCCAGCACTCGGGAGGCAGAGGCAGGCGGATTTCTGAGTTCGAGGCCAGCCTGGTCTACAAAGTGAGTTCCAGGACAGCCAGGGCTATACAGAGAAACCCTGTCTCGAAAAACCAAAAACAAAAAACAAAAAAACCCCCCAAAAAACAAAAAAAAAATCCCAATCTAAACTCAGCATAGTGGCACATGCCTTTAATCCCAGCACTCCAGAGACAGAGACTGACAGATCGAGACCAGCCCGGTCTACAGAGCAAGATCAAGGGCAGCCAGGGCTACTCAGAGAAACTCTGATTTGAAAAACAAAACAAATAACAGCAAAAAGAACCCCCCCCACCCCCGTCTATGTCAACAGTTGTCTTCTCCTATGTGGACACAGATCTGCTGCCTGTCGAGGTAGGCATTGCATTTCTGCCGCATCCCGGGATACTGTACAATTTCAGCTTAAGTGCCATTCTACATGAAATGTCACTCTTGCTTGCTTTTATGCATGTTTTATGAGAACACCTAGGCATAAATATTCAATATCCTCTCTCTTTCTCTCTCTGACTCATCTGAAAGAAGTGGGGGAAGTGGCCCATGTCATGATTTGCCTTCAGTGGCTTCTGCCTCTCTCCTCCCTCTCACAAGGTCACAGAGCTGAGTCATCAATGGAATGGGAAACATTGCCTGGGTTTGCATCAGCTGGCAGCCAGACACAGACCTTGTGCTGACAAAACACAACTGCTTCTTTCCCGATGTCAGCCTTCCTACACAACAGATCGGTGTGAAGACAGCTGTTGCCTGCTTGCAGTGACTTGTTCAGTGACTGCCCTGGCCAACTCCAAATCCACTTCAGTCTTACTGGGGATGACAGGCCCTCCCCTTCCCCACCTCAAGCTCAGACTCCTTACTTTTAATTTTGTGTATGTGTTGTTGTGTTTTATAAAAAGATAAAGAGAGGAGGATAGTGGATGTGTGGTGAGGTATGGAGGAACGGGGTGCCTTGGTGGGCCCATGCTGTGGCATCCTTTCCCCTGTGAGGACTAGTCACAGTATAGAATAGAGTTTATTCAGGACATGGGGAGGGGAGTTAGAAGGGTAGAAGCAGAGAAAGACAGAAAGAGAGGGGGGGAAGGGAAGGGAAGGGAAGGGAAGGGAAGGGAAGGGAAGAGAAGAGAAGAGAAGAGAAGAGAAGAGAAGAGAAGAGAAGAGAAGAGAAGAGAAGAGAAGAGAAGAGAAGAGGCTGGTCGTGAGCACCTGGAGTAGGTGGGGTGGGGAGGGAATGGGGAGAGAGCAAGAGAGAGCAAGAGAGAGAGCAGGGGGCAAGCAGCTCCTTTTATAGTGAGTCAAGCCTACCTAGCTGTTGCCAGGTAACTGAGGGGCACAGCACACCTGGCTGTTGTCAGGTAACTGTGGGGCACAGCACACCTGGCTGTTGCCAGGTAACTGAGGGGCACAGCACACCTGGCTGTTGTCAGGTAACTGAGGGGCACAGCACACCTGGCTGTTGTCAGGTAACTGTGGGGCACAGCACACCTGGCTGTTGCCAGGTAACTGAGGGGCACAGCACACCTGGCTGTTGCCAGGTAACTGAGGGGCACAGCACACCTGGCTGTTGCCAGGTAACTGTGGGGGTGGAGCTTAGACAGAATGCTAACAGTGCCCATATGACAGATGCACGTGCATGTGTGTTCTTGTTCACGTATATGAGTGTGTGTGTGGTGTGTACATATGTGTGCCATTGTGTGTACATGTAGGTCAAAGGTGTCAGTCTTTGCCTTCTACCTTGTTTGGGATAAGCTGTCCTTACTTAGCTGTCCCTGCTCAGTAAGCCTATGTTTTGGTTACTCTCTTGTCTCCACCTCCCATCTCACCACAGGAGTGCAGGATTAGGTCTCACACCACTCCTCAGCTTCTGTTCTGGTTTGGGACATTTAAACATGGGTCCTCACAATTGGATGGCAAAAGGTTTACCAGCTGGGCCATCTCCCCAGTTCAACCCTTAAATTCTTTTAAGTGGCCACTCCCCATGCCCCCCAAAAGACCCCACCCCCACCCCCCATAGACAAAAGTGCATCTAGAAACAGGGATTTCCATTCAATCCTTGGCAAAAGAGTCCAACACCATCTAATAGCAGCCTGTGCTTTTTTTTTTTTGGTTTTCCGAGACAGGGTTTCTCTGTATAGCCCTGGCTGTCCTGGAACTCACTTTGTAGACCAGGCTGGCCTCGAACTCAGAAACCCGCCTGCCTCTGCCTCCGAGAGTGCTGGGATTAAAGGTGTGCACCACCACGCCCGGCTAGCCTGTGCACTTCTATCGTCTGACCTGTGCCTGCATGCTACTTGATCCTGCCATGTATTCAATACTAACAGTTAATGAATGGTCTTATTATTGCCACGGGCTGTTTTGAAGTAAGAATGTGAAAAGAGATGCGTTGAGGGTTTATGGGAGGAATCGAATGCTGGCTGGGAGCGTGCATTTGCACTCTTGCATATGTAAGCAGGTGTCAAACTCAGTAAGTAGTCCAGGCTAACTGGCCTTGGAGCCCCTGGGATCCATCTGCCAGTCTCTTCTTCCCCAGGACCAGAATTATAAATGTGTACCTCCATGCCCAGCCTTTTTTGGTGTATCCTGGGGGTTGGAACTCAGCTCAGCAAGCCCATTACCAGTTGAGCCATCTCCCCAGATCCATAGGAAAAGGTTTCTTAAAGATGATTCCCCAAATCCCCTCCAAAGATGAAACACTGATAGGCTGATCTTCATTAATATCACCTGTTTGACAAACACTGTTGTTTTTTTTTTTTTTTTTTTTTGAGACAGGGTTTCTCTGTGTAGGCCTGGCTGTCCTGGAACTCACTTTGTAGACCAGGCTGGCCTCGAACTCAGAAATCCGCCTGCCTCTGCCTCCCGAGTGCACTGTTTTTTTTTTTTAAATGGAAAAACAAGCCACAGACTGAAAATAATATTTGCAAAGCGTATATATGTACAATGAAAAGCTTGTACTTAGGATATATGAATGAGTCTCAAAGCACAATAATAAGAATTCAAACAATCCAATTAAAACCACATAAAGGATCCAAGCAGATACTTAGCAAGAACTCATGTAGAACACAAATAATTGCATGAAGGGATGCTGAGCCTCATTTGCCATTTCAGAAGAAGGAATTAAAATCACCATGGATACCGCAATATCCTCAGAGTGGCCAAAAAGACAGAGATTCATTTCCAACGAGGAGCACCTGGACTCCTGCTTTGAGCCGGTGTGTGTGTGTGTGTGTGTGTGTGTGTGTGTGAACTACCACCTGTGTGTGGAACACATCTGCCGCCTCCTGAAAAGCTAAACTGATGCCTGTCACACAAGGCAATGGCTCCACTCTCAGGAACACCTCCCAGAGAAATAAAGGAGTGTTCATAACAGCATTACTCGGGAGAAGAAAAACCGGAAACCATGGTAATGCTCACGAATGGAGAGATGGATCATCTGGATATAATGGAACACCACTTAGCAATGAAAACAACGACTAACTGGTGTCCCAACAAAACAACTGAATCTCTTAATAACAATTTCAAGTTCATGGTATATAAAAGAATCCAGATGAAGGAGGAAAAGGAGGGGTGAATAAGACTTCAGTTATATAAATGTCTAGAAAGTAATTAATGTGAGGGACAGACAACATCCAGCCGTGGCAGTACACCAAGTCGGATGGGGATAGAAAAATATCACAAAGAAGAGACAGGAAGGAGTCTTATGGTGACAGATATGTTCATCTTCTTGATTTGGTAGTAGGTTTACAATGAGTACTTAAGTCAAACTTACACAATTATATACTTTAAATATGCATCATGACGAAGAAGCAAGTTAGGGAGGAAAGGGTTTATTCAGCTTACACTTTTCACATTGCTGTTAATCACCAAAGGATGTCAGGACTGGAACTCAGGCAGGTCAGGAAGCAGGAGCTGATGCAGAGGCCACGGAGGGATGTTCCTTACTGGCTTGCTCAGCCTGCTCTCTTATAGAACCCACGACTACCAGCCCAGAGATGGTCCCACCCACAAGGGGACCCCCCCACCCCCGTCACTAATTGAGAAAATGCCTTACAGTTGGATCTCATGGAGGCATTTCCCCAACTGAAGCTCCTTTCTCTGTGATAACTCCAGCCTGTGTCAAGTTGACACAAAACCAGCCAGTACACTGATCAAACACTTCTTTTGTTGTTGCTATTTTGTTGTTGAAAATCATGGGGCTCAAGAACAGAAGGATCATAATTCTATTTTGGCTTTCTTCCTTCTTCAATTTCCTAGGAAACAGGGATAATAATAGCACCTATCTGTGGTGAATCAAATTCTTTCCCCTTTCCCCTCATATATGTCTACATACTACTCTCAGTATGTGTGAAGCCTAGCAAACACACATACACACACACACACACACACACACACACACACACACACATACACCAGTCTTTGAAGATGTAAGTTAAGGAGTTTCAGGATGGTGAGATGGCTCAGCAGTTAAGAGCACTGACTACTCTTCCAAAAGTCCTGAGTTCAAATCCTAACAACCACATGGTGGCTCACAACCATCCGTAATGAGATCTGATGCCCTCTTCTGGTGTGTCTGAATGTACTTACATATAATAATAAATAATAAATAAACCTTTTTTAAAAAGTTGAGTTTCATCTAAGAATATCATTCTGGGCTATTCTTGTGAACCCTAAATCCAGCTGTAACTGTCCATGGTAAGTGGCAAGTCAAGCTCTGAGACTGAGAGAGAACCTTGTGAGATACCAATTCAAATAGCCTTGCATAAGTATCCCAAAGGGAACAGGAGGCAGAAGCAGGTGTGGGTCGGAAGTGCCGGCTGATCTATGTTAATGAGAGAGTAGTTGTAAGAAGCTTACTGAAGCTGAGAAAGGGCAGGGGTTATGTTACAGGTGCCATTCCATGCCTCATTAACAACAAGAAGGAAAGAGATACATACACATCGGATGCGTCTTTCTCAGAGCCTGACCGTGTCTGGGTGTCTGGATACACACCTTAAGTCTCAGGAGTCATACGCTCATCAGATGACTGTAGCTCAAAACCAATCAGGAGTGAAAGGTCCTTTCCTAGGCAGTGTGGTGAACTCAAGTCGTGTTCCCTTAAAAATATTTACACTCTCTTTTGAAAACTTCATTTAATTCTTACTTTACGATTTTTCATTTATTTTCATACATGAGAAAAGTAGAGAGATATTTGCAATAAGCAGAAGGTGGCTATCCAGATAAAGAAGAAAATCTTTGTTGACAGACGCTGTTGACACAGAATGTTGAGAGAATACATTTCTGGTCTTTTCATTTGGTTTTTGGTTTTTCGAAACAGGGTTTCTTTGTGTAACTGGCTATCCTGGAACTAGTTCTGTAGACCAGGCTAACCTGAACTCATAAGATCTTACTGCTTCTGCCTCCCAAGTCCTGGGATTGAAGACGTGTGCCACCACTACCTGGCATAATTTTTGTTTTATACACCAAATGTGGCATAATCTCATTAGAAACGAACTTACAACTTCAAACATCCCTGAAGTGGGGTTAAAAGTATTATCTAAATTGCTTCTCTGTGAATTAAGTGCATTGGCACGTTAAGCACTCGGGACAGCCACGCATAGTAAGCACTAAAGAAATACTGAGTGAATTTTGCTAAGTGAAAAAGATTTCCGATGCCAGAGCAGCTGATTCTTGACGGTTTTTTACTTTTCTGAATTGTGAGCAGTGGGCTGGAAACCATAATGTGGGAGCATCTTGTAAACTTACGCAATTAAAGCATGATGAGTATGGCAAAAAACAAAACAAACCAAACCAAACCAAACGGAATGCATTTAGGTCTGTGGGGTTCTGCAGTGCCTGTAAGTTCTAAGAAAGGAATTCCTCCAATTCTCAACGAACTTGTCTTTTGCATATCTATTAGTTATTTCTATAAATCTCTTATTCTAAACGCAATATAGAACGAAATGCAGGAGGCAGCAGGCTCTCAGGAGAAAACCACTTTTGATGTCTATTTGAGCCTATAGGTGTCAGAGAACTAAAGTCCCAGACTTGGTTTTCAGAAAACTACAACTCCCTGAAGCCTTTGGGTCGCAGAATTAGAGAGAAGCCTCAGAAAAGGGTGGAGTCTAGAGAGAAGTCGTTGGTCGTTTCCATTGTCCAGAGTGGAGGGACCACGTGAGCGGAGGTGGGCGGATTCGCGTTCTGATTGGTTGTAACTCGAAGGGGCGTCCCCCGCGTGATTGGCACAGTCCTTGGGGGCGGAGACCCCGCGGCGGCCACTTGAATTTCCCGGGTTGGGCGCGCGAAGACTGCTGGGTAGCTCTCGGGACGGTTACCCCACCCGGTCAGCCGTGGTCCGGAGTCGGGGTGGAAGCGGGGGTTCGACATGCAGAGCACTGACCTGGGCAACAAGGAGAGCGGCAAGATATGGCACCGCAAGCCATCGCCAGCTACTCACGACGGGTGAGGCCGCGGGCTGTGGAGACCGGTGAGGGGGCGGGTCTGCGGGAGGCTGAAGTGGGAAGCGTGGAGCAGGGATGCTGGCCGGGGGATTCTGACTCTGGCGGTGCGCTGCATCTCTGGGTTAGGACCTCAGGAGGAGTAAGTAGCTCCGGAAACCGTAGATTGCAGTTGTCCCAGATTTTGGTTCCCGGTCAAGGTGAGAGGCAGGCAGGAGAAGGCGCTACGACTTGTGCAAAAGAATTTGCAGTTCAGCTGAGTGCCAGGACTCCACCTGCTTTGATTTATTAATGTCTATTCCAGTTGGGAAAAAAAACTCCAGGAGGTGATGGGAGCAAAGAAGGTAATGCACATCTACCTTTCCAAAAGCCGAAGCTCTCCATCCTTAAGTCATTCATTCCGTTGCACACGTGTAATGTTGAGAGCCTAGAGTGGGCCAAGCACGCTTTTCACTATGGAACAACTCTTGAACAAACTTATGTCCTGCAGGTGCATAGAGTGTGTGTTGTGGGGCCTCTCAGTGATGCGGGGACTTTTACCCGCTACCTGTGCTTCTTTTCTTTTCGTTTGGAGTAGACTGTGGGGTTTGAGATTCAGCCTCTTGTGTGACGTCAGTGGGAGTCTCTCCCCACCCCCCATACATTTGTTTTGGTTCCCATGGTGCATGCCTAAGTGATCTTGGCGTTTCTGATTACCTAGGCTTGCATGGACTGCATGGTATCACTTGGGTTCATATCTCCAGGTTTGTTTCTCAAAAGTCTTTTCTGTTTATCTTTTAGTTGCTTCCCTAGAAATCAAACTGTTTTTGTAAGCTGAAAGCACAGTTATAAGTGGATTAGCCACTTCTTTGACTAGCCAGCCACTGTGGTTTCTGGTGGCTGTCTACCCTTTATCAATGCTATTGACCCATCGACCTATAGAATAAACAATCTTGTCAATAGTGGAGATTCTTGGCGTTTTCCTTTCAGCTTGGAAAGCAGTTTTGAGCGAGAACAGCTAAGTTGAACCAGCCAGCAGAGCTCAGAAAAGGGTGAGCTTATTCAGCAGTAAGTCTCAGAGGCTGAAAATACTCTAGGTCTAGATTAGATTGTACAGAGGCTAGAAGCTTTGAGGACTAGGCCTAGGTTAACAGACACAAGGCAGAAAGCCTCCAAGATGACAACTACATCAGGAGAATAAAAAAAGTGTGTGTGTGTGTGTGTGTGTGTGTGTGTGTGTTCATGTGTGTATATGCAGGTATGCTTGTAAAGCCCAGAGATCAGATGTGGGCCACGATGCAAAGCTTAATTTTTGTCTTTTCTTTTCTTTTCTTTTTCTTTCTTTCTTTTTTTTTTTTTTTTTTTTTTTTTTTTTTTTTTTTTTTTTTTTTTTTTTTTTTTTTTTTTTTTTTTTTTTTTTTTTTTTTTTTTTTTTTTTTTTTTTTTTTTTTTCTCGAGACAGGGTTTCTCTGTGTATCCATGGCTGTCCTGGAACTTACTCTGTAGACCAGGCTGGCCTCGAACTCAGAAATCCACCTGCCTCTAATTTTTGTATTCTCAACACTATGGAACTCCATAAAAATGAACAGCATAAGATTTTTTTTCTATATTCCTGATCAGTCTGAAAAAACTCTATGTTTAGATAAACAGGAAGAAAAATCATTTTTTCACTGCTGAGGATTCAACCTAGGGCCTTGTACATATTAGGCAAGCACTTTTTACCAGTGAGCCCATGAGGAAAATGTTTAACCCACTTATCGACGTAGCATCTTTCTGTAAGTTTTGAAAATGAGGTTTTAATTTGGAATATTAGAACTCAACATATAAGGGACTAGAGAAATGGCTCAGAGCTTAAGTGCATTAGCTGCTCTTGCAGAGGATCTAAGCTTAATTTCCAGTATCCACTTGGTACCTCACAACCTACTATAACTCCAGTCTCAGTGGGAATCTAACACCTTCTTCTAGCATCTGCAGGCACCAGGCATGGGCACAGCGCACAGACATATATTCAGTCAAAAGATAAATCATTTTTAAAAATATTCATACGCAAAAGATAAAGTTTTCATGATTAAATACTATTCTTGAAATAAAGGAAGGGGGCTAGCCAGAGGACTCAGAAGGTAAGGGAGCTTGTGGCCAAGCCTGATCTCTTGAGCTTAGTCCTTGAGTTTATGGAAGGAGAGCGCCAACTCCCGTAGGTTGTCCTATAACCTCCACGTGTCAGGCATGTGTGAGCTCGAATGCACACACATAAAGTCATTTTAAACAGGGTGGGATTGTGCTGGTCTTCAAGACCAGAATGACGATGCATGATTTCGTTTTCCCGTCTTTGTTTTTGAGATAGGATCTCACTGTGCAGCCCAAGCTGGTTCAAACTCTGTTTTCCTGCTTCCATTTCCTGAGTCCTGGGATTATAGGTGCGCATCACTGCGCAGTCAAGAAACCGTTTGGGGCTGCAAGTTTTCTTTTCTCACATTTGTCGTGTGCACGGCATGGCATATTTGTGGAAGTCAGAGGACAACTAGTGGTTATCATTTCTCTCCTTCCGTCACTGGAGCCTAAGGGATCAAACTCGGTCACCAGGCTTGGTGGCAAGCATCTTTGCCTGCTGAGCCATCCCACCGGCTCAGTAGGTCTTCTAAACCATTTTTCAGCAGGTGTATGGCACAGGAATTCTTCAAAAATAGTAAACTTAGACAAATATCACTGTACATTCTGTACAAAGTTTGCCCGTGAAAGTACTATATGATTACGAACAAATATGTATCAAGTCTAGAAAAGCAGAGTGGGCAGAAGCTACGCATGTGACTCTTCTCTGCGCACAGCAAGCAGCATTTATGTTTATCCGTTTTTTCCCTATGTGTACACCTTTTCTTTTGCATATTTATGTTAATTGTATATTTGCTTGTATTTGTGTATGAGTAATTTAAAGCTCAAAGATAAAGCATTTGAATTTTCCACATAGCTTTAGTGCATACTATATGTATCTATAGAATAATATTGAGGAATTAACTCCACTTCTTACCATTGGAATAGAAGTCTGATTCAAAGAGTGATGTAAAGCACTTCACAGGCAGGGTGTGAGCTCTCTGTATTGTAGGTCAGGTCCCGGGACACAGCGATGACCCTGTAGTCCTTAGAGCACGCACTTGCCAGGGTACTGTGTAGGTCTCAGAGGTGGAGGTACAACTCACGCTTTGTGGAGCGTTTGAAGTTACAGAAAGACTCTCCTGCCCGGTTACCTATTCATCAGAATGCAGTTTGTATGTGTCTTTTTACTGTTGTCTTTGCCACTAGACTGTAAGTGATAAAATACCCTTGTCTCCATTATTCCTAGTGTCTGGCTCCCTCAGTTCTGACATGAAGTCAGTTTTCTAGTATATAATGAATAAATGAATGTTAGCTTCTTTCCTAGTGAAAGGCTTTCTGAACTGTTTAGAAATCCTTTTAAGACTGATTCCAGGGACGAGAGAAACATCAGTAGGAAGGATAAGCAGGCAGGAAGCCTTCAATAGAACCCAATACATAAAAGCCAGTATGTGGTGTGGAGTGTAACGTTTAAATTATTGTGTTTTTGACAGAATTATAGTGAACATTGTTCACAGCACTTCTGAATACCATCCAAAAGTCTTGCGGTTTTTGAATGTGGCTTTTGATGGCTCAGGCGATTCCTTCATTGCTGGGGACCATCAGGGAAACATCTATGTTTTTGACTTGCATGGAAACAGGTAAGCAGACGCTTTCAAAATGTACCTTATTACTTAGGGAGTTATCGGTGACTATCCGAGTTACTTACTGATGATTTACAAAGCCCCGCTGAGTTCTTAGAAAGCGACTTTCAGTGCTGGTGGAAGAGTGGAGGACTGGCTTACAGGGTGGCTGGCAGCTCTGAGGGTTCTTCCTGAGACCGGGTCTTAGTGTGTCCCAGGGTGGCCTCTCGACCCTGCCGTGGTTCTACCTCAGCCTCCCCATTGCGGGGAGCCACCAATCCTGCTTGCTTGTTGTTTTTTTTCTTATCATTGCAATTTCTATATTGCATTTTATTTATTTTATGTGTGTCTGTATGTGTATGCACACACAGCATGCCACAGCTTGCATAAGCAGGTCAAAGGACAGCTTCCAAGAGTCGATTGTCACCTTCTGCCATGTGGTGTCCCAGGGATTGAAATCGTACCAGTTAGGTGTAGGGGCAAGCACCTTTCCCCACTGAGATAAAGTCTCGCCAGCCCTGCTCGCTTTCCCTTAAACTTAAGTTTTCATCTCTGCTCATCTGTCATTAAGTCCTGGTGCTTTGTTAGGTGATTTAGAAACTTGGTTTCCTCTGAACCTTTTTGTTACAGTGTACTAGATCCAAGAACCACAAAGAGTGGGAGTCACCCTCCTTCCTTTCCTTCCAGCAACAGTTAAGTAGGATTGAACACTAAGTATCCATGGCGAGGGGAGGCCATGAGACAAGGTGGGAAGGGAATGTGGTGTACATCCAGCCACAGTCGCAGGATGACTGCATGAGGCAAGTGTCACTGAGGAGGAGTTAGTTTAGAGAGCCTTGATCAAATAAGAACACACTGGGAAAATAATACCGCACGAGGACTTCAGGTAAGGAGAGGAAGAAAGCTAGAGTGAACCCTTTGGTTTTAGATTAAAGTTAGCCTTGTCAGCATAAACTCTGGGTTAGCACAGACATAGAAATAAGCACAGACATCTATGTGAGGAGGAGCACCTCTTTCCTAGTGTTGTCCCCTCAGAGGGCCAGGACAGTGTGCCAGGAGCAGTGTACAGACCTTGTGCTCAGTTCTTAGATCCCAAGAACTAATCATTGGTAAAAAGAAACCAGAGGTCCTTGCAGAAATGGCAGGTTTCAGTATAGGAGCAGGTGTGCTATAGGATGAACCTGTAACATTTCATAGACAGAAAAATTAGCCCCAGAACAATAAGAATGTCAGGAAGCCAGCTTGCGAGAGCACCTACAGTGGAGATAATTTGAGCAGTAATGTAAGTACTGAGAGTGATGTGTCATGCCCCTGATGCCAGTCACAACCCATGCGTTCCTGCTGTAAGCAGCACTTTAATGCAGGCTGGGATGTGGTACAGTCAAAAATTTTTCTCCCTACAAAATTCTTTTTTTATTTTTATATTTTTTATTTATTTATTTATTTATTTATTTATTTATTTATTTATTTATTGGTTTTTTGAGACAGGGTTTCTCTGTATAGCCCTGGCTGTCCTGGAACTCACTTTGTAGACCAGGCTGGCCTCGAACTCAGAAATCCGCCTGCCTCTGCCTCCCGAGTGCTGGGATTAAAGGCGTGCGCCACCACCGCCCAGCTTCTTTTTTTATTTTATCTTCCAATACTGGGGCTTCGAACTCCAGGGCTTTTCACAGGTAAGCATTCTGCCACTGAGAAATCCCCAGCCTCACCACAAAATCCTAATTATAGAAGAAACAGAGTAATGGTTAAAGTGAAAAGGCGCTGGCACACACTGTAGAAACCAAATGATTAACGTCACTAGGACCAGTGAAGGCCGGTGGCTGAAGGCTGGTGGCCAGATGCGGTAAAAAGTGCACAGTGGTTCTGTGTGGTTCTTTCCAAAGGCAGAGCCCAGATACAGCCGGATGGAGTCATTCACCAGCTAGTAGGCGTGTTAACTAACAAAACTGTCCTGGAACTGTCATAGAGGTCACAGTCGAGAATGTTGGGAAAGGGAGGAGACCCTCAGATGGAGGGAGACTGGAGAGACATGGTGGAGGCATGAGTGTGCACCCATCCGCCTCCTGTCAGGCCGCTGCGGGTCACCTGGCAGGCTGTGGAAGGACTCTGATGATTAGAGGTGGAAATGTTGGGAACGTGAGCGTGGTCACTTACTCGAGAGAAGTCACAGATTTATCTGCAGTCTGTTAGAAATCTGCTAACCAGAAGATGGCCTAATCGGCCATCATTGGGAAGAGAGGCCCCTTGGTACTGCAATCTTTATATGCCCCAATACAGGGGAATGCCAGGGCCAAGAAGTGGGAGTGGGTGGGCAGGGGAGCAGGGAGGGGGGAGGAGGGAGGGGACTTTTGGAATAGCATTTGAAATGTAAATGAAGAAAATATCTAATAAAAAATTGGAAGAAAAAAAATAAAGAAATCTGCTAACCATCATTTCTGCTCCTCACTAAAAATAGCAGTGACTCTGCTGTCCCACCCTCATTCTCCCTCACCCTCCCTGGCCGTCTCACCTGGAGTTGCTCCTGTTGCTGGACGGCAAGGAGGCCTGTTGCAGGGCTCCCCTTACACAGTAGCATGCTTCTGCGTCAGTCAGCGATTCTCAGTGGTTCCTTGCTTGCCCCTTAGCTGTTTACCGTTCTCCTGCAACTGCTGCAAACGCTTTACAAATTCTTTGCCTACTTGTGTTGGACGTAGATCTTCCTCTTGCTGCTCAGCCTCCTGATTTATGAGAAAGCAGATGCCAAAGCCTCCCCATCGCAGCCACCATTATGCCAGTGAGTTCATACATCCGTAACTTGTCATCTTGTTCCTAAACCAGTGGTCCTGGTTACTCCCTGGTCCCATCCCTGCCTTCAGCCTCTCCTGGGTCTTCCCACCCGGGTCTTCCCTGCTTGTTTTGTCCATTGTCTCTCCGATGTCTATGATAGGGGAGGAGGAGTGACTGCCCCCTACCCTCCTAAATTGTGAGCCAGGGTTCTTATAGCAAAAGACAGATTAGCAAGGAGAGAACAGGTTATGACAGAGGACCTGTGGGTGTTCAGAGAATGACCAAGTTCCAGATTACTTGCAGCAGAAAACAGTAAAACCTTTAGAGGAGTGAATGGGAAGGACTTGCTTTTCTCGAAAGACAGTGAGCTGTGGGAAGGCAAGCATGCGCAGAACAGCGGTAGGTGATGTGGTGTGCTGATCGCTCCGGAGCCTTCCCCAAGAGAAGGCTCTACCTTTTAATTGACCTTTGTCTTTTGTGATAGACAGGGGAGGAGGGACACCCTTGGAGTTTATTCAGATTTATGTAGACCAGACAGATCAATAACAGGAAAGGATAGAACTTTGTTTGATCAAAACAGTCCTTAGACAGAGGTGTGTTTGAGGATGAACATTCATGGCTGAATAGTAAGCTAAGGGCCATGCAGCCAGGCGGGATTATTAAGCCCTCAGTCTTTCTTAAGGCCCAGCACAGTGGTCTCTTTTCAGTCTCCTTTATAGTGAAACACTGAATACTTCCCTCTCCCCGTCTCCCTTAGGCTTTGAGTTACAATGCTGCTGGTTTTCCCACCTCTCTGACCATTTCATCCCTTGCTCTGCTGGCTCCTTCCAGTGTCTACTCCCATACATGGTGATGCTCAGGCGCCTGCCCTCTTAGGCACCTGCCCGGGGTCGTCCTCCCAGTGCTTTCTTGAGTCATCTCACCAGCGGAGCCTTGGGCATTACATGACCAGGTGTCTGTTGTGTGAGGTCTGTTGACTGAGATGTACCTTCTAGGATTACTCTGATGGGTTCTCCAGTAGCTATGAGCGGCTTGCAGCCCTTGAGCCTTCATAAGGTGACTAGATACACTGTAAGTGTAATGCTAAAATACACACTGGAGTTGAAGACTTAGGATGAAATAAAAATGGAATATTTAATTAAACATTGAAATAAGGTTTTGGATATTAAAATTAGTTGTATCTTTTTTTTTACAATAACCTAGCTCCTAGATAGTTTTAAATTACACATATGGCCTATGTAGTATCTCTTGGACCCCATAGATCTGAATGTTGTATAGGGGCCTTGAAATCAACATCTTTAAGATTTAAGATTCCCTACCCTCAAGCTTGTGCCCTTTCTCCTAAGCACAGAAGCTTAATGTAAATGAATTTGTAAATGAAATTCTAGTTACATGTCAAGCTCTCTTAAAAACTCACCACACATTATTTAATTCAATCAACAAACTCTTGGGCTTCCTATTCTTTCTTTCTTTCTTTTTTTTTTTAACGTACTATTTTTATCGATAATTTGAGATTTCATGTGAGGCACGCCAGTAACATTCAGTTCCCAGTCCTTCTAGATCCAACCCCCAGCCCTGTTTGGCTTCCTGTTCTGATCTTCATTTAACTCTTGAGAAACTCCTGTTCTTCCTCTTGCCCTGTGTTTAATGCATCTCTGGTCTCTCTCGGCTTAACACAGCCCCTCCTGTGCGTCCTCACTGTGTGTCTGTATCTTGGGTGAGGTCTTCACTAGTAGCTTTCACAGTAACCACCCTTTTCTCTGCCCCTCCATCTGTCAGTTGTCTTTGCTTCCAGAAGCATCCTTCTAAAAGACATGGCTAGTTGTAATTTTGCTATGCTAAATTAACAGAAACTTAAAAATGGCTCCCCAATTAACAAATTATTAACAAAAAAATTTAAAACGTAACAAGACTTCCCAGTTGTGGAAGTGGAATCCAGTGTCCTTAGCATGGCTCCTGAGAGAGAGGTAACTGTAGCCCTGGCATTTTGCACGTGGCAGGAATACTCTGATTATTCACAGTGGGTCTCTCAGACCTCCTGTCCGGTTTTGGCCCACCATTTTCTAGGTCTCGTTTTCCCCTCTAAGGACTCCACCAAGGTAAAGTTTGTGATCACTGGTAGACTTTCTGATACTAATACAGCCATTTCTTACTAGGTTTAATCTTGTTCAGCGAACAGCACAAGCGTGCACAGCTCTGGCCTTTAATCTTCGTAGGAAGTCTGAGTTCCTTGTGGCGTTAGCTGATTATTCTATTAAATGTTTTGATACAGGTAAGGAGTCCTCCTGTTTGTCTTCTGAAGCTGACTAAAACAGCCCAGCAAGGTCCTCACAGTCTGTGTAGCCTCAGGAGCAGTCTGTTCAAGGCTGCTCACAGGACTTAAGAAAGCATTGTACATATGACTGACTCCAGCCTTAATATAGGACACATATATGAGCGCCAGCCAACGAAAGAGGTGTGTAGGGTAGGATCTGGGAGACTTCTAAGGGTGCTTCCATGTCTTCAGTGGTAAATCACCCTCTCAGCATACATGCAGAGACTCTGCTGGCTATGAGTGAGGTAGGAGGGTCACTCAAACTTTGGTGTCTAGAATTTTACCTGAGGCTTTCACATGCAGACATAGTTAAGTGAATTACTGCCTCTGTGTACATGTGAGGGCAATCTGACTATAACATCTCTCACCCCATTATCACCAGGGCTGACGTATTGTCTATGGGGTTGAATTCTGTTTCCAGTCCTCCTGCCTTCCTGATGCCCAGTCTTTTGGAGTTGCTGGTCCTGCTGGTGAGACCAGCCCCAGCTCTGAGTCCTTAACAGAAGCTATTTATTTGTAGCTAAGGGGCAACTGAATAATAAAGATATTCCTACCATGTGGGAAACCCCAGGAGTTAAGGAATCCCTCCCATGAGTGCAAATATGACACCTGTCTTTCAAGACCAAATTCCATACTATACAGATATTCTAAAAAAATACAAACAAAAAAATCCCACATACTTCATACCATATTACATGTATTCTGTAAGTTGGCATTCTAGAGTGCTATAGTTTAAAACCCTTACTCTTCAATCACAAGTGAAATGAAAAAAAAATTAATTGTATTTTTGTTACTAAATAATTGATAGTATATAATATTTAGAAAGATATAAATATGGTTAACAGTAGTGATTATTATATTGTATTTATTCTTTTCTGAGGGTGATTTTCTGACTTTAAGTACTGATTTATTTTTATCCTAGTATTTTTTTTTTTTTTTTTTTTTGGTTTTTCGAGACAGGGTTTCTCTGTGTAGCCCTGGCTGTCCTGGAACTCACTCTGTAGACCAGGCTGGCCTCGAACTCAGAAATCCGTCTGCCTCTACCTCCCGAGTGCTGGGATTAAAGGCGTGCGCCACCACGCCCGGCTGTATCCTAGTATTTTTATCCTTTTTTGTTTTTTGTTTTTTTTTTTGGTTTTTTGGTTTTTCGAGACAGGGTTTCTCTGTATAGCCCTGGCTGTCCTGGAACTTACTTTGAAGACCAGGCTGGCCTCGAACTCAGAAATCCGCCTGCCTCTGCCTCCCAAGTGCTGGGATCAAAGGCGTGCGCCACCACCGCCCGGCTGAGATGGATATTCTTATGACCATTTGCAGAGAGGAAATTGAGGCAGTGAAATAGTTTGACCAGGGCTCCATGTTTATATAAAGTAAAGCAAAGTCTGGGACCCTGTGTCCTGCACTCTCTCTGCAAATAAGTACAAATAGTTATCTTTTTTAGTAGTGCCTAGAAATTCAGTCTGAGACATAAGTTCTCTAAAACATTAAGTCTGTCTATACCTAAAACTAGCTTCTACCATTTTGTTCTGTCTGAGCTCCATTTTTTAATAGCCTATTCTCTCAGTGAACCTGACACCCATTAAGTTTCTTAGCTGCTATCTCCAGTTTCTGACATCCTCTTCATCTCTTTCTTTCTGTTTGTGGCCAAATCCTGCTTCTTCACAGCACCTATTAGTAAACCCAGCTTTTGTGCCTCCTATTCCCTACAACACAATGCAACCCCACAATAGCGAGACTGTCTCCACGGTGTAAGGGCTGGACTGTTTCATTTTCAGCCAGCTGGCCTACTTCTTGGAAGTCTGCTGTGCAATTGAGTCTCCTCAGAATGACAGAGAAGCTACTACACCCTTGATACCTCAACAGTATGGCTGCCTAAACAAGCCATGAGCATTGATACCACCTGTCATGCTGTCCTGGAAGGAAGCAATCTCATAGGTTCCACCCCTAGACAAAGAACTACAGCATAGTCAGCCAGCTCTTAATTTTCTATTCAACATGGGCGGGGGGGTTGGGGGGTGGGGGGTGGGGGGGGAGCTGCTCTTCATAAAACAGGAGGGTTTTTCCCCCACATAAACTGATAGGGACAGCATAAGGAATTGAAAAGCAGTTCTTTAAATGTTGCTTATGAAAAGCTACAATGTTATCCTCCCTCTTTTGCTGGGGGTCAGGAAGGAATGTGTAATAATGGCAGACATTAGGCTAGTATTTGGAAGCTCTGTTCCCTGAGGAACCTGGTGCTTTGTTTTCACTCCTGACCTCCTTTGTATCCTACCTCTTCCTACTTTCTCTCTCACCTCACTTTCATCTCTCTGGAAGAATTTGGATCACAAAAGTGATATGATATAGACAACTTAGAAATATTCACATAGCATGAGAATAAAATGAAACTCACATTTCATTACCCAGTGCTAATTACCATGAATAATTTTGGTATTTTCTCTACCATTCTGTTTTCTCTGTTTACACACACAGACACATGACTACCTCAAAGTCAAAACCTTTGTTTGTTTGTTTGTTTACTTATTTAGACAGTTTCGCTGGGCAGCCTCTGGCCTGGAATTTACTGTGTAGCCCAGGCTTCAAACCCAGAACCTTTCTGCTTTAGCCTGCTGTGTGCTAAGATTAGAGACCCATACCACCACGCCTGTCCCAAATTCAATTTTCATTTTTATTATATGGTTTTCTTTC
Organism: Mus minutoides; assembly: GCA_902729485.2. NCBI lineage: Eukaryota > Metazoa > Chordata > Mammalia > Rodentia > Muridae > Mus > Mus minutoides. Next base: position 29,121 of record LR754743.1, read on the forward strand.
ATTTGTTTTCTGAAATAGGATCTCTCTGTGTGGCGAGAACTGACCTCATATTTACTATGTTGCCCAGGGTGGCTTTAAGCTTACAGTGATCCCCCTGCCTCAACCTCCCAAGTGCTCACAGGGTGACAGGTATGTGTCAGGATGCCTAGCAATATCAGTTCTTTAATTCAGATTTACCCTTTTCCCCTATCATGCTGACACTGTTCTCCTTTGTGTATTATCACATGATCTGACATAGCACCAGCTGCTTGTGTGGCTGCACTGTGTCCACTGGAGCCCAGAAGTTCAGTCATAGGCAGTGTTTCTCCATCACTGAGAGCATTTGAATTTGCTCATTTTCCCATTGCCTTTTTCTAAGTTTAAGCCCTATTTTTTTTGTTTATTTATTTATTTATTTATTTAATTATTTTAGTTTTTCGAGACAGGGTTTCTCTGTATAGCCCTGGCTGTCCTGGAACTCACTCTGTAGACCAGGCTACTCAGAAATCCGCCTGCCTCTGCCTCCCGAGTGCTGGGATTAAAGGCGCGCGCCACCATGCCCGGCTAATCCCCTATTTCTTGTCTGGATTGTTACAGCAATATAAATTAGCCCTGTCTAATTTGTGTATCAGTGCGTGATGGCTTCCTGATATAACAATTCCACTGTTCCCACTGTTCACAGTTACCAAGGAGCTGGTTAGCTGGATGAGAGGACATGAGTCCTCGGTGTGTTCCATTTCTGTGCACGCATCTGGGAGATATGCCATCACTACTTCCTCTGACACAGCTCAGCTCTGGGACTTGGACACTTTCCAGAGGAAAAGAAAGCTGAACATCCGCCAGTCGGTGGGCATACAGAAGGTCGGTGTCTCCGCGTGGGCTTTTCCCACTCTTCCTGGTCACGGGAGTCGGGGGCGGGGGGGGGGGGGGCAGTAGCAAGGAGTCATTGTGTCTTCAGTAGCTGAGTTCTCAGCACAGCACAGGCAAATAGTCGGGCTTAACTGTCGCTTACAGCTGTGTTCAGAACATGGAGATTTTTCTTCTAAATTACTATAGCTACAAAATGCCCACTGCCATAAGCAACAGATTTAAGATGTCTTAGTGTAACATTAAGACATTTAAGATGTTTTCCAATTTTGCTATGAACAACTTTAAACACACAGCATATCTATAAGAACTTCATAGTAAACAAGGGTGCCTGTCATCTAGAATTCTTCATTAACATGTTACTCTACTATGAATTCAGTACATGCTAGTATAAAGAAACTTTAAATGCAAGCAACATTGTACTTAAGTATTTATGCTTGCATTTAATCGATCATGGTTGAAGTGTTTGTTAATAGAATAATTTACATCTGAAGTGCCTACACATCACTAAGTGAGTGTGACAGATGTGTGCACCTGTGACCTGTATGGGGTGGGTGATCCTTACTGCTACCTGAGAAATTCTCATTCTTTTCTTTTCTTTTCTTTTCTTTTCTTTTCTTTTTTTTCTTTTCTTTCCTTCCTTCCTTCCTCCCTTCCTTCTTCTCTCTCCTCCTCCTCCTCCTTCTTCTCCTTCTTCTCCTTCTCCTCCTCCTCCTTTATTTATTTATTAATTTATTTTGCAAAGGAGATGAAAATATACTTTTTATTGTGGATTTATCTTTTTAACATGTAAAACTTTATTAAAGGTGAGTCTAAATTGAAGCCCACTCGATGGGAATGACCAAAGCTGATTATACAACACTGTTCATTTAATTAATCCAGGTAATTTCCATTAATTGGATTCAAAACTATCAGATCTTAACCAAGCAGTCTTACTGTCTTATGACTTTTGCTGGCAGCAATGGCCACTTGCTTCTTAAACTTAGAGAAAAAGATAACATGAGAATAAAATCTCCACATAGTAAAACCAATTTCCTAAAAATATTTTTTATTCTTTAGGAATCTCTTTCATGCAAACAACGTATTTTAATCCCATGTACTCCCTCTACTCCCCTAACATCTCCAAGTTTCACTTCTCCCACCACCAGAGCTCAACTTCATGTCTTTTTAAAGAAAAGAAAACAACGCTATTCATATGGACGCATAAATGACCTTGGATAACCAGAGCAACCCTAAGCAATAGAACAGTATGAAGCCATAGTTTTTAAAGGAGGAAGTTGACCAAAAAAAAGTAACATACACCCAATCAAGTATCCCGAGGGAAACCAGAATAAAGCAGGGCAGTTAGTCAGTGTTCATTGAGTGATTGTCATTAACACTTTAATTCGAGTGACTGCCACCCTGTGAACTGAAGGTTAGATGGAGGATGACATGCTTAAAAACAAGCTGGCATTCAGTTTTGCTGTACTAGCTAATAGCACTCAGAAATAAACCGCAAAGTACATTTGGTTATAGCCAACATTGTAAAAGTAACTTCTATTCACCTGATTTAATTGCTGTCTCCGAGGCTTACTGCTGAATAAACTCACCCTTTCTAGCTTTTACTGAACTCTGGCCAACAGGCCCAAACTCCTCTCCAAGCTGATTGATTCAAACTGGCTTTACTCAGCTTCTGACTGAATTGCTTTGCTTAGCCTCAAATAAATTCTAGCAGTTTGTTCTAATCTTCTGGCTCCTTCATCTGCAACCTGTCAGTTGTCATAAGAGTTGGGAGTATACTGTCTCTGACTCATGCTGTCAAGTCTTTCTTTGATTCATCCCTTTTTCTGCCCCTCAGTTGGACGTCAATTTCAAACATGCCTGCTTCCTTCTACAAACTAACCTTACCTTCATTATTTGGTATTGAAGGTGTATACTAAGGATGTATCTGTATTTCCAGCAGTGGGATTAAAGATATGTAATGTGTCTGCATTCCAGCCAGATCACATACTCCTAGAAGGTGGAATCCCTTGCTATACCAGACATGTGGCTGGATTAAAATCCTCCACACAACAATCTCATACATTGAATTATTTTTATTTTTACTTTATGGCATTTCTTTATGTTCTTTCTCAGTGCAGTTTCATAAACATATAGCTGCTTTGCAGCATGTATCATTTCCCTCCACTGCGCAGTAATCACAGCCTTTCATAGATGTTTCTGATACTTTTCTACTGTGGTTTGGTTTTGTCTCTTATAAAACTCATAAACTGAACTATTTGGTAATACTTATATAAGGCCTGTTTTATGTGTTTTGTTGCTTTTAATCACTAATTAGTATTCCATGTATAAATATGGCACTTTTAAGAGATTCACTTCTTTTATTTTTAGAGTTTATTTTTTTCTACTCTGATTAGCTAAATACTATTTTCAGGAGTATCTGTGTCTCCAGTGAGATTGCTTTATTTAGGCTATGTTGTAATGTGGTATTGCCTTTATTCTCTTCCTTCATTAATATGAGCAGCTACTAATGCATGTCAACCAAAAATTTATCATATGGTCTCCATGGAAATCCCAGAGTTCTTTAGTGTGCTTTTAATAATTAAAAAGAAAATAGAAGTTGTAGCCAAGTATTCCTTAGGGACGTGGACCAGGTGTCTTAGTAGGTCTTCTCCGCTTTAATTGCTTTAGCACTTAAATTGAATTTTAAATCCCAAAGCAAGAGAGAAGTGAGAAGTGGGAGTTGAGCCCTCTGTGGAGATGGTTGTGGAACAGTGAGAGGAAGCCTCTGCTCCTCTTACCCTGGCGCCCAGCGAGGACACTGCTCGTTCACTCAGGCGGTTCAGAATGCCTCCAGATTCTAGTAGGAGGGTGCAACTTATGTATATATAAACTTTATACACTGTGTGTGTGTGTGTGTGTGTGTGTGTGTGTGTGTGTGTGTGTGTGTGTGTGTATACATACATACACACACACACACACACACACACACACACATATATATATATATATATATATATATATATATAAAACATTTTAATATATATAATCTGTGATGCTTATTTATAAAAATACTATAAAGTAATAGAACATTGTAGTCGGTAATCATTTACCAGCAAACGATTAAAAAACGATCGTTGAGCAAACGGTGACTCAACAAGCTTGCTGACCTGAATTTGATCCCTGGAAGCCACAGGCTGGAAAAGAGAATTGAGACCTACAAGTTGTCCTCTCACCTCCACATGTGTGCTGTCACATATGTGCATGCACACGCATGTGCACAAAAGTAAATATAATACAAAGCCAAAACCATATAGCCCTTACAACTGTTTAACAATGTAAAATAGCCTGGTGTGCAGGATATTCCAGTAATATCAGCGCTCAGGAGGCTGCAGGATGGCCCCGAGTTCAAGGCCAGCCAGAGCTGCAGAGCCAGTTGCAAGCCAACCAGGGCTAGATAGTGAGACTCTACCTCAAAAATAAATAAATAGAAATATTTTTTTCTCCTGGCCTATGCAAACTTTGGAGATAGCCAAATAGTCTCTGCTCCTGCACACAGTATTAGAAGTGGGAACTAACTGTAACCCAGTCTTCAAAATGAAACTGCTTAGCTTCTTCTCTGTCCTCTGATTCTTTTTTTTAAGATTTATTTATTTTATGTATATGAGTACACTGTTGTGATCTTTCATGTGATTA
>LR750746.1:0-112551 GCA_902729485.2 Mus minutoides
GATCAATTCCCAGTCTTCTACATGATAGCTGCCAGTTGTGCCAGCACCATTTGTTGAAAAGGCTGTCTTTTTTCCACTGGATAGTTTTAGCTCCCTTGTCAAAGATCAGGTGAGCATAGGTGTGTGGATTCCTTTCTGGGTCTTTGATCCTATTCCATTGATCTACCTGTCTGTTGCTGTACCAGTACCATGCAGTTTTAGATACGATTGCTCTGTAGTACAGCTTGAGGTCAGGCATGGTGATTCCACCAGAGGTTCTTTTATTGTTGAGAAGAGTTTTAGCTAGTCTCAGTTTTTTGTTATTCCAGATGAACTTGCTAATTGTCTTTTCTATATCCTTGAAGAATTGAGTTGGAATTTTGATGGGGATTGCATTTAATCTGTAGATAGCTTTTGGCACAATAGCCATTTTTACTATATTGATCCTGGAAACAGAAACTAAACAGAGACACAGTGAAACCAACAGAAGTTGTGAATCAAATGGATTTAACAGATATCTACAGAACATTTTATCCTAAAACAAAATTATATGCCTTCCTCTCAGCATCTCATGGTACCTTCTCCAAAACTGACCATATAATTGGTCAAAAAACAGGCCTCAACAGATACAAAAATATTGAATTTATCCCATGTGTCCTATCAGGTCACCACGGAGTAAGGCTAATCTTCAATAACAGCATAAATAATAGAATGCCAACATAAACATGGAAGTTGAACAACACTCTACTCAATGATACCTTGGCCAAAGAAGAAATAAAGGAAGAAATGAAAGACTTTTTAGAATTTAATGAAAATGAAGCCACAACATACCCAAACTTATGGGACACAATGAAAGCAGTCCTATGAGGAAAACTCATAGCTCTGAGTGGCGGGGGGTGGTGGGACACAAAAAAAAAAAAAAAAAAAACACAAAAAACTAGAGTATGGGGAGCAGGCTGGGCCACATGGGCCAAAGATGGTGCCCTTGCTCTATGCTAAGCCCAGTGACCTCGCTTGTTTACCTCAGTCTCAATCATGTGCAGTAAAAGCAGCATGTGAAACTAGTTGGAGAGGTTAGCGCAACATCTCCTGATACCATTCTATCAGCCAATCCTGCATGCTGCCTTGGACATGTACATCTATGATTGGGTGGTGTGAGGTGACATGAGTGAATGGAAGAGGATAAATTGTGGGCAGTCCTAGAGGATTGATGATTGACGATTGAAGATGACTGGAGGATGATCTATGAAGAAGGAGAAAGCTGGGAAAGCTGCGAGAAACCTCCAAATAAAGAGAAGTGGCTGCAGCTGCTTTGAACTTGCTTTTAGAGTTCCTGTCATTTATTCCCACTCTCTGCTGGTCAGAGATTGGGGCTGCAACACTAGAGAAAGCATACACTAGCTACAACTAAGTGGAAACAAAAAGAACTATTCAAAGAATTAACCAAACCAGGAGCTGATTCTTTGAGAAAATCAGCAAGACAGATAAACTCTTACCCAAACTAATTAGAGGGAAGAGAGACCATATCCTAATTAACAAAATCAGAAATGAAAAGGGAGACATACAACAGAACATGAGGAAATCCAAAACATCATCATGTCCTAAAACAAAAGGCTATACTTAAAAAAAACTGAACAACCCGGATGAAATGGACAAATTGCTAGAGAGATTCCAGGTACCAAAGATAAAATCAGGGTCGGATTAATGACTCAAACAATACCATATAATCTAAAGAAATAGAAGTATTCATTAATATTCTCCCAACCAAAAAAAGTCCAGGACCAAATGGGTTAAGTGCAGAGTTCTATCAGACTTTCAAAGAAGATATAATTCCAATTCTCAAACTATTCCACAAAATTGAAACAGAAGCTACTCTATCCAATTCATTGTATGAAACCACAATTACTCTGATACTTAAACCACACAAAGATCCAACAAAGAAAGAGAACTTCAGACCAATTTTCCTTATGAATATCAATGCAAAAATACTCAATAAAATATTCTCAATCTAAATCCAAGAACATATCAAAATGATCATCCATAACAACCAAGTAGGCTTCATCCTAGGGATGTAGGGATGGTTTAATATATGGAAACACATCAACGTAATCCACTATATAAACAAATTCAAAGACAAAAACCACATGATCATCTCGTTAGATGTTGAGAAAGCATTTGACAAAAATCCAACACCCATTCATGATGAAAGTCATGGAACGATCAGGAATTCAAGGCCCATACCTAAATATAATAAAAGCAATCTACAGCAAACCAGTAGCCAACATCAAACTAAATGGAGAAAAAGTAGAAGCAATCTCACCAAAATTAGGGACTAGACTAGGCTACCCACTTCCTCCCTACCTATTAAATATAGTATTTGAAGTCCTAGCCAGAGCAATTCGACAACAAAAGGAGGTCTAGGGGATACAAATAGGAAAGAAAGAAGTAAAAATATCACTATTTGCAGACGATATGATAGTATATTTAAGTGATCCCAAAAATCCCACCAGAGAACTCTTAAACCTGATAAACAGCTTCAGTACAGTAGCTGGATATAAAATTAACTCAAACAAATCAGTGGCCTTTCTCTACTCAAAGGATAAACGGGCTGAGAAAGAAACTAGGGAAACACCACCCTTCACAATACTCACAAACAACATAAAATACCTTGGTTTGACTTTAATTAAGGAAGTGAAAGATATTTAATTCAGGACTTCATGTCTCAGAAGGAAGAATTCAAAGAAGATCTCAGAAGATGAAAACATCTCCCATTCTCATGGACTGGCAGAATCAACATACTAAAAATGGCTATCTTGATGAAAGCCATCTATAGATTCAGTGCAATCCCTATCAAAATTTCAACTCAATTCTTCACATAGTTAGAAAGGGCAATTGGCAAATTCATGTGGAACAACAAAAAACCTAGGATAGCAAAAACTATTCTCAATGATATAAGAACAAATACAGAAGTGGATGCTAACAATCATCTATAGGGCAGAACATAGGGTCCCCAATATAGGAGCCACAGAGAGAACCCAAGAGCTGTAGGGGTCTGCAACCCTATAGTTGGAACAACAATATGAACTAATTAGAACCCCCAGAGCTCACATCTCTAGCAGCATATGAATTAGAAGTTGGCCTTGTTGGCCATTACTGGGGAAGAAAGGCCCTAGGTTTAGCAATGTTTGTAAGCCCTAGTACAGGGGAATGCCAGGGCCAAGTAGTGGGAGTGGGTGGGTAGGGGAGCAGGGCGGGGGGATGGTATAGGGGACTTTTGGGATAGCACTTGTAATGTAAATGAAGAAATTATCTAATAAGTAAATTTTAAAAAAGCACCTATGGTGGAATTACCATGTCTTACCTCACGTTGTACTACAGATCAATTGTGATTAAAACTGTATGGTACTGGTACAGTGAGAGACAAGTCAATCAATGGAATAGAATTGAAGACCCAGAAATGAATGCACACACCTATGGTCACCTGATCTTTGACAAGGGAGCTAAAATGTTCCAGTGGAAAAAAGATAGCATTTTCAACAAATGGTGCTGGCACAACTGGCAGTTATAATGTAGAAGAATGCAAATTGATCCATTTTTATCTCCTTGTACAAAGCTCAAGTCTAAGTGGATCAAAAAACTCCACATAAAACCAGAGTCACTGAAACTTATAGAGGAGAAAGTAGGGAAAAGCCTCAAAGATATGGGCACAGGTGAAAAACTACTGAACAGAACAGCATTGGCTTGTGCTGAAAGATCTAGAATTGACAAACGGGACTTCATGAAATTGCAAAGCTTCTGTAAGTCAAAAGACACTGTCAAGAAGACAAAAAGGCCACCAAGAGATTAGGAAAGGATCTTTAACAATCCTAAATCAGATAGGGGAGTAATATCCAATGCATATAAAGAACTCAAGAAGATGGACTACAGAAAATCAAATAACCCTATTAAAAATGGGGTACAGAGCTAAACAAAGAATTCTCAACTGAGGAATACTGAATGCCTGAGAAGCACCTGAAAAAACATCCTTAATCATCATGGAAATTCAAATCAAAACAACCCTGAGTTTCCACCTTACACCAGTCAGAATGCCTAAGATCAAAAATTCACGTGACTATGATGCTGGCAAGGACATGGAGAAAGAGGAACACTCCTCCATTGTTGTTGGGATTGCAAGCTGGTACAACCACTCTGGAAAGCAGTCTGGTGGTTCCTCAGAAAATTGGACATAATACTACTAGAAGATTCAGCAATCCCTCTCCTGCGCATATACCCAGAAGATGTTCCAACTTGTAATAAGGACACATGCTCCACTATGTTCATAGTCGCTTTATTTATAATAGCCAGAAGCCAGAAAGAACCCAGATGTCCCTCTACAGAGGAATGGATACAGAAAATATGGTACATTTATATAATGGATTACTATTCAGCAATTAAAAACAATGAATTCATGAAATTCTTAGGCAAATGGATGGATTTGGAGGATATCATCCTGAGTTAGGTAACCCAATCACAAAAGAACACACATGATATGCACTCACTGATAAGTGGATATTAGCCCAGAAATTTAGAATACCCAAGATGCAATTCACAAAACACATGAAACTCAAGAAGAAGGAAGAACAAAGTGTGGATACTTTGCTCCCTCTTAGAATGGGTGACCAAATACCCATGGAAGGAGTTACTGAGGCAATGTTTCAAACTGAGATGGAAGGAAGGACCATCCAGCGACTGCCCCACCGGGGAATCCATCCCTTATACAAACACCAAACCCTGACTGTATTGCATAGCTCTCTCTTGTGAGGCTATACTAGTGCCTGGCAAACACAGAAGTGGATGCTCAGAGTCATCTATTGGATGGAACACAGGGCTCCTAATAAAGGTGCTAGAGAAAGTACACAAGGGGTCTGCAACCCTATAGGAGGAACAATGATATGAACTCAATAGTACCCCCCAGAGCTGTGTCTCTAGTTGCATATGTAGCAGTGGATGGCCTAGTCTGTCATCAATGGGAGGAGAGGCCCTTGGTATTAGGAAGATCATATACCCCAGTACAGGGGAATGCCAGCGCCAGGAAGCAGGAATGGGTTGGTTGGGGAACAGGGAATGGGGAGGGTATAGGAGGCTTTGGGGATAGCATGTGAAATGTAAATGAAAAAAAAATCTTATAAACAATAAAGTTATTTGAAACTTGTATAATACACATTATGTTAACCTTTGTTCTATATTAATTGCAAACTCTATATTAATTGCAAACTTTCACTGCATACTGATCACTTTTTTCTAGTTTTAAAGCTTAACCTTTCTGTGTTTGACAGATGAGAGAGCAAGGGAAGAGTGGGTAAATGAGAGCTAGTGCATGAGTTGTACTGATTAGAGAGGGTGATGCAGTCATTTTCCTCTCTGCTTAATAGCAGTATGTTAAATTCACTCATGGTTAAATGATTGTTTATTAGAGTAAATGTATGAAAATACAAAATATTTAATAACAGTTCTTTTTCTGGAGTCTATCATTTGTCTTACAATCATTTTAGTGATAATCATTTCTCTTTGTGTTTATCTTTAAACTTTATGAAATATTTATTAATAGTTTCTTTGAGAGGCTATAAAAACATGCTTTCAGTAATTATAACATTTTAGAATTAAGGTAACCAAGATTCACATCTCAAAATTCCTTTTCATTTATTAGAGCAAGTGAGTATCAGGACATTGATCGCAGCTCAGATGTTCTTTATTCTGGTTCATGATGCTTCTTGGGTTTTCTTTATTGATTATAAGGAACAAATTATAACAGAATAATAGATCTATATGTTTTTATCCATTTAAATATTGTGTTCTTGGACTTTGCTGATAAGATAGTAAATGAAACCCTTTTGATTTAGTGATTTCTCTGAATATATGCTTTGATAATTTTAAAAATAATTACATGAAGTAAATGGAGGAGATGGGGGACCTTAATTCATTTCTTTTATTAGCAAAATATGTCATGTTACTATTCTTGTGTTATTAAGGGGAAATGCCTACATCACAGTTACACATAAAATTATATTTTACAAGTGAGTTAGAAATCCTTTTTATTGTTTTATATGTTGCATTATGTTGTAAAGGGAGCTTTTCAGAGATGATCATAACTAAATAAACATCTCCAGAGGAAGTAAAAATTGGGCACAGAATTAAGTGCTTGGCCTAATAATCTGCAGCAGGTATTCCAGGAAGGGCTGGGAATGTTAAAGGCATGCAATAATCCCCATCTTTCCATGAGTCCTATCCAGAGCTTGCTGTCCATTGTGATTAATGAGCACTTGACACTTTCTGGTTTGATTTAACTATGACATAAATTAATCAAGTAAAGCTACTTACCCAATTAAATAAGGCCTTCTTGGAAGGAAAAATGGGGAAATTTTTAAGAACTACGTTGGTCATTCAAACTTTAGTTTGGCACTCAATGTATAGTTGTGAAATTAACACATTCAAGAGACCTACTTCATGACTGTCTGTACCTTCTGCCTTCATGATAAAACTAGAGTTTTATATACACTTGCCTGTAAGAATTGGTATAGGAGAAGAAATGAGTTAGATATGTGTGCATGGAGCTCATATATTTGTCAGAGTGTTTGAGTTGAAGAGGAGTTTAAATGGGTGCTGGTCATGGTAAAGGAAAGGGGGATGTAGAGGGAGGAGAGACTAATCCCAGGGAACATTCTGGCTTCTAGGTTATATATTGATCAGTCACCAAGCAGAATTTCTTAGGCATCTGCTGGTACAGTTTTCTGGCTTTGTCATTGAATCTCAAAGATTCAGAGATGGAGCCACTAGTGATCACTGATTACAGGGTTTTTTTGTTTGTTTGGTTTTTTTTTTTTTTTTGTATCTTAATACAAAAGAGGGAACACTGTTTAATGTATCTAAGTCAGAAGTTCCCCAAAGCTTAGAAATGCCTAGTGTTAACTTTTCAGCTTCTTTTCCAATAAAAACCGAGATACCAGTTTTAGGTGTTGCTGACTTAGCATTGCTTATTCTTCTCATTTCTATCAGCTCCTTGCTTCATTTATTTTACTCTGCTCCCAACATATTGCTTAGGGTCTTTTCTTTTTCCTTATATTGATTCCAAAACTCATTTACAAGGTCTGAGCTTCCTATTTACTTTGTTCAAGCCTGGTGAGTTCACACTGTACATATAATGACAGGTACCAGAAGGAAAGAGGTTGTGGGGAAGGTTTTTTTTTTTTTTTTTAATTGTTTATCTTAGTGTATGGATGTGTGACTTATGCATATGTTCTTATGTTTATATATTTTTAATTAATTTTTTACACTCCATATTTTATGCCTCCCCACCCCCCAAATCCACCTTCTGACTATTCCACATCCCAAACTTCCTCCCAATCCCTCTGTCTCCACAAGGATGTCCCCACCCCACCCCACCTGACCTCTAAACCCCCTGGGGCCTCCAGTCTCTTGAGGGTTAGGTGCATCATTTCTGAATGAACACAGACCCAGCAGTCCTCTGCTGTATGTGTGTGTTGGGGGCTTCATATCATCTGACGTATGCTGTCTATTTGGTGTTCCAACGTTTGAGAGATTTTTTTTTTGGGGGGGGGGTTCAGATTAATTGAGACTGCTAGTCCTCCTACAGGTTCTCCCTTCTCTGCAGCTTCTTTTTTTTTTTTTTTTTTTTGGTTTTTTTTTGAGACAGGGTTTCTCTGTGTAGTCCTGGCTGTCCTGGAACTCACTTTGTAGACCAGGCTGGCCTCAAACTCAGAAATCTGCCTGCCTCTGCCTCCAGAGTGCTGGGATTAAAGGCGTGCGCCACCACGCCTGGCTCTGCAGCTTCCTTCAGCCTTCCCTAATTCAACAACAGGGGTCATCTGCTTCTGTCCAATGGTTGGTGCAAATATCTGCATCTGAGTCTTTCAGCTGCTTGTTGGGTCTTTTGGAGGGCAGTAATGAAAGGTCTCTTTTAATGAATGCTCTATACCATCAGTAATAGTGTCAGGCTTTGGGACCTTGTATACATTTTTGTATAGACACATAAGGAGGATATGGAACGGAGTCTTTATCATTCTCTACATATATTAGGCAAAATATCTTAATGAACCTATTGAAGTTCACTGATTTGGCTTTTCTTCATGATCCAGTGAACTCCTGGGTTCCACCTGTTTCTCCCTAACTCCACCCATGCCCTTCCCAGCATTTTCATGGATGTTTGGGATCCAAGTTAAACTTCTGAGCTGTTCCCTTAGCCTTCTGGAAAAAGAGATTGACATGAAAGTAACTAGTTAGGAGATAAATGCTCTATAGTATAATGTTGGGGAAACTGTATTCTAATAGCGGCACAAGAGTTGCTAGAAGGAACAACCATTTTCTCAGCACTACAACAAGGAGACTAATGGATATTTAAAAGATTCCCATATTCTTTGAAGTTCCTCATAGATCTCAACTTCAGAGGTGGCATGGTAAACTTCTTGTAGTATCCCAAAGAATTTCTTCCTCCCACATTACAGACACTCTAGCTACCATAGATATGGTCAATATTAACCTCACCATGCATGTCTATCGGTCATAATAGATATTTGTAACATGAGTTATTATTCTCTAACAACTTACAATATCCTGTTATTAGCCTAGGTTTTCTCTATGCCTTGTGTAATGTCAGTCATCAGAAATAAAAAATTCTTCTTTATATTTAAGTCCTTTGCAAAATACCCCTATTATCTTCTCTCCCTAATTAAAACATAGCTTTCTTGAAGAAACTTTCAAAAAGTCCACTCCAAGAATGCTGTTTTCCTCTTTTATGCCATTCATACTTCTGTATTCTGTATTATTTCCTGATAATTCATGCCTTTTTAAGACATTACTTTCTACTCTCAAGCAGGGGTGTTTCATAGTAACTATGACATTAGGACCTAGGTGGAGCTTATAGTTCATTTTCTACCTAATATGGGGAGATGCTGTTGTAATAGGACTTTCACCTGGCAGACTCATTCATCCACAGGTTCTGTGTTATTTTCCTTTAGACATAGGAAGTCTTTTATTACTCTTACTACCTTTCCAACCTTGTTTCTCTAGGCAAGGTTAAAACATTATAATAAACCACACAGGATAAATGTCTGCAGATTTGAGGGACTAAGTCCTATTGTTACTTAGATTTAGTATCCAAAAGAAAAATTACTATCATAAGTCTACTTACTGCTTGTTGAAGTCAGTCGATGTTTCTTACACTAGCAATGAAAATCTACCATGACACATTTTTTAAAATATAAATCATAATGATTTGGTTGAACTGTGGGCTATTTTAATCTGTCCTATTGGTTTTCTTCATTCCTTTTAAAAATGTTTTAACTTTGATGGAACCATTTCCATAGTTAACTAGAAACATTCATATTCTTACCATGGAGAGTATATAATAGTTCATAACTTATGCTATTGTAGACTATGTGTTAAAAGAAAAAAATGTCATTGTGAAAAGAATAGCGTCTCTTAACCACTATTTCCAGGTGTATTCTTCTATCTAACCACATATTGTGCTTTTCCTATATTTCTTGAGTGAATGGTGGCACCGTTTTTTCTCATCCATAAAATGAGTTTTAGGCATCGGCCTTTATCAGTTCTATAGCCAAGTATATTTCCAGCAATGCTCATAGCCTCATATCTTCACATATTTTTTCATCTCCTTGTTCTCCAAATATATGTGAATTAAGGAGTGAACAGTGGAATAGGTGTCTAAGAAACATGCAATGCTTCAAGTGCAGTAGGTGGTTCATTATCTAAGTGATATGATGTGATGTTCATTCTTCATTCCTTTATTACACATGACACTAGTGGAATGCAATAAAGGGCTTTTAGCTCCTTGAAGTGCTCCCATAACCTACAGGAGTACCATTTGTCTTTGTGGCAGTTAGCAAAGGAGCAAAGAACAATTTGTCTTTTTTTGCCTCATATTTCCACTTAAATGTGGAGAGATAAAAAGCAAGAGACAGCTTGTACTAATTAGGAGGAGAAAATTTAAGAGAATATTGCTCTTGGCAGTGTTCAAAATACCAAGGTCAAACATGTAACTTCTGTAATTCTGTGCTTCTCTGTAAAAGTGTATAATGGGTAAGAAAATTTTCATGGAGGCATTTTTAAACTTTTTTTTAGAACATGAGCTTACTTACAGAGTCAAGGGGTTGCATATCCATTTCCTAAATGGTCATTTGGAAACCATAAGATCCTATTTATTCATTAAACTTAGGTCTTAAGAAGTAAGCCAGAAAGATTAATACATCTGGATATACTGCTCTCTGAGGGGCAGTTCAGTTGCTGTTCTGTAGAAGTAGTATGGACAATCATTTCTGAGGACATTCAAGGACTACCTGTTTTCCACATTCTCACATTTTATGTCACATATTTTGACAATGTGATGCATTTTTTGTGACTTTTGAATTATTGATATGGACAAAACAATCAACAGTTATACAGTTCCTTCCTCCCACAGTAATCAGCTTTTCCTTCTTTTTTTTTTTTTTTTTTGGTCATTTACCAACATATTGAGAAAGAACACATATTTAGTTATTAAGAATTCAGTATTTTTTAACATACGTTTGATAAGAATTCAGTATTTCTTATTTTGTTAATCTTAAAGGCTGGTACGTGCATGCAATTATTCCACAATGCTATTCACTTCTTAGGATTGAATTCTCCAATATCTTGAAAGGCACTGTAAGATTAGTAATAAAAAAAATACTACCAAAATAACCTTAATTAATTGAAGCTGAATTCTGTCACGATAAAAGATTAAAATACCTTTGGAATATAGTTTCCATTATTTCTACTATACGACTGTACATACTCATTGAATATTTAATTTATACATTTTGATAACCAACAATGCATCTGTTTGCATCTTACTTTGAAATGTCAAACTCCTACAGAGATTATTAAGCCTTTCGTAATATTAAACACAAGTTTGCATTTAGCTCTAAAGTGTTATTGAAACATTTTAGTCATCTTAGCTCAAGGAAAAGTTTTATACAATTGTGTTACTCTTTAATGTTGTTATTTGACATAACAAAATAATATAAACATGCTCTAGTGTGATCATAGTTCAGCAGAGCATATCTTTTTGCCTCAAGTATAGTTTAGTAGTCTTCTTAAAAATAGAGCTAGTATGTAATAACACTGACAGAAAGGAAAACTTAATTTTATGAAGAATATTTATTGTTCTTTAGTAATTAGTTTTTTTTTTACTGGTCTTTAAGATCCATGAGGATAATGATCACTTCCATTTATTTGCTGCAATGTACCATTTCCTTGTATCCTTTCTGAAGTTCATTAAATATTTGAACATAAGATGATATTTCCATGTTGTTTTACTCAGGCTTAATTAAAAATATATATATATAAGTAAAATAGACATCAGAAAACTCTGCCCTGTTGTGTTTAGTGGAAAGCAATTTTTTACACTAACCTAGAATACCAACCTTATCACCTAATGGTATACTTTATGTTTTTCACAATTCTGTTTAAATCCCAAATGAGAGTTAGAGAATTTTTAACTCAGGATTAAAATGACTGCATTAGATAGATGCCTTTTTTCTCTTTCTTTTCTTTTTTATTATTATAAAGATTTATTTATTTATTTATTTATTTATTTATTTATTTATTTATTTAATGTATGGGAGTACACTGTAGCTGTCTTTAGACATACCAGAAGAGGGCATCAGATCCCATTTCAGATGGTTGTGAGCCACCATGTGATTGTTGGGAATTGAACCCAGGATCTCTGGAAGAGCAGTCAGTGCTGTCAACCACTGAGCCATCTTTCCAGTCCCCTTTCTCTGTCTTATTTGAAAAGCTCAGGTAAAAGTTCTTTGCATGGTTAACCATTAAAAGTAGAGTAACAAAATGAGAGTTATTGCTTTTCTTCATCTGCACTTGGTTTGTTATCTATGAGATACACTGGGATTTGCCTGCCCCTTTCCTCCTGGCTTTTAGGTCCTCAAATCTTTGTATTTGGTATATTGTCCAACAGATCAGTCTTTTTTTTTTTTTTTTTCCTCCTTTAGGGTAAGAACTTTTGAGAATGCCAGAGACTCTAGCTTTCTATGCTATTTTTAGAAGATAATTCTCTGCACCTTCATGGATCGATTTTGCCATCTAGGTTACTTTGTGAGAGATAATTGACATCCTTTGTTTTATGACAACTGTATGTGATGGATGGGGTCTACTGGCTGACACTGGTTAGCTTCCTATCCATTGTAGCATTTCTTAATCAGCTGGATTCAAATCCTATGCAAGATACAAGATATTTTCAGGAAAGTAGCCAGAATGATTTACAGAAAAGGAGCAAACATTCTCTCTGCAGAAATCTTCAATTTTTTAAAGTCATGAAATAGATGAAAAGTCAGTAAACTTCTAGCAGAACAGTTTCTGAGAGTCAGCATAGGCTGTAATGGAAAAATGTAAGGGTGCGACTCTAGCTCCATACTGTGACACTTTATATCAAAGCATTGAAGGGTTACAATGAATTTGAACAATTTTATAGAATGGTTAAGAATATAAATTTGCCTATGAGTAATCCAATTTTATATCAAAAGCTTACAATAGATAGCATAATCTATTTTGTGTGTAAAGTAATGTACAATGAAAATATATGTGATACTTTAGTAACTTATTCCCTTTAGATTCTAGAAATAGTGAAAGAATATCAAAACATTGGATGACAGAGGACATGAAGGGGCAGTGCTGGGAGCAGGGGCCTGCAATTGCAATGTAAAGCGAATAAATAAATTAATGGAAAAATATACATTTTATATGTGGGCTGCAGTCCTTCTTTGTTTGTGAGACATCTTACCTTGGCCACCCTTTCTCTTGCTTTCTCATCCCTCAGCATCTCATCGTCTTCAAATCAAGGCTGGCTCCAGATCTGTTGTTTTAGAAGCCACCAGTGTCAGTTAAACAGATCATCTATCAGTTTTACTTGCCCAAGCACAAGTCATATAGTTACTGTACTGGCTCTTTATCATATCATATATGCAACCAAAGAAACAAGTTCACATTCCCGGGCGAAATTGCAAATTAATAATAATAATAATAATAATAATAATAATAATAATAATAATAACAATAATAAATAATAATTGTCAAGATAGTATGCCCTCCATCAAACCACTTTTCTTTTTAAGTGCTTTCTAATGAGAACTACATAGATGAAGCCCAGACATAGAATTTAAAAGAACAATCCTAAATTTTATTATTCAGGAATTAAGGGGGGTTAACAGAACAAATACTTCTTTGAACTCCAATAGGATAACAAAATATGCTTCGGTAATGTCCAAGAAATACAAATTCATGGCTGAAAGAAATAATGTGACTAACTCAGGAGTTAAAAGAATAAAGAAAAAAATAAATAATATCACATTGAAGAGAACACAAGCTGAAGTGTAGGTGAAATTGAAATTCTTAGCATCCTAGGACTTCTTCATCAGGAAGAAGTCCTACAAGTAGAATGAAACAAACAGAAGATAGAATATCAGGATGCAGAGCTTTAGACAAATAAGTAAAGAATATAAAACTGTTTAAATATCACTGTGAAGGAACATACAGAAAATGTAAGAAACCATAAAAAGATCAAATCTTCAAATTATAGGCATAGATGAAGGACAAGACTCTTAGATCAGTGGAATAGACCAGATCTTTAACTAGGTCAGAGAATAAAACTTTCACAAATTCAGGAAACATATGACCACGTAGATATAAGTTGCTACCTAGACAAAGAAACATCCCAAAATACATGATAGCTAAAAGACTAGATAGGCAGAACAAAGAGAAAATATTGAAAGCTTTAGAAGAAAAAAAAAAATACAGGCTATAGATAAAGAGAAACTCATTAGAATAGCACCCGACTTTGAAATGGAATCTGAACTTCAGAGGATTCTAGAACAATGCATCCTGATTTCTAAAAGACGATACCTACAAACCCACACTACTATACCCAGCAAAACTATCTGGCATAATTGAAGAAGAAATAAAAACTTTCTATAATACAAATAGCCTAAGAAATTCATATTCCACAAATAACTTCAGTCAAAATTCTGGACACAATACTTCAAAATAAATAGCAGAACAAGCACAACCAAAACACTGTAAAAGAAAATAAACAAAGATATAATTTAAAACACAGAGGACAAATGATACAAACAATCTAAACAACAAAATTATTGTTATATCTATGTCACTTTTAATAGTAACTCCAAATATTAGTGGCTTCAAATCTCCAACATACACTAGCTGAATGCATTAAGAAACAAAACCCATTTTTCTGTCTAGAAGAAATTCATCTTTACTTATAGATAGGAGACTCTTCTTGAAGTGAAATGATGGAAAGAAGTATTCCAGCAAAAGGGATCAGGAAAGAAATTGGTATTGGCGTCATAATATCTGACAAAATAGACTTCAAGCTAAAATGATTCAGAAGAGAGAAAAATACTTCAATTTAATCAAGGGGTGAATTAATAAAGAAAATACTACAATAGTAAGCATCTAGGCACTATTACCTATTTTAAGTAATGGAGTTGAAGACAGTGAGACATTGAGACAAATGCAATAATAGTAGGTTATTTCAACACCCCACTTTCTCAAATAGATAAATCATCCAACCAAAAAGAAATTGAAAAACTTCAGAATTAAATGCAATCTAATATCAAATGCACCTAAAAGATAGATAGGGAATATTTTACCCAAACCACCAAAAGATATACATGCTTCTTAGCAGCAAATAAAACCATTTTAAAATACCCCCAAACGTATCAAAAACAGAAAAGCAATTGATGAGTCTTATCTGATCATAATGCAATGAGACCCCAAATAAAGAGCAAACAAAACACTAGTAAAAATATAAACTTGAGGAGATAAAATAACCTGTGACTGAATAATGATTGTCCTAGTCAGGTTTCTATTCCTGCACAAACATCATGGTCAATAAGCTAGAGGAAAGGGTTTATTCAGCTTACATTTCCACATTGCTGTTCATCACCAAAGGAAGTTAGGACTGGAACTCAAGCAGGTTAGGAAGCAGGAGCTGATGCAGAGGCCCTGGAGTGATATTACTTACTGGCTTGCTTCCCCTGGATTGTGCAGCTTGCTTTCTTACAGAACCCAAGACTACCAGCCAAGGAATGGCACCATTCATAATGGGCCCTCTTCTCCCATCCTTGATCACTAATTGAGAAAATGCCTTATAGCTGGATCTCATGGAGGCATTTCTTCAAGGGAGGTTCCTTTCTCTGTGATAACTCCAACTTGTGTCAAGTTGACACACAAAACCATCCAGTACAATGAGTATGTAAAAAAGTAGTCAAGCAAGAAATAAAAATACGCTGGAACTGAGCAAAAATTAAAACATAATCAAACTTTTGAGATATATTAGAAGCAATTATTTTTAAAATTTTCTTTATTTTTATTTTTTTACACTCCATATTTTATCTCCTCCCCCACCTTGATCCATCCTCTGACTGTTCCACTGGGAAACCCTAAGTACCCACATTGAAAAATAAGAAAAAGAACAAATAAATTACTTAATAATGAAACTCCAGAAGTTTTAAAACCAAGAATAAACCAAACACAAATGCAGTAGACAGCAGGATATAATATATACCAAAGCAGCTATTAATGAAATAGAAACAAAAAGTACTACATAGAATCCATGAAACCAGGAACTGGTTCTTTGATAGGATAAATAATATTGATCCTTTGCCCAACTAATTGAAAAGAAGAGATGATCCAAATTAATAGATCAGAAATTAGCAGTCAAACAAAACAGACATCAAAGGAATACAGAATATTATAAAGGAATAGTTTCAAAACTTGTACTTGTGGTTGGAGAGATGGTTCAGCAGTTAGGATCACTGACAGCTCTCCCAGAGGTCCTGAGTTCAACTCCCAGCAAACACATGATGGCTCATAGCCATCTGTAGTAGGATCCAATGCCCTCTTCTGGTGTGTCTCAAGACAGCTACAGTGTACTCATATACATAAAATAAGTAAATAAATCTTAAGAAACCAAACAAACAAAGAAAAAACACTGTGATGCTGAATTTACTATTAAAAAAAATTGTACTCTGGAAAGTTAAAACACTGAAAAAAAAAAAACTTGTAACACTGGAAAGTTAAAACAAACAAACAAAAAACCAAAAAAATAAAGGAAGAATTCTTTGATACATCCAAACTACCAAAGATAAATCAAGATGAGGCCAAGAACCTGAAACACCAGAACTGCCATAAGAAAATATATGCAGTGCATATAAGTGTGTAGGAAAGGACTTTCTGTAAAGGATTCAATTTGCCAAGAAAATAAGAGAAATATTTGAAGAGAGGACCTTGTAAAGCTAAAAAGTCTCTTTACAACAAACCAAACCAACCAACCAACCAAACAAACAACCCAGAAACCAGAAACCAGAAACCAGGGGAAAAAAAAAAAAAACTAAACTAAAAAAACCCCAAAACAGAAAACCAAAACCCCAAAAATAACTAAGTGAAGAAAAAAGTACACTTGCC
Organism: Mus minutoides; assembly: GCA_902729485.2. Taxonomy (NCBI): domain Eukaryota; kingdom Metazoa; phylum Chordata; class Mammalia; order Rodentia; family Muridae; genus Mus; species Mus minutoides. The sequence goes on from LR750746.1 coordinate 16,510, forward strand.
AACTATCTTAGGGTCTTAGGGCTTCTATTGCTGTGATGAAAAAGTCACACCATGACCAAAAAGTAAGTTGGTGAGGAAAGGGTTATTCACTGTATACTTCCATATTGCTGTTCATCATCAAAAGAAGTGAGGACAGGAACTCAAACAGGGCAGGAACCTGGAGACAGCAGCTCTTTCAGAGGCCTTGGAGGTAAAGGGCGTGCTGCTTACTGGCTTATTCCTCATGGCTTGCCCAGCCTGCTGTCTTATCAAATCCAGGAGCACCAGCCCAGGGATGGTGCTACCCACTTAGGACTGGGCCCTCCCCCAGTCACTAATTAAGAAAATGCCTTACATCTGGATCTTAGAGAGGCATTTTCTCAATTTAGGTTCCCTCCTTTTAGATATCTCTAGTTTCTGTGCCAACACATCAGACTTGCTTGCCAGGACATAATCATACCTCTGTTAGAGTATTGATATCTAGAATTACACCAAGAACTCAAAACAAAATCAAGGAAAAAAAAATAATTTAATTGAAGAATTACAAACAAAAATCAGGCTAGGGGTCTGAACAGAGAGTTTTCTCTTTCTTCCTTTCTTTCTTTCTTTCTTTCTTTCTTTCTTTCTTTCTTTCTTTCTTTCTTTCTTTTTTTGTTTTTGTTTTTCGGATAGGGTTTCTCTGTATAGCCCTGGCTGTCCTGGAACTCACTTTGTAGACCAGGATGGCCTCGAACTCAGAAATCGGCCAGCCTCTGCCTCCCGAGTGCTGGGATTAAAGGCGTGCGCCACCACACCCTGCGACAGAATTTTCAATAGAAGAAATGAAAATGTCTATGGAACACAGGGCCCACAATGGAGAAGCTAGAGATAGAACCCCAGGAGCTGAAGGGGTCTGCAACCCTAGAAGAGGAACAACAATATGAACTAACCAGAACCCCCAGAACTTGTGTCTCTAGCTCCACATGTAGCAGAAGATGGCCTAGTCGGCCATCATCGGGAGGATAGACCCCTTGGTATTGAAATCTTTATATACCCCAATACAGGGGAACAGGGAACACCAGGGCCAAGAAGTGGGAGTGGGTGGGCAGGGGAACAGGGTCGGGGGAGGGGGGAGGGAACTTTCGGGATAGCATTTGAAATGTAAATTAAGAAAATATTTAATAAAAAATATTGCAAAAAAAGAAAGACCTAAAAAGTTTATCACAATCCCATCTACTCTTGCTGGAACTGCTTATTGGTGCAGTTTTTATGGAAATATGACGAATTCTCAAAAAACTCCTTGGAATATGCCCAAGGAATGCAATTATCTATTCTACAGGTAGGCTGGTCAGCAATTTTCATTGTTGTCCTATTTAAATTGGAACATTGAAGTAACCTTACTGTTCTTCCAAAATGAGTGGATAACGACAGTGTGTACATATGTACAATGGAATATGATTAAGCTGTACAGTAAAATCAAATCAGAAAATGTGTAGGCAGATTGATGGATCTAGGGAAAGGGGATAACATTTGAAATGTAAATAAAGAAAATATCCAATTAAAAAAAAAAAAAAGAAATGGTTATTTTGGGAGAGGTAACCCAGATACAAAAATACAAAGCTCACATGTTCTGTCTCATTTGTGGTTAGCTCCAAATCTTCACATATGAATTTAGAACCTCAAGTTTCACTGAAACAAGGCATGCATAAAGTATAGAGAACATGTAAATAAGAAATAAGTTCGGGGCTGAGTTGAATATTACAGCTATGAGCAGCTAGCTCAGGTCAGCTCTACTAGGTAGATAAATGTGGGGAATTGCAGGCTGGTCTCCAGTGGAGCTGAGGTCTGAACCCCATGGTCATAATTCACCTACATGACAGGGTAGGCGTAGGCATTCCCTCATGCTCCTGGAACTCCAGCCCCTGCCTAAGGTACCACCTCCCACAGCCCCCAGAAGAGAAGCATGGTCAGTGGTCACATAAGCAATGGCCCAAGCTTCTGACCTTCAGGCTAAACTCCTCCCCAGTTACCTAGCAACAGTGAAGACCATAAAAAGGGGTGCTCAGCCCACATCTAGCTCTCTTGCTCTCTTACTCTTGCTCTCTTGCTCTCTTATTCTTATTCTTTTGTCCTCTCACTTCTCTCTCGTCTTCCCTTTCTCTTTGTCTTCTCCTCTCCTCCCTTCCCTTCCCCTCCCCTCCCCTCCCTCCCTCTCTCTCCCTCTCCCTCTCTTCTACCTTCTCTCTTTCCCTTGCATTTCTATAATAAAGCTCTTAAACCATAGACATTCTCTGGCCTTCAAGTTCCGCTGCACACTCTGGTTAATGTTGGGAACCTCTTCCCCTATTCCCTCTCTCCCACAACTCTGGTGGCTTTAGCAAAGTAGCTCCAGGTGGGTCCCCAGGCAGGGCTGCCCCTTGACCACCCCCTGAAGAGTGGGTTAGAGGAATGCCCACCCAGGGATGAGTGGATAGGGTAAGTAGCAGCCTTCCCACGCCTGACTGACCAGAGAATAGGAAAACTCTGGCGGGGCAGTGGGCATCTTTTCCTCCCCTACTTTCCCTAGGGCCACCAGCCCCCCTTTCATTTTGTTCCCAACAGATAAGAATGAAATAATAGCTCATGATGTAATGCTAGAGTGTGATTGGCAAGAGTATGACTGCCCTTGTAGCAGGCAGACAGAGGTCTTGACAGGACAGTGAAGAAGATCCTTCTGTCTTGCTCTCCAATCAGCATGACTACTGAACGTGCTGCCCTTGCTGATATCCAGAGGAAGGAGGAAGATCCAGAGGAAGGAGACACAGCCTGCAGCCTGCAGCCTGCAGCCTGCAGCCTGAGACAGGCCAAGCAACAGAATGATCTTAAGCTTTGCTTTGGAGTCCCTTTGCTGCTTGCTTCTGAATCAGCTACCAAATGCGTGTGTTATGGACTGATGCATGTCATTGCAGTGAATAAACCTTGAGATCAAACCATATCTGGACTCTTGCCTTCTAGGCCTTAAGCCAGGTGCGACGACTTTCGACATAGAGAGACCTTTGCAGAAGACTGAGGGAGACTTGCTTGGGGAATCAAGGGAGTACAATAACAGAGTTTAGGTGAAAAGAAGTAGAAAATACTATTGTGGATGTGAACAAGTGCTTGCTGACAGGAGCCTGTCTCCTGAGAGGTTCTGCCAGTGCCTGACAAATACAGAAGTGGATGCTCTCAGCCAACCATTGAACTGAGCCCAGGTCCCCAATGGAGGAGCTAGAAAAATGACCAAAGGAGCTGAAGGGGCTTGCAGCCCCATAGGAGGAACAACAATATGAACCAACCAGTACCCCCAGAGCTCCCACGGACTAAACCACTAACCAAAGTACACATGGAGGGACCCATGGCTCCATCTGCATACGTAGCAGAGGATGGCCTAGTCTGTCATCAGTGGGAGAAGAGGCTCTTTGTCCTGAGAAGGCTCTATATCCCAGTATAGGGTAATGCCAGGACCAGGAATCAGGAGTGGGTGGGTTGGTGAGCAGGGGTAAGGGGGATAGGATAGGCGGTTTTCAGATGGGAAACCAGAAAGGGGATAACATTTGAAGTGTAAATAAAGAAAATATCTAACTGAAAAAGAAGGTGGAAAATAAAAAAGTAAGAGGGGCTTCAACTGTAGAAAGAGGAAAGTAGTTAACACAGAAAGGAAAGGAGAGAAGGGAGTATAATAACACCAAGGTTATTTGATAAAGTCTCAAGGAATTTTTATCATTTTACATGTATGTAAAATTAAAATTAAACACAACATGTATAAGTGTACACACACAAACAAATTTAAAGAAACATTTTCCTACTTGGTCTGATAACTGCCTCCCTACCCACATACCACAGATACCAAGAACCAGAGACTAAGAAAACACTTAGTATCAGGTAATAGAAACCTCTTTTCAAAAGGCTGGTCAGAATTGTTCAAGTGACTCACCAAGCAATATAGTCTATTGCTGTTGCCCTTGATTTCCTCAGAGGTTGAAGGTAAGCTTCTATCACTAATGACATTTCTTATTTGGACATTTTTCTTCCTGGGTCTAACCTGAAGCATTACTTACTGTGGTCTATCTTGGTTCCATGGGAGCAGAAAATGCTATGCAGAGCTGCCAAGACTAGGAAACAACTATTCGTCCTTCCTAGATGCCATACCTGTGAACCACAACAATGATTGGCATAACAAGCTCTCTGTAAATGTATAATAAATGACATTCACATGTTGGTAGTAGCTATATGTTGTCTAATTGGATTTAAGGCCTACTCAAATAAGAGAGAAATCATGCCTGCTTGTTGAGGTTGCTATGTATTCTAATGTTCCATATTGGCCCTAAATGTCTTGTTGCTCCCAGGGATGAGAGAATCCATGTGTACACCAAGTGATGAAGTATGACTTGGGACCTTAATTTAAAACCACTGTTTAGATAACAATGCTGACAGCCTATAGTTGGGTAGAAGAGAGGCAAACAAAGTTTCAACTCCCAGGCTTGGGATCTGATACATGACTATGTGGGAAGAAGAGGAGGAGGTAGGGGGAGAAGATGCCATAGGGTAGGAATCTTGAAAACATGCCCTTGAGAGTTGGTCAGTTGAAGTAAGAACAGCCTAGATAGAACATGGCAGGTCATATTGTGGGCCTATTGGCAGGGCAGTAAATATAAAAGCAAGAAGGCAGATATCTGCCCATCTCTAGTGCTAAAAAGGCTTATCATAAATATAAAGGCTTTGTATTTTCTATCTGGGAATTGAATGATCAACAGCTGTGAGGAAACCCCAATTATGAGTAAATATTTAAGACAATACCTAGAAATAATCAGGTCACAGACCTTAAAAATAGCGAACCATGACCACTTTGCAACACCCAGATAATTCCTACACCCACTGAGAGGTACAGCTTCCATCGCTCATCAGAAAAGTTTTTCTTTGCAGAAAAGAGAGACCTTAACAGGAACCCACAGGTGGAATCAATACAGAGATCAAATGTCTGTGTGGAACCCACGCATAATGGATACATCTACAGTACAGTTCCTACATCCATGACTCAGGGAACATCATGGAAAAGATAAGCAGAAAGATTCTAAGAGCCAGACTGCCCAGATGTCTGGTGTAAAGCAGACATTCTCTGAGAAATGGGTGCATAAACAAGACCCAAATAATGACAATGTCAACAGATATGTTAATGCAGAAGGTAAACCATCTCATAGGGTTTCAGTCCTAGGCAAATAACTACAGACAATTGATGACACAGTAAAAGTAAGAATTAGTCTAGGGATAATCTCCTGATTTGTTATCCAATACAAAGGGATTATCTGTGAAGCCGCATACACATGAAAAACAATAATGGGTTAAATAGGTTGTATTTATACATTTATGAATACATACATACACACATAATAATAAAACAACAATTACTCATCTCATTGAACTAAAAAAATTGGAGTTGTTGACCAACTAGAGTTTTTGCCCTTGATAACTAGTGTTCACAGTACTGTGATTTATTCTGCATGTTACTTGAAGAGCCGGCTAACCACCAGCATAGCTACAAGCCCTGTGATCTTATCTTCAACTGTTACTTGCTTCCTCAAAAATGGTGGTGCAATCATGATGCAAACACTGTGGGAGTAACCGACTATTTTCTGGTTGGATTTAAGGCACACTACCTGAGATTGAATCCATTCCTGATACTTCTTGGCTTGCCAGGAACCTGAGACTTGATAGGTCATGGTCAGAGGGAACAATAAAATATTATTGTCCCACTAAAGGAACATAACAATAAAATGACGCTTAATGACATCCTGCTCAGCCATCACTAAGGAATATGCTTCTTGTAGTAGATGTCATCATCAGAGACATGGCAGGTCAAATTGCAGTAGATAAGAAGTTACACAGACCCCAAAACTAAAAAAATGCGTAGAGTGAGAGATTTTGGAATGTTTACTCCTAAATGGGAGGTCTTCATCAAACCTTTTCTTCCTGGGCTCAGAGATTCATGTGGAAATGGGAGCAGAAAGATTACTCCAAAGAAAGAGTGTCTTCTAGAAACAACATAACTGTTGCACAAATGAGCTCAAATAGACTGCGACATCATGTCACAGGTAAGAATAAGTTGAAGCAAGATGGGTTCTCAGCACTGAGAGGAAATTGGACATGAGCTCAAACCATTAAACAAGAATCTGTCTCCTATTAGCATACCTTTGCAAAGGAAATGCCAATAAAAGTGTGTCCAGTGGAGACTTACTGGGTATATAAATCATACTTAATAGTATCACCTATGCCCAGCAGTAGATGATCAAATAATGTAAACTCAATACTATTTTTGTAGACTTTTGTCTCATACTGCTTTGATTGGGCAGTTTGTTTGTTTGTTTGTTTGTTTTTGTCTTACTGGTTCTTTGATTGCATATTATAGTTTTTGATTTAGTGCTTTTATGTTTTACTTTTGTTTTGTCAAATTTTTAATTCAACAATAAGATGGAAAGAAGGATTTGTGGGAACTAATTTTAAGTGTATGGGGAAATAATAGTGTAAAATTAGAGATTTCTATATGTCTGCGACACAAATAAATATATGTAAGTGTACATCAGGAAAGCCTAGAGGAAGAGTTTTACATTGTGAAAAATATTTGCTTCAAGTTGGACACTAACATGTGAGAGCAGCCCAATTTTTAAGATTCATATTTATACAGTTTTACATGACCTAGAATTCGGAGCTAGAATGAAAATTTGGACATCTTTTTCTATCCCCACTTTAACGTATCTCATCTAGAAATATAGACAGAATCCTGTCCTAAGCACAAGCTCACTATAAGGTAAAGTCTCCTTACATAAAATGTAAGAAAGTTAATTCTTCAGACTGATTATTTATCTGTTTATTTGGATTTTTAAAATACCTTTCATTTACTCTTTGATTATTTCACATTTGTAAAAGTAATGCATTTTTATCACGTGTTGCCTCAACTCCTTCACTGCCTCTAGGACTTTCCAGCATGCTTTTTTTATCCTTCATGCTGACGGACTTAGTTAGCTTAGACTTGTGCAGGTAATGATGTCTGCAATGAGTTCATGAGCACAATGACCATGTTCTAAAAGATTGATTATTTGAAGTTTGGGGACAAAGTCTCATTGCGTGGTCCAGATTGTTCTGGATATTATAGCATTCCCCTTAACCTAGTGTCCTGAGTTCTGGAACAGCAGACATGAACCAATATTTAGAATTCTTAACTCTGTCTTCCACAACCTGTAAATTACTTATGTGGAAATTCCAGTACATAGATGCCCTGCACAAATGGAGTATGTGGTAAATCAGAATTTTCAAGAAGAGGATTGCTAGGGTTCAGTTTTGTATTGTGATAATTTAAAAATTGACTTCTATACACATTTCTAATAAACTTCCAAAATCCAACTCCTGTGTTTGCATGTGCGTGTGTGTGTGTGTGTGTGTGTGTGTGTGTGTGTGTGTGTGTGTCTGTGTCTGTGTGTCTGTGTGTCTATATGTCTTGCTACTCCATGTATTTTCACTGTTGGTAGTGAGTTGAGTCTTCTCAGTCCAGGGATAGTATCTTCCACAACTAAGTGACTTCTTTTCCCACTTTCCATTTTTGTTGTTGAAGAGAAATACTATGCATTATTATTTAGAAATTCATCATCACTTCAGTGTGAATAAGACTCATTTGAAAGCTAAGTTCTGACAGTTGGATAGTTGAGTTTGGTCTGATATCCCTGAGTAGTGGACACAGCATGACAGCCCCGCTACCGTTAGCCCCTCTGACCTTCCTGTGCTCTAAATGGAGCATTCAGCTACTAATACTCTTCCTCTTTTCTAACCTTTGCCCATTGTGAGTCCTTCAAAATGAGTAAAATGTCCAGTGTTCCAAAGAGGAAATAATGAGTCCAAAATGTATCCATCAAATATAATGCAGTTGCCTGGCAAGCTAAAGGATATAGAAAAAGAATAATTCCCTGCTGTGCTCTCTAGTTTGAGGGAAGAGAGCTGACACCTTTTAGTCTTTTCTCCATGGGAGCCTATTTCCTTTCTCCTCCATCCACGTTATTTTTAAGATCCATATCATCAGAGAAAGCAACGGAGAAGAAAAATATCAAGTGTGAAATGTGATCATGAGCTGTGTCTTGAAATCTATACTACAGAGAAGCTGACAAGGAAGCTGGTCTGTATTCCTTTATCCAGGTTCAATTTCAAAGAACTTGACTGTATGTGCCTGAGAGGTTTGTTATAAACAAGAGGATCTTGCCCATAGTTTTCAGCATCAAAACTTCAGATCTTTGTGTAATATCAATAATAGATGAATAAGAGGCAATTTATAAAAAGTAATTGGCTGGTTGAGCTGAGCCTGATTATAGTAGCTTGTGTAGTCTTGAAGTTTATGAGTCTTTACCTACTGTTTTGGGGGACAGAAAAACATGGGTCATGATTAAATGTCATGAACTAAATAGGTGAATTATATACCTTAAAGAACAGTTTTTGGGGGAGGCCAGGATTATCACTGATTATTTAAAACTAATTGTAACTTGGAAACCAAATGAAACTTCTCTCTATCCTTTGTTCTATTGTCCCAAATCTCCAGATCTTAATAATTAATTCATTATAGCTTATGAAATAAGTGTACAATAATGCTCCTAATTCATGAAGAAATTGATTTTACAATGGTTTCTATTCATAAATTTTTACTATTTATTGAAAAATAAACAAATTCACATACTGGTAAGATGGATGTTCTTATTTTTAACTGAAGGACTGAGTCTTAGTTGAACATTTGACAAGACAAGATGTCTAGAATCTTTAGTATTTCCTCTGAGTTGTTCAGTGCTTTGACTTTACAATGGTCACTGCTGATAATGTGTAGTAAAAGTAGCACATGCATGTTTATACGTAGTTCAGAAAGTGTTGGAAATTCTGCCCTACTCTCAAGCAAAATGATTTCTAAATGAAATTCAATTTAATAATTTAACCAACAATTCTTAAAATAAGGAATTCTTCCACAATCATATCCAAAACTACTGTACATGGATTATTACACTCTGAGGTATATGTTGCTCCCATGTAGAGATGACCACTTGGGATTGGAAAAACTATGCAAGATCTCCATGGAAGAAGTTGATTCTCCCTTTTTCAGAAGCTATCTACCACATTTACCTCTTCGTCTAGAGCTGAGAATTCATGGAACAAATTCCACATCAAGAAGTCAGCTAGTGTTGCCAATGTGTCCAGCTATAAATGCTGTGCACCACAACAAAGACCAGGCTATCAAGATATCCTCAATGGTACAATAGCAGCACCTTTATATTGTGAATAAGTGACATCTGTTTAACTGGATTTATGGCCCCACTCAATGTGAAGGAATTCATGCCTGGTACTGTACACCTAACCAATTGCTACCAGAGATATCTAGACCTTAGAGGATAACTTACTACTACCATTTTACTAAACTAATGTAATTTCTAACTGTATTCTACAAAGGTGTACTTATACATTCACCCTTCATCTTAGAAGTTTCCTTTCTCAACATATCTATTACAGAGATTCACAACTAGTCATGATGCAGAGAATAAGTGATCAGGGTATTCTCTGCACCAGTTGATACATCTACAAAATGCAACTTATATAACCAAGGCTCAGGAATAAAGTACAAAACAGGAGGCAAAAATATCATAAGGATCAAATCGTCATCACACTGGCTGCTAGATAGTGTTCACTGAAGATGACAGGGAGAACACATTCATGAAACAGTATGGTTGCCTGAACAAGGTCAGAATGCTGACAATACTAACTGACACAGTAATTTGATTTTGAATTATCCTTTATTTTATATACAGAAACTGTTATTTGCCCCCTGAATTCCAACGCACATAATGAGGTGACCACACATGGGATCACAAACCAGGGTTTAAGATCTGAATTGTCACTTATGCCAGCAGCATATCCCACCTGAATTCTAAAAATAAAAATGCCCTCCAAGTGATCTTTCTTTAATCTCAGTTGCTCCTAAAGGTAGAGTGGCAGGATCTTAGACCCAAGGTCAGCCTGAGAAACTTAGTAAGACCTTGTCTAAAATAAAAGCAAACAAAAATATTTCTAGCTCAAGTTTTGAGCTCTTTTAACATGCTGTTTACATTGCAGCCTGAATATCTTTCTGAAAGGTAGAATTATTTATAATGCTCAGTGCTATTTCTATCTTCAAAGACACAAGCTTCTTTCCATCAGTTTAGAATACATCTTGTACTTATTCTCTAGTAAGGTCCCTACTCTTCCCTCTTCCTCATTTTTGTCAGAACAAAATCTTCTCAGATTTCCTTTTACCTTTCCCCCCACTTATTGAGCCATGTGCTCTTTTTTCTATGACCTGCCCCTGCCTCCTGATTTTTTCCATTAATCATTCTGCTATTAGTTTCAGCCCAACCTTAGACATGATTGGGCTTTGATTCCTGCCATAACCCTCATTTTGCAGAGCTGCTTCATTGTTGATATGTTTTCACCATGAGAACAGGAGTTGCAAAATGACCTTATCAGGGCATGAGGGTATTTTAGGTTTTACCAGTTATGCTCATATCACTGCTGTGTGATACTTGTTGAATAATAGGATAGATTTCCTTTCCTGCAGCCTCTGAGATTCATGCGATGAATGGTTTCTAGGCCTGAAAAATGGGTTCACCTCTGCTATTATACCTGGAAATGGAGGGAGTTATTGACAAGGGAAAAGAGCATGAGTGACTGTCTCTCTGTGTGCCTGGTCACAGAGAAGTATAGAGGGCACTGTATATGCACAGAAAAGACTGAGCTAGCGATTTAGGGGGCATCTCCTCCTGACTTTGCTGTCATCACTTTAAATGAGGCAACCTCTGTGGAGTAGGAAATTTACTTGTAAATTTGCTGAAAGCAAGAGAACATTGCAGATTTATGATATAGAACCAATTCAAAATGCTGACATGGGTCTTATATTTTCAGGAACATCATAAGTGTTTAGAACAAGCATGAGTGAAAATATGGAATTTTAAAATAATTTATGTCATACATGAATTTGTTTTTTTTTTTAATCCAGTACACAGTCTTTCTCCATCTTAGGAACACACAATTATTGTGAGCTTAGCATATACAGAGTTAATTCTATATGGGAGGGCACAAAGATCTTAAGGTACAAGCTCATGATCACTGTAGCCTTGAAGCTCATGTCTTGTTGCATAAACTGACAGAAGAGAGGTTGACTTATGAGGTAGTGAACAGTTCCACAGAGATAAATAAACCAGGGGAAGGATATAGAATAGCTGGAGGGCAACATTGATGAGGGCAATATTCGAGGCTATGCATTTTTTTTTTTTTGCATTAGGTCACCAGCATATGCTCTATGAGACTGTGACAAGTAAAACTTCCACCAGAGAGAACTCCAAGGGCAAAGATTCTCTGTGACTGTTGTCATAAGACCAAGACTGTAAAAACAAGGCGATGATACCAAATCCAGTGTACCTGAAATAAAATTTCAAAAATCTTAATACTATGGAGTGCCACTGGAACTGTCTGAGAAGAAAGGGGGTGTAGATGGACAAGTTATTATGTTGTTTATGCTTATTGATTACCTCTTATCAACATCAAGCTCCTTTCTTTCCATGGAGACAGTCATGACTTTCAGATCCATGAGAAATACATTCTTGGATCTTGAAACTTAAAGGAGACTGTTATATTTGTCTAAAATTGGGTGGAATACCAAAAAATACCTCATAGCAATTTTTTTTCTGAAGCAAATTCTCTAAGCAAAGGAAGATCAAGGACCTACTAAAAGGAATAACCTGGACTAACATTGGCTCTAAGCTATCTGGTGGTGTATTGAGACTTCATCAAAGATGCAGGAAACTGAAGTAAGAGTTGTGAATGGAAGAGGAACACATTAGGTCACTTCAGAGCAGTGGGCTTACAGCTGCAGTAGCAGGTGGACAAACCAACAGGTCTCCAGGAACATGGCCAAAGAAGAGCTGGTTTGGATGAGAGTGAGGCCAATGAGCTTGGAAAAGACCAGGCTAATGGGTACTCCTAGAGATGATGATGCTACTTTATTCTGAGTCCTGGGCTTAATCATCAGAAGTGAAAAGAAACTGAAATTTTATGTTTGAATAACTAGGTGAATATTGGTACACTAATAACTGTAAAAGCTTGTCCAGAGAACTGTGGTTGGAAGTTTGAAAGTGTCATAAAGCCATCAGTATTGAGTAAGTGTGGGTCAAATTATGACTGGCCTAGGCAGTGTGATATACAGTACCAAGACAGTAAACTTTTTATAAATAGAAGAATTGTACCCTGTAACATATCTCTGGAATATGTGTGTGTATAAATCTATGCATATATATATATATATATATATATATATATATATATATATATATATATATATGTATGTATGTATGTGTGTGTGTTATAAACAGAGTGTATATAATATGGATATATAATTGTGTTATGTTATGATTTTATATGACAGACTGCTAAAGTTTATTCACTGTAAATGTAATTTTTATTCACCTGATATATTGGTCTTCTGTAATGTAGTTACTGAATAAGCTCGCCCTTCCTAGTTCTTTCTGGACTCTGGAGGGCTGGTACAACCAGCTGTTCTGGCTCAAACTCCTCTCCAAGCTGCCTGTTTCAATTTGACTTCTCTCAGTTTTCCACTGAATTGCTCTGCTTGGCCTCAAATTAACTCTGAAAATTTGTTCTAATCTTTTGGTTCTTTGTTATTCACTGGTTTCAAGTGAACTGCATATACTCATGAAGGAACTCAACTCCACTGCACTGCACTCCCTGTACTGACTACCAGCTGACTGATTCAACTTCAGTGCACTGAACTTAACTGACAGAAAAGATCTGTCTGAGTTCTACTCACTGAACATAAAACTTCACTTTCAAACATGTTACTCCCTTCTATAAACTAACCTTACTTTCATTGTTTTTGGTTAAAGATATGCTCTAAGGCCATATCTGTGTTCCTGCCATATCACACTGTAATCCAGGGCATGTATTCAATCTAGCAAGATCCCATAGACCTAGAAAGTCTCTTGCCAGAGCAGCCATGTTACTGGATTTATATCAGTTTCCCCACAAACACAGGAATAAGGCATTGTTAAACTGCTAAAACATCATTAGTTGACATGAGTCTTTCAGCTGTTACTAATATTATAGGATCATCATTGTGGATGTGATACATTGTGGGGATGCAGGGTGCAGATAAAGATATTGCCTCAAAGCTCAAGGAAGATGCAGAATTGAGAAAGAGGGACTTGACACTCCCTGGAGTATAGCTGGTACTTACACCCTGGTTGCACACTATTTAGGGTTGGAAGATGAGAGGTGGCAGAATCTGTTTTTCATTTTTCTCATTTAAAATGCCTCCATTTCCAAATTAACCCAGTGCTTTTAAAATTGCTTAAATTAATAAGTACTCACATGTTCATCTAGTAGGACTTTACTTATAGTTGACCTGGGTTGATTTTAAAAATGTGTGCAGGAACCGTAGGCATTGGCTTTGTTGAAAATAATGTATTTGATATTTCATGAATAAATCTTAGGTGCAATTAACTGGAATACACAAAATTTTGTTTGACTTTCTTAATTTGTTGAGATATAAAATTAAAAAAAAAATACGCTCACAGAGTAGAAGACACATTTTTTTCCTTTCACATTCAGTGCTTTTACTAGGCCTTGATCTAGATCCTGGCCACTAGGAGAAGCCAATGGCAGATTGCCTTGTTCATTCATTTCATATGTTTTCAAATCTCTTTTAGCATTAAATAAAGCAAAAGAGACTATGCATAAATGAATAATGTCACTACATTAACTGCTAGTTCTTTTTAGTTCTTTATTAACTTTAATCAGTGATGGGTGAAACTCGAGAGATTTTAAAATAAAATGAGCTCAGATGAGCTTCAAAATACAGCATCTCCAGCTGGCATTCTACTATTTAGTCTTCAGAAACTAGTTTTATCTTTATGCTTTATTCTAATAGGGAGAAGATATCAAATATAAGGTCAGATAGGGATAGTGAGTACTATGTGTTTAGGATAGTTCTAAGTGCTAAGGTTATAGTAGCTTATAAAAATAACTCAGAGACACTTGCTTTTATTTGTTTGTTGGCTTTTAAATTTAATTTAATTTAATTTAATTTAATTTAATTTAATTTAAATATTTTTTGGGACAGTGTTTCTCTCTGAAGCCCTCTGCCTGTCCTGGAACTAGCTATATAGGCTAGGCTGACCTCTGGCTTCAAATTCAGAGATCCACCAGACTCTTCCTTCTAAGTGCTGCAATTAAAAGCATGTGCCACCACCTGGCTTGCACTTGCTTTTATTGAAGCATATAGACAATTCATAAAATAAATAAGTACCATTTATGCTAATTGACTTACTTACTAAGGATGGACACAAAGCAAGTTTGTGGGAACACACAGTTCTAGGTTGAAGATGTATCTGCAAACAAATGGAAACAGAATAATTAAGGAATTGAATCTGAAAAGAACTTTGAAGAAAGATGTGCAGGCAGGAAGGGAATTAGCAATCTGCTATAAGAGGAGTGTAGGGTGAAGAAGCAGGCAGAGCTGAAAAAATGGGCTAAATCATTGTTGATGTGTTTGAGGAACAACTTGGAAATCATTGTGTCTAGAGATAGATTAGACAGATGGCAGACAGACAGACAGATAGATATGGATAGATAGATAGATAGATAGATAGATAGATAGATAGATAGATAGATAGAATGTTAGAACTTAGAACGAGAGGAGCTGAAGTCAAAATAGCAGAACAAAATTTAGGAACGCTTAACTCATTGAAGAGCTTGACATTGGACTTAAAGCAGAAACTTCTGGAACTAGAGAAATATTAGGAGCAGACTCATATTTCAAAAGAAATATTCACGAGGCTGAAGAAATGACTGCACACAACCTCCTGTTACCGTAGTTCCAGGGCATCTACCACTTTCTTTAAGACGCTTGATATCCATAGTACACATATGTCCATGAAGACAAAACCATTATACATGTAAAATACAAATAAAATACATATACATTAAAATAACATTTTATGGGGAGAAGAAACATGGGAGAGTTTAGATGGCAGTAAGGGAAGCTATGCAATTATATTAATCTTAAAAATAAAAAGATAAAATTAATAATAAAATATTTTAAAATCAATACTCTCACTGGCATGCTTGAAAGAGAAAATAGGGCAGGCAGGAAGCAAGGCAAAAGGCAGGGATTATTGTAATGCTTACTGCAAATAGAAAGGTATAGTGATAATGATAATTAGAGATGGGAGTGGACCTTAAGTTTAGCTGTGCAGGGATACAACTGAGCCAGCAAGATTTTGAAAGGATATTAGTTTGCACGGGCTAAACAGGTTTTCAGTGGAATATGAGGTAACCAGGGATGATTTTAACTTTTCTGGTCTGTAGAACTGGAAGATTAGAGGTGTCATTTAGATGAGATGGGATAAATGAGTATATATTGAGTGTTAAGCTGGAAACTGTAAATTAATTTTAAGATAGTTTTCTATTTAATATAACTACTAACAGTGCAAGTGTAGTTAGATACATGACTTTGATCTTGACATTATGGTTAGAGATGTTGTTTATTGGCACACACCTGGTAGGTTTTTTTTTTTTTTTTTAATATTTAAATGGGTTAGCCAGAGTTTGAGACCAGGGCTGCTACATTGGTTTTGGTTTTTTGTTTGTTTGCTTTTGTTTGTTTGTTTTATAGTTATCGAAGTAAAGTCAAGAGAGGCACTGAATGTAGAAGTGTATAGGAAACCAAAGTAGGCAAGAGTATACCAGAAATTTTGTGAGGAGATCCTGTGAAACTAATCAATCAGCTTGTGAAAGAATCTCACAAAAGTGCAGCTTGTAAAATAATCAAATTAAGACATTATCGCTGTTGCCCAGAAAATGAGTCTTAATTGTACTCTTGAATTCACTTTTACTGTTTCACATATAATTAAGTAATTAAAAGACTGTAGTAATTTTTTAATAACACTTATTGAGTGGCACTGTTTTCATACACAGATTCCACACGGCACCTCTCAATTAAGAAATGAGTTGATGTTCTTATAACACAATTTATTACTGATTAGTTAACAATTTATTCATCAGCTTAGTTGGTATAAGTACCACACAAAGGATAATCTGACATTGTTCACTGTGTGCTTTTGACCATGAATGGTACTAAAGCCAAAAATGAGACTGATACTCCACTCATTTAGCTTTCCATGTATGTTATTAACAGTAGAGGACAGATATATGCTGCCAAGCATTTTCTTGTTTCTTTCCTTTAAGAGGAACTGAATGAGTAGGGTAAGGGACTGACTAGTGTACTGCATAGTACACAGGGCAAAATCTACACACGGACACTCAACTCCAGGGACTTTTTTTTTTCTATTTTTACAAGGTTTATTCAAAATCTTTGTTTTCCTTTATCTTTCATTTACATTCTACTATGATCTTACCTCTTTTTACAAGGTTTATTTGTCGCTGGTCCATATCTTTTATTTTCCTTTACTATTATTCATTTTCATTTCAAGCACTCCTCTCTCAGTGGCGTCCTTCACTGTATCCCTATACCTGAGTTCCATGTGGAGGTGCCATCTGACCAAGACATCTCAAGCAAGGGAGTGACTATTGAAAAAGAAAAAAAAAAACATTTAAGTCAAAATTATAACAGGACTCCAGCCCTCACTGGGACTGAAGCAGCATTATTCTTTTCCAGCAATTTTTTAAAAAATCTTATTAGTCGGTAACTAAGGGTTACATTAGTTTCTGCATTTGCTTTTTCTATGGAATATATGCCAGTTATTAATCTAAACTTGAGCTATACCCATTGTATACTACCTTAAACAAAATACAGTTCATATATATTATACTAAAATATTTGTGCTCATTTGTGTTATTATTTAAGGGAACATAGAAGGAATATGACAAAATTAGTTTGGGATTCATTTCCATATACTTGATGTTAATTTATATGAATGAAAATAAGCTCTTAAGGTTGAAATGTACCCCCACCCTGCTTTGTAGTCAACATAGGCTATACAATTTTTTTACAGGATTCATTAGAAAAATGTCAGTCAAATCTTTAATAACATACTTTCCTAAGAATTAATGAAAAAACAAATTAGAGAGTGAGATTCATCTTTCTTTTTTCAAGGGTCACATTGATTTTCTTCATATAAAAATGTTTACACTGATTTATTATAAATATATTTAACTCATTAATTTTTCTCAGTATTCACTTAAAGTCCAGGGCTTTGTTGGTTTTGTTTTTAATTCCAGAGAAGTGATAAATAGACGTCAAATCTTAAACTGTGACACACTATATCGAGTTTCCCCATAGAATCCTTCCCCTGAAAGAGTTCAGTATTCCTGGATCTATCACTAGTGATCTCTAATAGAATTTATCTCTCACAAATTGGAGTTTTTTCCTCATAGTCATGCAGTCATCAGTATCTTGTTTATGACCAAATTCCAAGAATCCAGGTTTCAGTATCTCACCTACAGTGATATTTTGTAGTTTTCTAGTTTCAGAAAACTGCTCCATACCTGTCTTCGTGCAGTTATTATAGACTCTGTGTTGGTATGAAAAATGTGCCAGGAAGAACAAAGGCTTTTAGACAGCAATACTCCAAGTTGGGGCAATTGGCTTATTAATTACTACTTTTTAGACATTGTTTCTCATCTGGGTATATGCACAACTCTATTTATACCAAATTATTAAAGGACAGTAACATTCTCTACATTTCATGCGTCAATTATAAATCTGTCTTTCCTTATTGAAAAAAATTTCATTCCTAGGCACAAAATCCCTCCCAGTTCCCTTTATCTCCTGATATTACCAGCTTGGACTGAAGGGCCTGAGAGATACTCTAGTTTTGCCTCTGCTTCAAAAGCTCTAACACTGGCCATCAGCCTTCATCCAGGAAACTGAATGGATCTTCTATGCTTGACAGTGTCAGTAAAGTTTTGTTTCTTTTTTTTAAAAAAAAAAGATTATATATGTATAATATGTTATATTATATATAATGTATAACACATATATTGAGAATACATATAATTATACAAATATAATAAACACGACTGATGCTTCAGTAGAAAATTATATATTGATTCTGCAGAAAGCATGGGAAGAGAGAATTCCTAGGCTTCTATGCTTGAGTAGAAAGTGTGGTCTGAGGTGTTTCTCTCTAACTAAGATATGGGATAGTGATCCTGTATCTCTTGATTGCTTCCTTTCCCAAATTTATTCTCTTTCTTCTTTCTCCATTTCATTTTAACACCCTTCAACATTGATCATAAAATGATTTAGGTTTCTTGAAAACTTAAAATAATACAATCATATTAGAATTAGGATATGGAACAAAGGAAAAAAGGGTTGAAAATTTTGCTCATTATCTTAGAATAAACATTTAATTCATTTTTAAAGCAATGTCAAGATATTATTAATAACTTTTTTTCTAATTTGGGCCAAATTACTTACTGTAGCTGGAGGTCTATTTTTTCAGTACTAGAATGAAGAGATGAGCCTGGTATCTACTAAGATCTTTCAAACTTAAAATTCTATTCTAATTATGAAGCAGTATTTAACATACCTATCTCATTTATTTGTTTGTTTGTTTATTTTTTATCCTAACCACAGTTTCCCTACCCTCCTCTTTCCATTCTTTCCTCCAAATTTACTTTCTTCCTCCTACCCTGAAGCATGCCTCTTCTTTCTCCTCCTCTTCTTTCTCCTCTTCCCTTTTTATTTAGAAAAGGAAAGTCCTCCCAAGGATATCAACCAGCCATGTCACATTAAGTTGCTATAAGACAAGGAACATCCTTTCTTATTAAGGCTGGGCTAGGCAACCCATTAGGAGGAGAGGGCCCCGTAAGCATACATTAGAGTCAGAGTTATCACTCCTGCTCTCACTATAATGAGTCCCGTAAGAAGAACAAGCTATACAACTTTAACATATGTGCAGAGGGCTTAGGTCAGTCCCTTGCAGGCATCCTGGTTGGCACTTCAGTCTCTGTGAGTCCCTGGGAGCTCAGGTGAGGTGATTCTGTGAATTTTCTTCTGGTGTCCCTGATACCTCTGGCTCCTACAATCCTTCCTCCCCTCTACCTCAAGGTTCCTCAAGCTCAGCGTACTGTGTGTTTTCAGTTTGAATAATGTAGATATCTACATGTGGTTCCATCAGTTACTAGACGAAACTTCTCTGATGACAATTGGGCTAGACACCAATCCGTAAGTATAACAGAATAGCATTAGAAATTTCATTGATATTTTTGCCAGTTCATCTCATGACATAGGTCTCAAGGTGAACCAGTCATTGGTTGGTCATTACAACCATTTTAGCACCAGCTTTTCCCAAGCACATTGTAGGCAGGACAAATTATAAGTCAAAGGCTTTGTGGCTAGATTAGTATTTCAGTTCCTCCAATGGAAGTTTTGCATGCTAATAGGAGATAGCCAGCTCCATATTACCCATGGGTAGGAGTCTAAGAGACACCCTCGTAGATTCCTGGGAGTTGCCATTGCCCTAGGTTTCTAGCTCTTCTTAGAAATGGCCCCTTCCTGATTCCAGATGTTTCTCTCTATACTCTCTTCTTTCATCCTCTACTCATTCCTAATGTCTGCTATTTCCAACCCTATTCTTCATTCAGACCCTTTCCTACATCTACCTGCTATGTCTATTCTATTTCCCCTTCCCAAGGAGATTCATGTGTTATCCCTTGAGTGCTCCATATTTAGCTTCCTTAGGTTCATAGATTATAGTATGGTTATCCTTTACTTTATGGCTAACATTTAGTTTTAAGTGAGTACATACTGTTTCTGTATTTCTGAGTTTACATTACTTCACTCAGAATGATCTTTTCTGGTTCCATTCACTTACTTGCAAATGTTATGATTTCATTGTTTTTAACAGCTGAGTAATTCTCCATTATGTCAATGTATCATATTATCTATCTGTTCTTTGTTAGAGGGACATCTATGTTGTTTCCAGGTTCTGGCTATTACAAATAAAGCTGCTAACAACATAGTTGAGCAAGTGCCTTTGTGGTATGGTAGATATGTGCCCAGGAGTGATATAGATGGGTCTTGGAATAGGTCTATTTCTAATTGGTTGAGAAACTACCATATTGATTTGCAAAGTTGCTGTACAAGTTTGCACTCCCACCAGGAATTGGGATGTCTTTGTTCCACATCTTCTCCAGTATGTGCTGTCACTTGTTGTTTTGTTCTTAATCATTTTGATTAGCATTTTTTTGATGGCTAAAA
The DNA here is from genome assembly GCA_902729485.2 of Mus minutoides. NCBI lineage: Eukaryota > Metazoa > Chordata > Mammalia > Rodentia > Muridae > Mus > Mus minutoides. The sequence continues at coordinate 36,776 of LR750746.1, forward strand.
ATGCAGACATTTCAAGTGCTGCCTGACCAAATGAAATTCCTTTCTTGAGAATTCTACTTAGATCTGTACTCCATTTTTTAAGTTGCATTATTTGATTTGTTGATGTTTCTTGTTCTAGTTTCTTGGGTTCTTAGTTCCTTCCTCTGCAGTGTGTCCTGTAGTGGATTTATGTTCTAATCTCCATTTGTTGTAAAGAAAAACTTTTTTTGATGAGGGATGGCAGCTATACTTATTTGTGGTTATAATGATGGAACATAGAATGTAATAAGGATTATGCTTGGCTAACAAAGTGGAGGGATCCTGCCACCCCTCCTCTGCCACTCAGGGTCGAGAAGCTCTCTGGCTCCAGGTAATTGGCTAGGTATCTCATACCAGGCATGATTTCCCTCACATTATGTGGACCTTATTTCCAGTTTCATATTTTCTGAAATTAAACGAAAGGACAGAGGGAAGAAGGAGAAAATGGAAGAGGAAGGGGACACAGAGGAAGAAGAAGAAGAAGGAGGAGGAGCAGGAGGAGGATGAGGATGAGGAGAAAAGCAGAGCAGAAGCACATGGCCTTGAGAAACCACAAGTTCTAAGGGGTCTCATAGATGTGGAAGATGGTAGTGTAGCAGTAGATCTGCCCAATCTAGATGCACAGAATGTATACATATTAATGTTTTTATTGTCAGGTATATTTGGGTTGGAGAATTATTGCAATAGCATGCCTTAATCCTCTGGGAGGAAATCAAGGGCTATAACAATACACATCAAAACCTGGATGTGTCTCATTCAATACTGAATTTACATTCATTCAACAGTACAAAAGTTAGAAATCTAGAAGTGGTGTTTGATTTTGTAGTAACTAGTTCTAAAGAAAGCTCTCACTTATTTAGTATGGGTATCTGTCTAGTTCAGTGTATTTGTCATATAACGCTGTCTTCTCTCATGTATCTGAAGGAAACCTCAGTATCCTCATTCTATTTTAGCCAGGCAGAAGCTGAGCTCCTTACCCCTATGTTTGGACATGCTGCCTTTGTATCCTTTGGCTGGAATCTTATGTACACTATCTTCCAGATTTAGCTATTGTGTCAGCTTGTCATGGAAGGATTCCTCATGCTACCCTACTTGTACTCATTGTCCCTAGGTCTATCCCATTTCCAACTCACCAAGCAGTTCATCCCATTATGCTTATTGGTTTCTCTTGTTCCTCACCATACACTAAGACCTTTGTGGACAGAAACTTTGTGTTTGTTTCAACTGAGTGGTTCCAGCTCCATACTGCAGTGAGTGCACAGTAGGCATTCACTCCCTAAATTAATAGAACTTCAAGTAAATCTAGGTCTGAGTGTCAATGAGATGTTTCAAGTAACAGTTTAGCCTCTTTATTAAAATGATTATTTCTAAACACATATGTGAAAATATTCCCCAAAGGGAAACCCAATTGCTGTATAATTCAAATGAAGTAGCAATCTTACCCTCTCTCATTCATAGCTTTTATGAATCTCAGACCCATGAAGTACCATCAAATTCCCTAATTCTCTTTTTTATCCCCTAAGAGCCCATTAGGTTAACTAAAAGGTAGGCTTGCTGCCAGGCTCTGTCTTTGGGCGAGGAAAACACTTTGCTATCTAAATATTTTAAAAGGATTGAGATAAATTAAAATGATGAGGCAGAATCTTTCTTTAATGGCTTTTACCCTGGTAATTGTCCATGCTTGCTCATTCAGTTCCGACCAAACAAGACAAGGGTATGGACTCTCTTGGTTGTTTAGGAGGGATTCTTAAAAATATACAATGTATTCACCTTGTAATGGGCATTCTTGCTGATGGTGGCATTCTTACATCAGTCAAGGGCAGAGCAGATGGTAGTCCTTTGTTCATCCTAGCTTGATACCTGGCTCAGTAGCCAATGATGATTTATGCCTAGGACTCATAAAAAAAAAAAAAAATCACAGCACATCCAGGCAGCTCAGTTCAAGAGGAAGAAGTCAGAGTTATGCATTTCATATTACCACTTGGTGAGGGTGGCAATACAGGTGTATAAAGAAGCCCACAGATTTGACCTCTGTCGCATAGGCACACAGAGTCCTACCTACTACCGTGTAGGCTTAGCGTGGGAGGAAGAAGACAGATAAGAGTCCCAGAGGCCTGCTCTCCAGCACAGGATATATGCAGGACATAGGCATCTGCTTACAACCATGCCAGCAATCCGGACGGAGGATATCACCTAGGGGCCCTCCAGCCATGTGGCCAGCCTGTAGTTGGACCCACCATAATGTGCATGTATGTGATGTCTAGATGGGAGAAAATGAGAAATGGAGCAGCTTGAACTTTATGAAGGGAGATGGAAACAGAGACTGGAGGGTGGAGAGGAGTAGCTTTTTGTGAGTGGCCAGCCCTGACACTTGGGACCCTGGTGCTGAACCAGCTTGAGCTCCTGCTGAGGGTCATGTCTGGGTCCGTGGTAGCAGGGGTTGGTGCTGATGCCCATGACTCGTCTGAGCACTAGAGAACAAGAGAATGACCCTGTTCCGGGAAGCATCCATCGACCATGTAGATGTCAAGAGGCTATGCAGAACTGACTCCACCCTCGATGGATGCATCACTCTGGAGAGCTGGCTCTAACTTTCACCCGAAGCAGCACTATGGAGCTCAGGCTCTGCAACTTGCCAAGGCAACACATAATACATTGTATCTGGCCCTAGGTAGCAGTGGTGTAGGTGAACTGTCCCGGAAGGCATGAGAGCTGACCCCACTACTCATCTACTGTGGGATAGAACGGGCACAAAGGTGATTGCCCTCCCTCTCCGATTAGGCAGTTGGGAAAGTTGGCACTGGGTAATGAGCTCCGAACAGTGGGTCCTGCACCTTTCCTGGACAGCGCTGCAATGCTGAACCTGCTGGAGGAGAAGCAGGTGAGTCAGCACCAGTTATCTGTCATGAGGTATTATAGGTATGTGGTGGGTGGGGGGGGGTATACGGCTTCTAACCCTTACACCTCCCAGTCTGTGGCAGTCCGAAGACCTGGGCCTGGAGTTATGGGGGAAAGCTGGCCTTACCCCGTGCTGGATGCAGCAGCACTTGGGAGAGCAGGCCCTGTACTTCTCCTGAGCATCACAGTAGAGCTGTCCCTGGTGAAATGGCATGGGAGAGCCAGCCCCGAAGGCAGTGAGGTGATCTGAGTGGGGGGAAGTGATGCCCTCTGCTTTTTCTTCCCTTAATACCTGAGGCAGGCCCTGCCCCGTCACCAACTGCAGCCCTTGGGAAGGAGAATGGCACCTGCATCTCACATGGACAGCACAGTAGAGTTGGGCCTGGTGGAGAAGACACAGGTGAATCCATGCCAAGAGCAAGAGCACAGGATTGCCAGCCTTGCCAGTAGTATGGGTACAGGAGTGATGTGCCCCTCCCTCCCACCTTGCTACTTGCAGAAGCCAGGGTTTGTGTGTGTTTTATTTTTAGTGTGTCTGTGTCTGGGGGCGGGGGAGGGGGTTGCATTGGCAAAGGATGGATATGAGGGGACAGAGAGATGAGAAATACCAGGGTGCATGATGACTCACTAAGAATCAGTAAAAAGTTAAAATTTACAATGTAGATGCCTGATTCTACCCTGGTGTATGTCCATTGCTAAAATGCAGACCAGCCTAGTCAGAATAGGTAATAAGCCTATTTGTACGTGAACCCTCTAGTGCCCTTAGTTCTGATTCCAAAAATGCACCTCCAGAAACCCTTTCTATGCTGTCCCCCACTCCCACTTGCCATCCTCTTATCCCTATCTAAAGAGGGTACACACTGCTCAGGTACAGACCACAACAGCCAGAACAGATAAGAGCCACACCTGCCCTTTGAAATCTTCCATTCCATTTATTTGGATCTGAAACACCCAAGCTGCTGATACCCTGCACTGCCCCCCCCCTCCCCCCAACTTACTAACACTGCCAATCCTGCTGCCTTGAGCCCCTGCGACTACATTGGTGAATACCCACTATTTAAATTCAGCTGATGCCAGTCAGAAGAACAGAGGTTCCCTGCTGGAACAAAGGCCACGCTCACTACCAGAAGTTCAGCTTACACGTCTGATGGAGACTACCTCCAGGGCCAGAGGTCATTCCCACAGTCAGACATATAGATCACAAAGACTAGAAGACAAAAAAAAAAAAAAAAAAAAAAAAAAAAAAAAAAAAAAAAAAAAAAAAAAAAAAAAAAAAAAAAAAAAAAAAAAAAAAAAAAAAAAAAAAAAAAAAAAAAAAAAGGAAAACAGAAATGAACAAAACCACCTGTCCAACAGAAACATTAATAAGAAATTGGCTCCTAGACCAAACCCCAACGCTTAGACAGCAGTGTAAGGAAAACAAAACAAAACAAAACAAAACAACAACAACAACAACAACAAAAGCGTTGGCGATAGAATACCACCAAAGCCCAGCTACCCTCTACAGTAACCCAAGAATATTTATTCCAACATAGCTAAAGCACAAAACAAACTGTATGTTAAAGACAACTTCCGTTCCTATTGTTTGGCTGTGAGTCTCTTCATGTGTTTCCATTAGCGGCTGGGTGAAGCCTCTATGATGACAATTGATCTAGGCAACCATCAGTAGATATAGAAGAATATCATTAGGAATCATTTCATTGGCTTTGGTATTTTTGCCATTCCATTCATATTTGGTTGTAAGCTAGGTCTCTGGGATATCCAGCCTTTGGGTACTGGCTTTCCAGAGAATGTGGGGATTAGGCTTCTTGGAGCTCTCTCTCTCTCTCTCTCTCTCTCTCATGGCAGTGTTCCCAAACTGGACCAGTGGGTGCTTAGTTTTACTGTAACTTGATATGGCATGGCTGGTTGTTATCCATGATGTAAAGTAAATAAAGAGATGCAGAGACCCACAGCCAAACATTAGGCAGAGATTGGGAAGCCTGCAGAAGAAGGAGGAGAAGCATTGTAGGAACCAGAGGGGACAAAGACACCACATGAAAATCCACATAATTAATTAACCTCAGTCCTTGTTTTCTCACAGAGACTGAGCCTTCAATCAGGGAGTCCCCCATGGGCCTAACCTAGGCTCTCTGCATATATGTTATGAATGTGTAACTTGGTATTTTGTGGACTACCTACATGTGGGAATCAGTGGCTATCTCTGACTCTTGTGCCTGCTTTTGGGGTGCTTTCCTCATACTGGGTTGCCCTGTTCAGCTTTAATATAAGTGAAGGTCAGTAGCCTTATTGCCTCATTTGTCTTGTCCTTGAGAGGCATAGCATTTTCTGAAGGGAAATGGAGATGGGTGGATTGGTGAGGTTGAGTGGAGGGAGTGAATTGGAGGAAAGGAATGAGGGCAAACTGTGGTGACGATATAATACCTGATAAACAGAGATGATGATATATTTTAATATAAGTTAAGTTTCCATATTCATTTCAGTCATTTAGCCTGGAAAAACATAACTAGAAACTATTTGATGAAATAGAAAGTATGTGTTATCTATTTCAAGTTATATATCATTAAGGAATAGACATGTAATAGTTAATGTATTTTTCTGGGTATCTCTTCCATATAGTTAGGTTGGAAACTTGGAAACAGTAACAATTCTATAGTGTAACAAACTTCTTTTGGCTCTTACTGGGTTGTTTTCTCCATCAGTACAACAAAATCACATATCTGATTCAGTATACTACGCTTAACCTTTTGAGTCTTCATGCATGCTTTCTGGCCTGCCACATATTTCTCTGTGAGTTGATCTGGGGATTATTCTATTGTTCAATAAATATATATTCTTGTATTTCTTCTGTGTCAAGAACTGCATCACATATTAGGGAACCGGTGGTAAAAGATTTAGGTGTTTAAATCTGGGCTGTATTGGATTAGTAAAGAGAATTAAACAAGTAATTTAGATTTTAATTGATCTGTAAAAGCAAATTGACAATATTGTATGGCCATTTAACTAGGATCTAGAGGTAGCAAAATATTTTTAATTGATCTTAGGAAAAAAGAATTCAAATCTAAACTTTGATATTTACCATACTTCACTTATGGATAATGTGAAAATTACATGTCTGACATTCAAGATTTTTCCTAATTAGGCTGAATAGAAGCAGTGTTCTGCCTGACATCCATGAGACTGCAAAGGTTAAATGGAAACCATAGAATTATAGATATACTTTCTCATCCTTGCTATTTATTTTAAAGTCCTATTAATGAGGACAACAATGTACCACAAATTACACAAAGTAGGAGAAAATACCCTTGTGTTACAGATGAAACACTAAGATAGGGTAAGTGGTAGATCTCAGGTCACGATGGTAACAAGAAATAGAAAGGTAAGAAATGAAGTCATGTGATATAAGTTGCAATGTGAGCTTCTCTTAAAGCAAGCAGAAAACATTGCCATGTGACTTAAAATTAATTTTATTAAAGATTGCCATGCATGGATCTCTAGTCAATTGCCTGTGTAAAGAGAACTTCAGAATGGTATGGATCACCACAGGACAACTTCTATTTACTTTGACCACTCTTTACTGCTGCCCTTCTTGCCTTACCATTATTTGTAAATCAAAGAATTAATGAATAAATTAATGCCATTCTATTAGACTTAAAAATTGCAGGTATTTTTAAGCTGGCTTATATTTTGTTCTCATAAAGGAAACTAAAAAGTGTTACATAGTGATTTTCTAAAACTTGAAAAAAAAATCTCCAAATAAAGGAGCTTGATTGGTTTACTTGGTATTATCTCCAAGGAGACTTTCTTTTTCTTTCCTTTCTTTTTTTTTTTTTCTCTTCTTCTTTGCCCGTGAATTACTGTGTAGGAGGGATTCTGTGAAAGGACCTGTTAAATTATGTTAAATATTCATCTGCTCACTTTAGCATCTGGATAAGGACTGTTTCACACATTAGAAGATCCATCTGCAAAAGAAACTTTTACTGACTTGGTGAACCTTCTTTCAAATCTAATGTTAAGTAAATGACACTATATATTTTCGTCTATTATAAACTCATAAAAATACCATAAGGGAAATCAAGGTGGTAATGGATCATCAGAACTACCTAGTTATAATATTTTTTCAAACACTTTAGAAGGCAATATTGATTTTTCTATACATATGTATGCAAAAATATACAGGTGTTTATAATCTAGGTATAATTTGCAATGAATTTTAAAGATGTTAAACAACAGCAGCAAACCATGAATGATTAGCATTGCAAATTCAAAGTGGAACCAAGGTATGATGAAACAGCAAATTATACTTTTTAATAAATGCATTGTTCTACTGAAAGAGATTATTGTAGTCACTGACAGCCAATTGTGGAATGATGAATTATTGTTTAAAAGCCTTTCCTGTGGTGTTTTGCATGCTGTTAACAAATAAGTGCTCAGCTAATTCTCATGTACACATTTACAGATGTTTGATTTAAATGTTGTACCAGCCTAATGAATAAATGGTTCTGATAGCATATATACCTCCCATATATTTCCTTGTAAAAGATCTCCCATGAAACATGTTTTCTAGCCATAAATTTGTATTACAATGTGAGGAAATGGAGTAGCAGATGCACAGTCTTTCATTACATCTTTTCAGAAGAAAGAATGATTATCACCTGAACCAATCTGTGAATATGGCAGCATTTACCAAAATTCTTCATGCTGAGATCAACACAGCCCAACTCCCTCCTTACTTCATACTTCTACCTTCATGTCTTTACTAAGTTAACAAAATGCCAGTAGAATTTCTCTGCCCTTACTCATGTCTGCTAGTTCTGGAGGTAGATAAAGCACAAGAGATAATTAGATCCTTTATTGTTAATTTGCAAAATAATAAAGTATTTTATTGATACTATATGTTTATTGATACTATAAACTACATGTTTATGTTTAATCATGACCTCCAGCTACAGTGTTCTTGTTAAAAGAGTATTAGTCCTGGAGAACATTTTTGGTGATCATTATTATTTTTTTATTGAGTAAAATTTTTAAGATCAGTCATAGAAGCACTATATATAAGATATTTATTGACAAACATATAATCAGCAGTGAACTATTTGTTGAAAATTAAGGTGCACAGGTAACGTATCCTTTGAAATCAAACATAATTGACTAGCCCTTTTCTTTTTGTGAGTTCAGCCAATAAGGATGTGTCCAACACATACACTTACTTGTGAAACTGTAAATACTTCTTGTAATTAATCCTGTTCAACTGGGCAAAGAGCAAGTAGCATGGGAGTAGGGCTAGGGTTGTGTTATTCTTACACCCAGAAGGAGACAACTGAATTGAGAGAAAGTAGAGTAGGAAGGGGGGTAAACTGTTTCATCCTACAATTGTGCTTCCAACTTGTCTTGGAAGTTTTAAATATGATTTTCTACTTTTAGCTGAATGATACCATCTTTGTTTTATATCAAATTATTTAATGTTAGTTTTATAAAATATTTTCTTGTACTTCCCTATTCACCTTTGATGTTTTCAATCTTAACGATGGCAGTAGTCATGCTTGTAATAAAATTATTACTTATTTCAGTCATGTAGCTTTAAACATCAATGGCTGCTCTTGGAGTGGATACCGCAACACTATGTTCCTCTCTAGATTATTACATTTATATATATTTACAATGTTTCTGCCCTGAATTCCTATAACAGAGGGTATTCTGTAGCTTTAGTAAATTAATGGTCTTGTAGAGAATAAAAAAGAATAAAATATTCAATAGTCTTTTGCTATCAGTGCACACAGTCCAATTTTCTCTTGATGTTCTTTTATTCATTTAAATTCCAGTAAATTATTGTTCACATACAAAGGAAGGGTAGCTGCAAAAGCCTTTTGCTTGGTTCTGCATAATAGTGCTTACTTTTAAAGATGGGAGACTTTTGTGAGGATTAGTTACTTCCTGGCTAGTGAGGATTCTGCTTTTCTGTCTTTCAGGAAGTAGTTTGAACTTGCTATTCTGTGGGATTTCATTCAAACAGGGATGTGTTGGATGAAAGCTGACAGTTATAGTCTGTGATCTAGGCTTCACTTGTATGCTGTGCCCTGCACACTGAAGAGCTGCTTCTGACCCTCCGTGGAAGAACCCATACTGAGACTCAGCCAAGTCACTGACCTTTGAGAAGGCAAATTGAGGGTGTTCTACTTAAATAAGCTCTTACTGAAAGAAACCTGGCAGGGCCAGATGAATAGTCTAGGTAGGCTCCAGCTGTTTAGCGCACACAATACTAGCACACCAGTTTAGATAATATACTTTTGTTATAGTTGAAACTCTGTCTTTTAAAATGGAAAATGTAAATTGAAAAGGACAAATAAGCAAGGGTAACTTTCTTTTGTCTGTTGCATTAGGAAAAGGAGATTGAACTCAGCTCAGCAGACACAGAAGGTGGGAGGGTTTTAAGCATGGGGTTAGCTTCTGGTAGAGTACTCATCAGTGTTAGGGTTAAATGGGATTGGTAGGAGGTGTCCAGCACAGAGTTACTAGTGAAATTGTGAATACTTTTCTTTGTAGTTAGGCCAAATATGCTTGCCTAAAAAATTAGGCTCCAACTCCCCTATAGAGGCTGGAAGATAAGAAATTCTCAATTGATGAACACATTTCAAAGATGTAGTTCTGGAAAAATGACATTGGGGGTATAAAATTGGTTTGGGATATTACAAATGTTATTTCAATAAACAGAAAATGAGTGACAAATTTGTTATTAGAGTAAATAACAAGATTTAAGTTTAGTCAAGTTGAGGGGAGCTTTAACTTTTTTTTTTCCTGTCAGCAATAAATATAATTCTTGCTTGGACTTCAATAGCTTAGGAGCGTCAGTGACACTCAGCCACATTGAAAATGTGTTTTATAATAAATTTGTTTTTAAATGTTTGAGAATTCTCCGTACTGATTTCTGTAGTAGCTGCCCCAGCTTGCAATTTCACCACCAGTGAGTAACAAAACCTCTTTCCTGCCTTCCACAATTTGATGGATTTTATTTTATTGATCTATGCTATGCTGACCAGCGTAAGATAGGACCACAAAGTGGCTTTGATTTACTTTTCATGTTTACTAGGGATGATTAAACTTTTTTGTTTTTTTTTTGAGATTTTAACTTATTACTAATTTCTTCTCTTCTCTTTCCTCTCCAAGACTTCCCATATATTCGTCGATGTTCTACTTCATAATCATGGCCTCTTTTCATTAATTATTATTGAATACATAATATGCCTAAATATAACTTGTTGAGTAATTGTATATATCTTTGCAGAACTGAACTATTGGCACCGAGTGAATGATTTTAAAGATAGTATTAGATTTTTTTCCCCTTGAGAACTGCCTTAATGAGACACCATGACCGTGGGGACTCTTATAAAGAAAAATTTAATTGGTTCTGGCTTACAGTTTAGAGGTTTAGTCCATTGTCATTATAGTGAAGACACATGGTACCTGTAGGCAGATATGATACTGCAAAGGTAGCTGAGATTTCTATGTCAGGATCATCAGGAAACAGGATGAGAATGCCACATAGGACTTCACCTGAGCTCACCCCCAAAGACACGCTTCCTTTAAGAAGTTCAAAGCTCCTCATAGTGCCACGTTCTGGTGATCAAATATTCAAATACATGAATCTATGGGAGGCATTCCTGTAGAATCCACCTGAAGAACTTCCTATTTAGGTCTCTGAAACATTTTTTTAAATGGTTATTTGGTGCACAATACTTAGTTTTTTAGTCTTTTATTATTCTGACAAACAAACATTACTTTAAAAAAGAGGCTATGAACTTGAAAGAGAACAGGAAGGGGTATATAAGAGGGTCGGAAGAAAGGAATGAAAGGGGGAAATGTTAGTAATTATATTTTAATCTCAAAGACAAATAAACTGTTAACAAAATAAATCTGTTTTTATCTGGATTAAACTTGGATGGATATATACATCTACCATTTATTCATAAAATATCATAAACAAACCAAAGAAGCTAACTATTTGAGAACATAATGCTTATTGAAAAGCTTTTAAACCATATTTTGGTTTTTAAAGTATTCTGACAACAGTCCTGATTATCTCCTTATTTAGCATTGCTATTATCTTGTCTCATTAAAAAAAAGATAGAGAAAGATTTCCTAAGAAGTAATTGCTTTTTTAAAAAGATATACATTATTTTTAATTATATGTATATTTGTCTCTTTATGTATGTATGTGTGAGTACATGTGTCTACAACAGTTAGTGATGTTGGATTCCTCTGGAGTTAATGCTGGTTGTCAGCTGTCTGACATGAGTGCAGGTAACTGAACTTAGATTTTTATGGAAAACCAGCATGTGTTCTTAACCACTGAGCCTTCTCAAAACTATTTCTTTTCATAATAGCCTGTATAACTTTAACATTTCCAATTATTATGAACTAGAAATTTAATTTTGGCAATAATTCTGAGCAGTATGATTAAAACTGATTTTAATCCTTTTGTCTTAACTGGAGTTTAAAATTTAAAGTATGGAAAAAGTTAATACTTGTCTATTATTAGAAAATATTAGTTTTTCAATGAAAAAAAAACATAATAAAGTGTTGATACTTGTTATTCTACTAAAATTCTGCTTACCAAGCACTTAGTGCCATGGTAGCTTAAGAACTCTGATTAATATAACTGGGCAGTTGCTGAATTCATGTTGCTCTTTAATCAAGACAAGCTTTTAGCTTATGTGACCTTCCCCTGTATCTTGTTTTGGTTCATGGAAGGAACTCATTCTATGGTACTGTAAGGGAAAACAATCATTGTGTTGTGGCTGCTTACATGGTTTTCTTAAGGGAATTCAGTTTCAAGTACTCTGCATGACAACACCTGGACTCTGTCAGTACACTTTTTTAAATTAGATATTTTCTTAATTTACATTTCAAATGCTATCCCAAGAGTTCCCTATACCATCCCCCTGCCCTGATCCCCTACCCACCCACTCCCACTTCTTGGCCCTGGCTTTCCCCTGTATTGGGGGATATAACGTTTGCAATACCAAGGGGCCTCTCTTCCCAATGATGGCCAACTAAGCCATCTTCTGCTATATATGCAGCTAGAGACACGAGCTCTGGGAGTCCTGGTTAGTTCATATTGCTGTTCCACTTATAGGGTTGCAGACCCCTTCAGCTCATGGAGTACGTTCTCTAGCTTCTCCATTGGGGGCCCTGTGTTCCATCATATCGATGACTGTGAGCATCTACTTCTGTATTTGCCAGGCACTGGCATAGCCTTACAAGAGATAGCTATATCAGGGTCCTGTCAGCAAAATCTTGCTGGCATATGCAATAGTGTCTGGGTATGGCAGTCGCTGCATGGTCCTTCATTCTGTCTCATCTCAGAACTTTGTCTCTGTAACTCCTTCCATGGGTATTTTGTTCCCTATTCTAAGAAGGAATGAAGGATCCACACTTTGATCATCCTTCTTGAGTTTCATGTGTTTTGCAAATTGTATCTTGGGTATTCTAAGTTTCTGGTCTAATATCTGCTTATTAGTATGTGCATATTATGTGTGTTCTTTTGTGATTGAGTGTTCATATTTTCAGAGCCAATTTGGTGACTACCATGGTAGATATGAGGTTTATAATTATAGCTGATAAAGACAGTATGTGTGCACTTTGTCCCTACTAGAGAACAAAGAACAAGATGATGCAATTGATGTTAATCGGTCCTTGAAACATTGACTATGGCATGGTGAGAACAAAAGAAATTATATATATATATATTTAAATACAAGTTAAATAACTGGAGGAAATAAATCGCTCAAGTATTTCAATTGATACAATTTTACTCAACAGCTACATATTTATTAGGAACTATCAGAAAACAATAAATGCAAAGGTAATGAAAGAATGCTGGCTATAAGACCCATAAAAACAAACATGATCTAAATTCACTTATAAGTGGATATTAACTGTTAAATAAAGGCTATCCATGTTACAAACAACAGACGCAGGGAGGCTAAGTAACAAGGAGGCCTCTAGGGGAAATACATGGTTCTCCCTGAGAAGGGAAAACAGAATAAATTGTGTAGGTAGACTATGTTAGTATAGATGATAATAGGAGGAATCAGGTGAGGGAGGGAGTGATGGAAGAAGAGTGTATAGGGAGAGAAGGCTGGAATTGGGGGCATTTGGGGGGTGATATGGAAACCTAGAGCAGTAGAAACTTCCTGAAATGTATGAGGGAGATGACATAGTATTCCTAGTAATGGAAGATATGGAGCTTGAAATAGCCATCTTCTGTAATCTGACAAGACGTCCAGTAGTGGGACTGAGACACCAACTCAGACACAACACCTTTAACCCACAATCTGTCCTGCCTCCAAGATGTGCTGGAACAATGGTGGCTCAGAGCTTTTGGAAGTGTCTTTACAAGGACTGGTCTAACTTGAGACCCATGCCATCAGAAGAAGCCAAATCCTGACATACCTGGATTGCCAAGAACCAGAAGCTGAAAGGCCCAGATACCCAAGATAGAGATAAACATGATTGGCAATACAAACAAACAAAACAAAAAGACACACAAACAAAAATCAATAAGCTGGATTGTTGCAATAAGATGGTAGAAAGATAAAGAACTCTAGGATATGTAGGATACCACTTTAAGGAAAGTGGAGTATAAGTTTCTCAGGACGTTTGTAAGAAGCACTGTCATGGACCACAAAATGTAGAAATAACATTCAGGCTACTTGGAGATGTCAGAACTTCAGTATAAAGCAGCTAAGGGACAATTCCTTATGCACAGGCTAATACAGATTCTGTGAGTCAGTTGTGGTATCTTTCCAATTTATATGCTTTGAACATGTTTTTATTCAAACATAAATCATATATTTTTTGTGCATATGCCCAGGAGTGGTATAGCTGGATCCTCAGGTAGTACTATGTCCAATTTTCTGAGGAACTACCAGAATGATTTCCAAAGTGATTGTACCAGTTTGCAACGCCACCAGCAATGGAGGAGTGGTCCTCTTAAGATTAAAACCCCCAAATCTAAAATAATAATTTCCCCTTCCCCATTTTGTGGTCCTATGAACCAAATCCAGGCTACTGTGTACACTAGGGAAGGAATTTACTATTAAGCTGAATGCCCAGCTCTTGGTCCTCTAAGGCAGTTTCATTTCTAGCCCATACTGACTTGAACTCATACTCTTCCTGCATCAACTCCTGGACTGTTAGGATTACAAACCTTTACTACCATTAGCCTGATTTAAAGTAGTTGTTGATGAGACTATACAGGGCTCCTCAGATAGCTTGTAACTGAATTTGAATTGTACCTTTGAGAAAGCAACTCCTTCAAGATTTTTTTTTTTTTTAGCCCATGAAAGCTATTAAAAAGATGAAAAAAAAAATTGTGCTACATATTTTCAAGCAGAAGTTACTTCTTATGAGCATGCTGGCAATGCATTTATCAAGTTAGTGTAACAATAAATGCTATTAATTTACCTCTTAAGTTCTTTTTTTTTTCATTCTAGGTCTGTATTTCAGTTAAATAAGTAGATAAAAGACAGTAAAGAGATAAATTGGTTTATTCTTTATCTTGTATAAAAACCTTTGCATATTAAAAATTAAGAGGCAGTGACCTAGTTTCATCCTGTTACTTCACAACAGTGATAGAGAAAATATAACTGTGTACTCGGTTCTATTTTTTATAATGATGACTGTTACTTGTAAAACTTTTCCAATTTGATTTTATTAAAGAATTAATTTCTAAATAGCATAGTAGCCTTCTGAAAAACATTGGTAATAAAAAAGTAACATATTATTTAAGTAGTATTTTTTTACTTTGTGATATAAACATTTGATAATAAATCTCATTACTTCTGAGGCAAATATTTTTAATTTTATAGGATTATTTGTATAATATAATTCCTTTATGATAAAGGTACATATTATGTATAACTTTATATTACACATACAATCATAACTTTAGAGATTTTATGAATTTAATATTTATTCCCTCTCTATTCTTAATAAAATGAGTCATTATAAAAATTGACATTTTCAATGAGCATACATGTTGAGAAATATCTAAAAATAAAATTGTTAGGAAAATATCACAATGAATACCTATTAGGTATTTCTCTGAGTACAGATGGACTTTGTATTACTTGAAAACTTCTAGAAGCGATTATTATTTGATGACAGAAAACAAAAGAATCTGGAGCGAAATTTTAAAATATATTCATAGCCAGATGTGGTGGCTCACGCCTTTAATCACAGTACTCTGGAGGCAGAGGCAGGCGAATTTCTGAGTTCGAGGCCAGCCTGGTCTACAAAGTAAGTTCCAGGACAGCCAGGGCTATACAGAGAAACCCTGTCTCGAAAAACCAAAACCAAAACCAAACCAAACCAAACCAAACCAAACCAAACCAAACCAAAACAAAACAAAACAAAACAAAAAAAATAAAATATATTCATGCCAAAAATTAAAATAGCAAAATTATGTGTATATTTATTGCAATTCTCTTGAACAATATTTAGGTTGCAGCTAAGTAATATATGTGATACAGCTTTTCAAAATGTCAACAATATGTTTGCCTGAACAAGACCTGAATAATTATAACACCAAGTGACTTGCCAATACGGATGGAAGAATTTTCAGGGGATATTATCCACAAAGAGCTACAAATTATTAAGGACTTTTGAGAGAAGGAGAGTTAGTCTTCTCCAGGGATGAGTCTCCTAACTCATTATCGAGTACCAGCTGATTAGACCTAAAAATATGTACATGTCAGTAACACTGAACAGATTTAGCAGGTATATTTATATATTCACTCATTCGTGTGTGTGTGTGTGTGTGTGTGTGTGTGTGTGTGTGTGTGTGTGTAAATGTAACAATGATTAAGGAATAAGAGGTCCTGAATTTGAGCATTTGGGGAATGGAGCAGTTGGGGGGAAAAGAGGAAGTGAAATAACTATATTTCAATGAACTATTTCTTTTTTCTCTTTTCTCATCTCTTCAAATCTTCTCAGAATATTATTGCATGCAATATGTAAAATACAAATATACCCAGGAAAGTGTGCACGCAGAAGTAGCACACATATGTGCAGATGGGCACCAGGTAGGTACTTTCTTAATTTCCATCAACTTTAACAGAAGAGCCTCTAGTAAAACTGTAGGGAAAATTTGGTGGATACGAAGTACATAAGGGACACTGGGACACCAGGAAAAGAAAGAGCTTGATATGAACCTTTGTCTTCATTGTCAATTTGGCAGAAGCTAAGATCTCCTGGAAGATTAGTCTCAAGGCAGTTCTGTGGACAATTTCTTGAGTAGGTTAATAGTTTGGACAAGTGGCACCATTTCCTGTTTAAGATCCGAGATTGTATAAAATGAAGAAAGAGAATTGAACACAGGCAACGATAGCTGTCCTTTCTTCACTATAAACACTATGTGAACAGATACCCTAAGGTCCTGCTTCTGTGGCTTTTCAACCATGATTGAGTATAACCTTGAACTCTGAACCAAAAAACAAAACAAAACAAAACAAAACAAAACAAAACAAAACAAAACCTCGTTTGCCTTAGGTTAATTTTGCCAGTGTTTTATCATAGAAATATAAAATGTCTCAAAGATACTAGATTAAAAGGCCTGAAAATAAAATTCACTGTCAAGGAAGAGAATGTGTTGGTACTATGCAACATATGTGGCTGTCTGAAAGCAGTTTGGAGCTTTATGCAGATACAGGTGCTTTCTGAATGTTGTTACTCTGTAAGAGTTGAAATAAGAGCATACCCATTAGTTTAGCAGCAACATTTCTATCTATCTATCTATCTATCTATCTATCTATCTATCTATCTATCTATCCTGAATAGGTTTCAGAATATCTAGAATAACTAACAAAATCCCCAAATTTAGAATTTCTGAAGGTAAGTGGAGTCCATGCTGATTTTCACATAATACAAAAAAATATATTTCCTCACTGCACAGTGGCCTGTAACACATCTCCTGCCCATATGGCTTTGGGCCCGAGAAACATTTATTTGTGAGTTTTTACATTGGAGAATGCATTTAAAGCTCTTGAGTTGTGGCAAATGTCAAACATGATAAATACCAAAGTTGATGTATACTATGGATTGCTGGAAATAAAGTGATGATAAAAATCATGCTGGTTGATGTTAAACAGGTTGGGACATCCTGTAAACAAGGACATTGTCCTGTCCTAACCTACTTTGTGTCTGTTCTGGATGATTACATATTACATTAATGCAAATAAATCCTTAGTAAGATATTGAGAAACACAAGATTAAATGTATTTGTGAGAAAAAATTGGAGGCTTTTATGTTAGGTAAATATTAAATATGATATCTATATATCTATATATCTCTCTATATATATCTATATATATATATCTATATATATCTATATATATATCTATATCTCTCTCTATATATATATGGTCAAAGTTAATTATATATATATATATATATATATATATATATATATAAAAACTTTGACCAATTTATTTGACTTGTCTCTTGATCTCTAAATAGTTTCTTTTTTAAAAAATGGTACTCCTATTACAAGATTTATTTCACTTGCAGCATCCAGCAGAATGCCATATACCTAGTATATACCATACATAATAGTTGAATTAAAGTAGGCATAAAAAGAATAAAAAGGGAGAAAGGATAAAAGGTGACAGCAGGGTATAAGTGTTTGCTTGCATTTTCTGATATGAAGACTTTTGAGTGAGAGTTCTACTAAAATACATCTTCCTTCTTTATAATAGAAAAATATTATAGAAACTGATTCTTAATGTATGCATTATTCTGGCAGTCAAGTACTTTTACATTAATATGTAGGTGAGAATTAATTAATGGGAACATTTTGATTTCTGTCTTATATAAAGGAGAAAAGAAATTCAAGATTAAGTCTATTTTTATAATAATGGTGCATTTGATATTATTTATATGAACATGAAAAAACTTAAAGGCAAAGTTGCATTAGCAAAAGTATATGGAGGAGATCCGGTATGGAATGAAAGATCTATTAGTATATAGTTTATAATGAAGATACTTTTCTAGCTCATATATAGTCTTCTAGCTTACAATTAAAGAAAATGAAATGTTAACTCCAGCTTTCCACATTTGATGGAATATTTGCTTTTCTATATCCAGAGTACCACTTCCACATGCATTGCCTGTATGCTTTCAGCCCATTAAAGACATGCTGCTGTTCACTGAGTATTGTATTGCCTTTTAGATGGCATATGGATGCTAGGTACCTTCCTTTGTATGAAAATTTTCTTTGGAAGTACTAGTAATGATTTTGGTAAGTTCCTCTCATTATCAAACTTTTTAGAATTTGATTGACCGCCAGACCTTTATTTTCCCCCATGAATCTGATTATATTGCAAAATTTCAAAATGAAGATATTCAGTTAGAGTGAAATTATGCAAAATATTACCAAGATGTTAATGTGGAGATATGGGGTGTTTGAATGAGTATAATGGGAAAGAGGAGAGCTGAGGGAGCTAAAGTGAAGACACAGTGGGGCTGTCCAAACACTTCGGTGTTTGGGAATCACTCCAATACACTATTCAATGCAGCTTCCCACAGTAGGTCTGCCAGGCTTAAAGGTGATGCCTGAAGGCTGCTCCTGGGATGACTCCCAGGCAGCATAAGTGCTGATGGGAAGAGTCACAGTCTAGAAATGACCTGCACATATATTATTATGTATTAGGCTGAGGTGTGCAATCTGATTCACAAACAAACCAGTAGCAGCATTAAATGATGCAATTTGAAACTAATCAATAAGGAAAAAAATAGGTTGGATTGAATCCACATCCATTTGCTTTTATCACATGTGTATTTAGGAAGACTGATTTATCAACTCATTGTTAAAATACCTATATTCAGAAAGAAATACCTTTTTTGATCCTGTGTTAGAAACCATACCCATATGTCTCCAGTGCAAATGGAAGAGGTACAAAGGATAACCAAGTCCAGTCACTTTTATTTACTAAACAACTAGGCCTTTGGTCTCCTTTTAATTCTTGACACTTTACTTTTAGTCATCTGGCTTTTTAATAACTATGATAAGACCTCAGTGACCTTCAAGTACACCCACATGTGCTACAAGTGGAAGGTAGCATTTTTTTTAAAACAATATGAGACATTTGGAAGCTGAAAAATGCTATATAACAAGAAATTTTGAAACCATTTAGCATATAGATAGATGTTTAATGGCTGTATGATTATACCAAATGAGATCCACTTTTGGCAAAAGACAAAATAGTAATGTAAAGTATAATAATACATTTCATAGTTACAATTTGTTGTGAGGTTTCAAATAATATTTGATTCAGAAAACTTGGCATGGAGATGCTGTTTATTAGCATTATTTCAAAGAATAGAGAAACAAAGTTTGCAGAAGTCACTCAATGTCACAGATACTGAGGGATAAGCCAAAATTTAAGCCCAGTCTTCCCTAAATTTGAAATCTACATCACTAAGCTCTCTATCCATTTCGAACCACTAATGTTTAAGTTGAAATTATAGCTGATTTATACGTTATGACAAACAGAAAGAGCATGAAATTCCCTTTGGCATGTAGCCTTTCCTCTCTGGCAGATACCTATAGACACTTTTGGAAGTAAGTGCTGTGTTATTTTAAATAAATAAAATATTCAGATGCCCTCTGATCACTTCAAAGACTTAAGTACATTTTGTTTTCTGAAAAAGGAAGTTGGTGCTGTCAGTCCATGGTTCTTAGGCTCATGGATCAGAGTACTACATGGTTTTGGTAGTCTCTGTGTTGTGACTATTGAAAAACACATAAAATCAGGTGTTTGGGCTTCATATATTCTGTTACTATAAGCCGAATGTCTATATTTCCTTGAACTCTCTCATGCATTATTGGTAATTTGAATCATAGGGCAAAGGTAGAATGTGGGGAACATATGGCTTTTGCCGGTCAGTGACAGGTAGTAACGGCACTACAGCCTGGCACTCCTGGCAATAAAGCAAGTGTTAAAAACAGGAGGTAGAAGCTCACAGTCAGCTATTAGATGGAACACAGGGTTCCCAAGGAAGGAGCTAGAGAAAGTACCCAAGGAGCTGAAGGGGTCTTCAACCCTATAGGTGGAAGAATAACCATGAACTAACTAGTACTCCCTGAGCTCATGTCTCTAGCTGCATATATAGAAGAGGATGGCCTAGTTGGCCATCATTGGGAAGAGAGGCCCCTTGGTCATGCAGACTTTATATGCCCAGTACAGGGGAACGCCAGAGCCAAGATGTGGGAGCGGGTGAGTAGGGGAGCAGGGCCGGGAGGGGGGAGGGTATAGGGAACTTTCTGGATAACACTTGAAATGTAAATGAAGAAATTATCTAATAAATGTTGGAAAAAAAAAAAAAACAGAAAACCTCAGAAGGGACTTGCTCTAAAGCAAGTAATGGCTGCTTGCTTGCTCTAAAAACAGCTCATTGTTCCATTAAGCTCAGTTGTCTGAGCAAGGGAAGATAGGTAAACTGGAGCCATCTTTCCCTTAATTAGTTTATTAAAGATTTCTGATGAAGTCTCTTCACTGTCAATAGTGCATGGTTACAGAAACCTGTATTTGAATGAAAGAAGAACAGGGTGTGTGATATTGCAGCAGATTTTCTGACAATGTTAGAGCATTACATTTACCAGGATGTTTCATCACAACTGTTTCTGTTTTTGTTACTGCTCTAGTCACAAAGTTCTAAGGTTGTCCCAATTCTATTTCTTCATAAAACTTGGTATAATTGCTGCTCAGCTTTGCAGAAAATGAGATTGCTCAAGACATGTCTGTTCTACATGAAACTTGGTTGAGTGAACAAATGAGCATATCTCCGAGGACCATCATTTTCCTTTTCTTAGCAGGTACAAGGCAAACATGTGTACATGATTGGCAGGTGCTTCTCTCTGCAGCAATAAATGCTCTAAACACTTGTTTGACTGTCATCCAAGGTAAGCCTAGAAATACGATTAACTGGAGGACTTTATAATGTAAACTATATATAGTAAAGGACATGGTACCTTTTCATTAAGCATTTTCCTGAAACTGTTTCTTTGACATCAAATTAAAATAATGGTATTTAAGTAGGAATTAAATGGAAGACACTCCTAGGATAAAATATATAATGATTAGTCCATAGATGTACTATATTTTTAAAAGTGCAATTTTCATGAATGGATTGGCAAACTTTGAAAGTTGGTGAGTTTGCCCACAGTGGAACTATTCTGATGGAAACAGGAAAACTCATCCTGAAATCTTATATCAACGTCATCTATGCTATATGGAAAGATGATGTAAAACTGTTATTTCTAAGATTACCATTATTATTTGTTAACTGTTGTACTGGACTATATAGAAATTTTGAATATGATTTTATTTATAGACCATGACTACTTTATCCTTAGTAAAAAGGAAAAGAAAATGAGCTTTAGAGAGGTTGAATAACTCAGAATTAATGAGAATAACTTAGAAGCATCAGCTCTAGGATCGTATTTTATTTTTATTTTTTTAATTTTTAAGTTTTTTATTGTATATTTTCTTTATTTATATTTCAAATGTTATCCCCTTTCCTGTTTTCCCTCCCTCCCAGAAACACCCTATCCCATCCTCCCTCTCACTGCTTCTATGAGGGTGTTCCTCCACCCACCCACCCACTCCCACATCTTTGCCCTAGATTCCCCTACACTGGGTCATCTATCCAGCAGCTAGAGCCATGTGTACTCCTTTATTGATGGCTTAGTCCCTGGGAGTTCTGGGAGGTCTGGTTGGTTGATATTGTTGTTCTTCCTATGTGTTTGCCCACCCCTTCAACTCCTTCAGTTCCTTCTCTAACTCCTCTTTTAGGAACCCTGTGCTCAGTCCAATGGTTCTCTGCTAACATCCCCCTCTGTGTTTGAAAATCTCTGTCAGGGCCTCTCAGGAGACAGATATATTAGGCTCCTTTCAGTATGCACTTCTCAGCATCCACAATAGTGTCTGGTTTGGGTAACTGTATATGGGATGAATTCCCTGGTGGGACAATTGCTGGGTGGCCTTTGCTTAGTCTCTACTCTACACTTTACCTCCATATTTGCTCCTGTGAACATATTGTTATCCTTTTAAGAAAGACCGAAACAGCCACATTTTGGCCTTCCTTCTTATTAAGCTTCATGTGGTCTGTGAATTGTATCCTGGATATTTGAAACTTTTGGACTTTTATCCACTTAGTGAGTGTATATCATGTGTTTTCTTTTGAGATTTGGGTTACTTCACTCAGGATGATATTTTCAAGTTCTATCTATTTGCCTAAGAATTTCACGAATTCATCATTTTTAAGAAGCTGAGTGGTATTCTATTGGGAAAATTTACCACATTTTCTGTATCCATTCCTCTGTTGAAAGATATCTGGGTTCTTTCCAGCTCCTGTTTATTACAAATAATACTGCTATGAACATAGTAGAGCATATGTCCTTATTACATGTTAGAGCATCTTGTGGGTATATGCCCAGGAGTGGTATTATTGGATCCTCAGGTAAAACTATGTCCAGTTTTATGGCAAACTGATTTCCAGAGGGATTGTACCAGCTTCCATTCCCACCAACAATGGAGGAGTGCTCCTCTTTCTCCACATCCTCGCCAGCATCTGCTGTCCCCTGAGTTTTTTATCTTAGCCATTCTGACTTGTATGAGGTAGAATCTTAGGGTTGTTTTTATTTTCATTTTGCGGATGACTAAGGGTGTTGAACATTTTTTAGGTGCTTCTAAGACATTCAGTATTCCTCAGTTGAGAATTTTTTGTTTAGCTCTGTACCCCATTTTTCATAGGGTTATTTGGTTTCCTGGAGTTTAACTTCTTGAGTTCTTTGTATATATTGAAAATTAGCCCTCTATCAGATTTAGGATTGTTAAAGATCTTTTCCCAATCTGTTGGTTGCCTTTTTGTCTTACTGGCAGTATCCTTTGCCTTATAGAAACTTTGCAGTTTTATCAGGTCCCATTTGTTAATTCTTGATCTTACAGTACAAGCCATTAGTGTTCTGTTCAGGAAAATTTTCCCTGTGCTCATGTTTGAGGCTCTTCACCACTTTCTCTGCTATGTTTCAGTGTCTCTGGTTTTATGTGGAGGTCCTTGATCCACTTAGACTTGAGCTTTGTACAAGGAGATAAGAATGGATCAATTCCCAGTCTTCTACATGATTGCTGCCAGTTGAGCCAGCACCATTTGTTGAAAATGCTGTCTTTTATCCACCAGACAATTTTAGCTCCTTTGTCAAAGATCAAGTGAGCATAGGTGTGTGGGTTCATTTCTGGGTCTTCAATTTTATTCCATTGATCTTCCCGCCTGTCTCTGTACTAATACCATGCAGGGTTTTTTTGTTTGTTTTGTTTTGTTTTTTATCACTATTGCTCTGAAATACAGCTTGAGGTCAGGGATGGTGAATCCCCTAGACATTCTTTTATTGTTGAGAACAGTTTTAGCTATCCTGTGTTTTGTTGTTGTTTGTTTGTTTTTTGTTATTTGTATTTGCAAATTGCTCTTTCTAACTCTATGAATAATTGAGTTGGAATTTTGATGGAGATTGCATCAAATCTGTAGATTGCTTTGTGCAAGATGTCCATTATTACTATATTAATCCTGCCAATCCATGAGCATGGGAGATCTTTTCATCTTCTGAGATTTTCTTTGATTTTGTTCTTCAGAGACTTGAAGTTCTTTTTGTATAGATCTTGTCGTATAGATCTTTCACTTGATGGTTAAAGATACACCAAGGTATGTAATATTATTTATGGCTATTGTGAAGGATGTCATTTCCCTAATTTCATTCTCTGTGTGTTTTTCCTTGGAGTAGAGGAAGGCTACTGATTTGTTTGAGTTAATTTTATATCCAGGCACTTTGCTGAAGTTGTTTATCAGCTTTATGAGTTCTCTGGTGGAATTTTTAGGGTCACTTAAGTATATGATCATATCATCGGCAAATAGTGATATTTTGACTTATTCGTTTTT
This sequence comes from Mus minutoides, assembly GCA_902729485.2. Classification (NCBI taxonomy): domain Eukaryota; kingdom Metazoa; phylum Chordata; class Mammalia; order Rodentia; family Muridae; genus Mus; species Mus minutoides. The sequence continues at coordinate 60,686 of LR750746.1, forward strand.
AATTTGTATCACTTTGAATTCCTGTTGTTGTCTATTTCCCCTAGCTAGAACTTTAATTACTATGTTGAATAGATAGGAAGAGAGTGGGCAGCCTTGTCTAGTCCCTGATTTTAATGGGATTGCTTCCTTTCTCTCCATTCAATTTGCTGTTGGCTACTGGTTTGCTCTATATTGTTTTTACAATATTTATATATGGGCCTTGAATTCCTGATCATTCAAAGACTTTAACCTGAAGGGGTGCTGAATTTTGTCAAATGATTTTTTAGCATCTAATGTAATGGTCATGTGGGTTTTTTTCCTTTGAGTTTGTTTATATAGTGGATTATGTTGATGGATTTCCATATATTGAACCATCCCTGCATCCCTGGGATGAAGCCTCGTCTGGGAGCTGTGGGACTGGCCACTGTGTTCGTGCCCAAGGTAGACTGATGCAGATTTGTAGGAACCCAAGACACTGGTCAGGAGACATTCTCACAACCCTGGCTCCTGCTGGTCCCAGTGGTGTTGGAACAGACATTGTGTTCTCCTCACACCTGATCCTAAGATTCTGGGCATGCTAGAGCACCTGGGAGTGGAACCGCCTCTGGGGGCTATGGGACTGGCTGCCAGTTTGTGCCCAAGTTTGGAATAGGCTGGAAAGTCAGGATGATATTTTATATCAGGAAGCTTCAATTGTTCTATGTTATTTATAGTTTACATAAAACTCAATTTACATGCCCTAAGTAATTGAATAAACTTTTGGAATAGCCTCTCTCTTGATAAACAAATACAACTGCATCTAAGGTCAGTGGGTTTTACTCATCTATTTCAAGAATTTAAATATTAGGGCTTTTAGCAAAGGCAATATTCACATTCTTATTCTGAAAGACACAAAACGTTTGGTAGGAATATAAGGTGAAAACAACAACAACAACAAACAATGTCAGACAGTGCTTTCAACTTCTGTCATGGTACAAATAATAATTTGGGGTCTAAATAAAATTGGTATTTTAGGTCAGTTATTTAAGAGTATGCTTGAATTATTCTTAAGATGTCTTATGCTAATCATGTTATAGAACTTCAGTTTTACTTGAATCCCATTCCAAATCTCATCAGTTTTCGTTTTCTTTGGTTTATGAATATGACATTGCCTCTGAAGTCCTCAGAATCATGTTTTCTCCAACAAGTGACTGAACTCCATTTTCCCTTAAATTATTCTGTTGCCTCTGTTTATTTATCTTTTCATTTATTGTATTGTGTGGTGGCCAGATTGGCACACAGGGGCTCTGTTAACTTCAGGAAAATATACTAAGCCTTGAGGAAAAATAGTTCTTAACTATAAACAACTGGGGTCATGAATATTTCAACAACAAACAAACAACTTAATTATTAATATAACACTATTAGCATTATCCATAAAATTCGGCCTAGCTCCATTCCACTATTGATTACCAGAAGTAACCCAAGGAATTCCACTCCACATAGGATTAATTCTGTTAACATGACAAAAAATTGCCCCTCTGTCTATCCTCATGCAAATTTATCACTTTCTTAACCCTACTATCATCTTAATTTTAGCAATTACATCAATCTTTATAGGAGCATGAGGCGGATTAAATCAAACCCAAATACGAAAAATCATGGCATACTCATCAATTGCCCATATAGGATGAATGCTAGCTATCCTCCCTTATAATCCATCCCTCACTGTTCTTAATCTTATAATTTATATTTTACTCACCATTCCTATATTTATGTTACTTATACTCAACTCTTCTACATCAATTAATTCAATTTCACTCTCATGGAATAAGACACCAGTGATTCTAACAATAATATCTCTAATACTGCTATCCCTAGGAGGTCTCCCACCATTAACAGGATTTCTACCTAAATGAGTTATTATTACAGAACTTATTAAAAATAACTGCTTAGTTATAGCAACAATCATGGCAATAATAGCCCTAGTAAATTTATTTTTTTACACTCGTTTAATTTACTCAACTTCACTAACCATATTCCCCACTAATAATAATTCAAAAATATTAACTCACCAAACCATAGCCAAATCCAATTTTATATTATCTTCCCTAACCATCATAAGTACAATAATCCTCCCACTTTCCCCACAATTATTTTCCTAGAAGTTTAGGATATAAATAGTCCAAGAGCCTTCAAAGCCCTAAGAAAACAAGCAAGTTTAACTTCTGCTAAGGACTGTAAGACTATACCCTACATCTATTGAATGCAAATCAATTGCTTTAATTAAGCTAAGACCTTAACTAGATTGATAGGATTTAAACCTACGAAAATTTAGTTAACAGCTAAATACCCTATTACTGGCTTCAATCTACTTCTACCGCCAATCAGAAACGTGGCGGTAGAAGTCTTAGTAGAAATTTATCTACACCTTCGAATTTGCAATTCGACATGAATATCACCTTAAGACTTGGTAAAAAGAGGACTTAAACCTCTGTATTTAGATTTACAGTCTAATGCTTACTCAGCCATTTTACCTATGTTCATTAACCGTTGACTCTTCTCAACTAACCATAAAGACATTGGTACCCTATACTTACTATTTGGCGCTTGAGCAGGAATAGTAGGCACAGCACTTAGTATATTAATTCGAGCAGAATTAGGTCAGCCAGGTGCACTACTAGGGGATGACCAGATTTATAATGTTATTGTCATTGCCCACGCATTTATTATAATTTTCTTTATAGTTATACCTATAATGCTCGGAGGCTTTGGGAACTGACTTGTACCTCTAATAATTGGAGCCCCTGATATAGCATTCCCACGGATAAATAATATAAGCTTCTGACTTCTCCCTCCATCCTTCTTTCTTCTTATGGCATCATCTATAGTAGAGGCAGGAGCAGGAACAGGATGAACAGTATATCCTCCCTTAGCCGGAAATTTAGCTCATGCTGGAGCATCTGTAGATTTAACTATTTTTTCTCTTCATCTAGCTGGTGTATCATCTATCTTAGGGGCTATTAATTTTATTACCACTATTATTAATATGAAACCTCCAGCTATGACCCAATATCAAACACCACTATTTGTCTCATCCGTTCTCATTACAGCTGTTCTTCTTCTCCTTTCACTCCCAGTATTAGCCGCAGGCATTACAATACTATTAACAGACCGGAATCTCAATACAACTTTTTTTGATCCTGCTGGAGGAGGAGACCCAATCCTTTATCAACACCTATTTTGATTCTTTGGGCACCCCGAAGTCTATATTCTTATTCTCCCAGGATTTGGAATTATCTCACACGTAGTTACCTACTACTCTGGAAAAAAAGAACCTTTTGGTTATATAGGAATAGTATGAGCTATAATGTCTATTGGCTTCCTAGGCTTCATTGTCTGAGCTCACCATATATTTACAGTAGGCTTAGATGTAGACACACGAGCCTATTTTACATCAGCTACAATAATTATTGCTATTCCCACAGGTGTAAAAGTATTTAGCTGACTTGCAACTCTTCATGGAGGTAATATTAAGTGATCCCCAGCTATACTATGAGCTCTAGGCTTTATTTTCCTATTCACAGTGGGAGGGTTAACTGGAATTGTCCTTTCAAACTCATCACTCGATATCGTACTTCACGATACCTACTACGTAGTTGCCCATTTCCATTATGTTCTATCTATAGGAGCAGTATTTGCCATTATAGCCGGATTTGTCCATTGATTCCCACTATTTTCTGGTTACACCTTAAACGATACATGAGCTAAAGCCCATTTCGCCATTATATTTGTAGGGGTTAATATAACATTTTTCCCTCAGCACTTCCTAGGCCTTTCAGGAATACCACGACGTTACTCAGACTATCCAGATGCTTACACTACATGAAATACTGTATCATCCATAGGGTCTTTTATTTCACTTACAGCTGTCCTCGTAATAATTTTTATAATTTGAGAAGCATTTGCCTCTAAACGAGAAGTACTATCAGTATTACACTCTTCAACAAATCTAGAATGAATCCACGGCTGCCCACCACCTTACCATACCTTTGAAGAACCAGCCTACGTAAAAGTTAAATAAGAAAGGAAGGAATCGAACCCCCTAAAACTGGTTTCAAGCCAGTCCCATATCCTATATGTCTTTCTCAATAAGATATTAGTAAAATAATTACATAACTTTGTCAAAGTTAAATTATAGAGTAAAATCTATATATCTTATATGGCATACCCATTTCAAGTTTACTTCCTGAGGATCGTAATTGATTTTATGACAGTTTGTTCAATGGAGGTGAAGCACACAAATGATCTAGGAACATCTTGGAATATGTAAATATTGTTTTACATATATACCAACTTTGATTCTGAACATCAATATTTATGATGATAAAATAGCTAAGTAGAATTGGAACTTTTCCTAGAACACCAAAATCAATTATATGGATTAATAAAATTTACAGCATCATTTGCTGTAAAGCAGTTACATCACTTATTTATATTAACAAATGAAAAAGATAAATTTGTAATTATTATGTAAATGTGTTATATAGGAGTTACTGAGAGTACAAAAATAGAGGTAGTTTTTACCCATAGTCATTAGGTCCTTAGTTATCAACAGAGACTGTCAAACCTGCAGATTTTGACTTGAGTTGTCGTAGAGCCAGATGCAGATTCCAACAAACATCCAGGGAATGCCAGTAACACTGTCCTGCAGACCACAATTTCAAAAGAAAGATTGAAAAGAGAAATCTTTTCAAGACTTGTCCAACCTTTGACATTGCAAAAGGCAGAACCATGACTTACATAAGTGAAAAGCAAAATCATGTAACATTTAATGTAGCTTTACAGTTTTGTGTTGGACCACATCCATAGTGATCCCGTGCTGTAGGAGGCTTGTGAGATTCTGAGGGGGCCCGTGTGTAAGAAAATTAGACATCTCTCAAACAGGATCCTTGAAGGACTAACACAGAATAGGGGAGTGAAATACAAATTACATTGAGACAAAATGATACCAGGAATGTTACTTTATTCATCAAAGACTCGACCTTTGTAAGTAATCCAGCAGCTGATTATAGATATATTAGCACATATGATTTTAGTTTATGAAATCATAAAATGAACTTTAAGGAGGTAAACTATTAAAATAAGTATTCTTCATCACAAATGGCAGTAAGGGTCACATATACACAGAAATATTACTTTTTGAAGGATGCTGTAGTTTTTATTATCAGATCACAGATAGTCAGCCACAAATACTCCTCAATAGTACTTGCTGCCCTTGCTTAGTTACGAGACTTGGTCCCCAGTACTCACCTATCTCATAACTTCCTAAAAATTCAGTTCCAGAGGATCTGATCCAATTTTCTGATCTCTTGGGTACCAGCTATGCAAATGGTGCACATACACACAGGCCAACAAAACATTTATGCAAATGAAAATTAATAAAATTTTAAAGAAGTCACTAAATTTCATTACTTACTAATTTTTGTACCCATTGGTACTGTTTACATATTTTCACCTCATGAAGAAAAATGATGTGCATCTCCAATGAATTTGCTTTATGTGATAAACAAAAAAGTCACGTATTATATAAAGGTAAACTATAGAACTGGAATACTGGTAGAATGCCTTTAAGTTTAACAGTGTATTAGGGCTTCTGATTAAATGATATTGGTTATAAAAATTTATCAAGTTAACCAGTCATGTGTGCTATTGGTTCAGATTTCAACCCCCAAAACTTCCTGCTAAACATGTTAAGGGTATCTCTTCAAGTATTTAATTTGATTAAAACTTATAAATATACAGAGAGTGTATATAATCAAAAATATCTTAAATAATTTTAAATTTCGAACAGTGGATGTTTATTGGAAAATGGTTTAATACTAGACAAAGTAAAACTATTAAATTTATAAGCAGAAATATGAAGACAAGTTAGCTTTCACATACAATTAATGTAATTATATGTGAAAGCTAACTTTCATGATTTTAGCTATCTCATTGAAAAAAAGAAGTGACATTTTAATATGTATTTGCTAAGGAATAAATTTGGACTCATATTCTGTATTTTACTCTTGTGAAAGACATTTTTCCTTGAGTGAGTTGAGTGAGAGATTCCAGTCCCCAAAAGATGCAAGTATGATTACAACTATGGGACAGAGAGGACAAATCTATGGAAACAGCAAAACTAGAACACCGTGAAGTTTACAGGAAATAATAAAGGAGGAAGGATCATATAAGTAGATCCTTGAAGATCTCCCACCCCTTCTTCCTGTTGCTCTTTGTCTTCATTCCCCCATCCCTCTATCCCCCTCTATCTCTTCTTCTCTCCCTCCTAATCTTCCTCAGTCCTTTCCTTCTCCCATCCCTCCCTTTATCTCTCCCTTCCTTTATGGTATATGTGTTTGTGTGTGTGTGTGTGTGTGTGTGTGTGTGTGTGTTGGTGTGTATTTGTGTTTGTGTGTGTTTGTGTGTGTGTGTTGTTTGTGTGATGTGCACCAGGCCTGTGAGGAGGTTCTCTTCAACCACTTCTGTATCTTTCTGGGGGAAAATGGTATGTTTCTTATTGGACCTGGTGCCATCTGTTTAAAGGAGGTTGAACACAAGGATGGTAGCCTGTTTAGAGCAGGTGGAAAGCTCAGATGATGACCCTGAAATTTGTTACCTCTATTTCCCATAAGTAGCGCTATGGGGCAATATGGCTGAGATCTCAGGAAATCTCAACTCAGGTCCTCATATTTGCATGTCATCTATCCAGCCCCTGCTTAGGATGTTTTCTTGGCAATAAAGCTTCCATATGATGCTATAATAAATAATAAATGTGTTTTGACATTACATTATCATATAACTCAAAGGATAAAGTTTTTTATATACTAAGAATCTTAGTTGTTTACATCTTGATATTAGCTGATCAATCCTAACAAAGGTATCACCCTTCTGAAAGTTGTTAATATATTTGTGGTACATCTTTTTTCTAGCTAAAAACTGCTGTAATAATAAGGTTTATTTACTTATAAAAGTCAGGAAACAAAATATTCCTAAATCATTATATCATTTCAAGGGATAAATAGGTAATTTTAAAAAATCAAATGTTAATTTGGCAGTAAGACTGAAAAAAATGAAGTATAAGATTGTAACATTCATAAGGTGCCTAATTAGATAATTTATATTATAAAATTTATTTTTATTGTATGTGGATCTTATTAGCATATCTATTTTCTGTTTGAAAAAAGAGATTTATACAACTGTCCTTTAATAAGAAGATATATTCTCCATGCATTAAAAAAGAGAACACTTTACTTAAAATTGAAAACTATATTGATTTGTTTTATAGGGGTATGTATGGAAACTATGTCTACAACATCAATTTGGAGACACATTGAGAGCTTTAAAAATGCAAATTCAGATACTTAGGGGATGCATATCTGCTATATCAGCTTAAATTTTATGGCATCATGAAAAATGACAAAAAGTAATTTAATAATTTTTAGTATAGGTGTGACTGAGATAAATATTTGGAAAAAGTTAGAAAAACTAAAATTATGCAGTTTCTTAACAGAGTATATAGTCTGTGTGGCTTATGTACAATGAAAGTTGTAATTACAGTGCTGATGATTCTGGATGCTAGAAGTCTGAGAACAGCATACTGGTATAGGTGGATTCTTGTAGATTTTGTCTGTCTTGTAGGCTGCAATCTTCCTGTTTCTTTTTGTTTCTCATATTACTGAGAGGGATGAGGGAGAGAGAGGAGAGAAGTTTATTAGGGCTTATGGTGGCAGAGGAATAAGTGTCCATCATAGCAGGGAAACAGGAAGCTGAGAACTCACATCTCAACCACTCAAAGCAGGCAAACTGGAAGTGGGGTAAGGTTCCACACAGCAATACCAACTTTGAACATGTTCAAATGTTAGAGACATGGGGAATTTTCTACTCAGTTCACCACATGGTCCTTTTCCTAAAAGTATTAGTTCTGCTAATCACCTCCAGTAACTCTACATTCTTATATCAGCACAGTAGGAGAAGCTCTTCTGTGTAAGGTTTTGTTGGTAATGCAAACATTTTTCTTTGCACATTCATGTAAATCACTAATCCATGTTTTCATCTGCAATGTTTGAAGGTTAAGTTCCTAATTCCAAATAATTCCATTTATACCTGCCTTGTTTACATATGAAAACTAAACATAACAATTTATTAGATTTGCATTACATCTCTCATTGCCTCTTGTATCCTTAATACTTTTATTATTTAATTCTTATTTTAAATGGAGATGTTTGTCTCTTTAATTTTAAATAGGATATGAAATATAAGTCCTTCAATTGACAGTTTGAGTTTTGACCATTTTTCTTAGTTTTTTAGTGTCAAATTTTTATCTAAAGGGGAAAGGGATAAAAACACCAAAAACTTCTTCATTGCAGTCACTGTGGTTTGTTGTCTCCATTTCCAAATGCTAAACTGAGTGATTAAAAGGGGATGATATTTGAAATGTAAATAGATAAAATATTTAATAAAAAAGAGTGTGTATAATATATATATATATATATATATATATATATATATATATATACACACATATATGCATATACATTTGGTATATATACCAAAATCTGGTATTATTTAGAGTAACAAGAAGTAGTTATCTTCTTTTGCCTGTTCCTTTATTTTTAACCTGTAATATCACACGTAATTTTATTTCTGGAAAATTTTATGGAATACTCAGAAAGTAAGATTTACAGGTTGAATGACAACTGGGTATCCAACTCAGTCATAAAGTGAGTATTCACACGTATAAGGCCCTGGATTCTATCTAAGACTCCATAAAAGGTTACATGATATGTTATTATTATAGAAATGGATTTGACATTGCAAATAAACATGCAAATTTTTCTCATATTTATTTGGAGGAAACAGTGGTATGATGCCAATCATGTAAACTATAGTTTAGAAGATGACAACAGTATTTGAGGTTGTCCAGCAAGCTGATAGAATATTAAATTTTCTGAAATATATTTGCTTATCTCCCAGTAACTAATATCACATTAGAGAATGAATAGAAACAGCATTCAGTCCATTGAGAATCTGTGGAATCTACATTGTCTACCAGATAGCACTTAATGTTTTTGACAATTGAGATGTCATCTTTATTGTAATACATATAATATAATTTTCTGCAGTAAGTGCAGTATTCTGGCTGGGATAGCTATCTAGAGTCATTATTGAATGATGATAAAAAGAGATTGCTTTGTAATAATAAGGCACATTGCCAATTCATTGGTTTCTTTTTTTCTCAAGTCATAATGAATGTACTCAGAGTCATTTATGTTTGAGGTCAATTTTTCTCTGGATTTGAGTTCTGGCATACAGTGTGACTAAATGGTTTTCTTTTTCACTGGCTTTACCTTATTTAGTGACCTAGGACTTCCTTATTTTGTGATTCAATGTCAAGTCATAGATTTTTCCATTGGATCAGATAACAAATCAGATAGAGGTAGACCTTATCCAGGAAACTGGAGGAACAAACCTGCCTTTACATTTAGGAGATTAACTACCTGCATTATCTTTTCAGTCTGTTTACTCCCTCTTGGATCTTAGCCAGCTGGGGCTTTTCATATATATATATATTTTTTTTGTCACAGTGCCTGGGATTAGTGACAAAAGAGCCTGCTCTTTAGAGCTCCTTGCAAGAAATTTTACATACAAACATAGACAATAAATTTTGAGTGAGACTCAACACGAAATCTTGGTGATCTTGGAGTTGCTCCAAGGGAGTCATGGAAATGAAATGAGATTATCCTCTCTTCACTGTCAACATTTTTAACATGACCATCTCACATCCCAGCTACCATCTGTTCTTCACCCTGCTTACCAATTGTCTCATTTTTCATTTTGTCATTATGTCTTCAGTCATACCTAAGTTCTTAGGACAAAAGACTATAAAATGTATTTATAAGTGCCAGCTTAGTCTTTTATGTTAACTATTCGCTCTAGCTGTATGAACTGAACACTTTTCTGAACTAGACTCTGTCATCGTATTTCAGAAGGTAAAACAGGGTGTAAAACATATGTTGCTTATCTAAGGATGGCTTATTTCAGGCTTAAAAATGATTGCTACCTAGAAGGAAACTTAGATTACAAGAGATCAACATCTTAATTGTGAGCTCTTGGTATGAAAACCAATTCCCAAGTAATTATATATATATATATATAAAATTGTCCTCAAATGGTTTTCTTCTCTATGATAGCTAATACTTATTGTACTATACAGTTATTTTAGTATATTCATTATGTTTTCACCCAATTAGTAAATTATGTATACCACACCACAAAGTAAAGGACTGTGTAGATGTTATTTAAACTCACTAAGTTATTTCTTTTGTTTATTTATTCTTCTCTTATATGATACATCCCAACTACAGTTCCCTCACCCTCCACTACCCGCCCCAGTTCCCCTCTTGACCTCTCCTTCCATCCAGATCCACTCTTCCTCTCCCAGGTATATCAAACTGAACATGGCACAACAAATTACAATAAGACTACAACAAACGAAGGCACATATCAAGGCTGGATGAAGCAACCTTCATCCACAAGGAGGAAAAGGGTCCAAAGAGTTGTCAAAATAGTAGGTCCCCAGTTCACCCATTTCTAACTCCACTTCAATTTCTTTTTTTTTTTTTCCTTTATAATGTTGGAGCATTCTGTTTATTTCTGTATTTTAGAATTTGGGGTAATTTATCATCATTATCTATCTAAAGATTCCCTATTCATTAGAAAGTAAGTTCCTAAGAAGCAAGTCCATTTTCTCAGCGTTTTTACAGAGTCTAGGAACCTTCATGCACTCAATGTTTGTCAAATGAGTAAACAAATTAGTGAATGAATCTGACCCAGAGTCCATGCTTGCTGGAGTCTGTTACCAGCTCTTCATAAATAAGTTCTTGGCAATAGAATGGAGCTGGCTGGCAGGACCTGGTAGAAAATGGAGCCATTGAACAAAAGTTGTAAGAAGAGCCTCCTCCTTCCAGATATTTATGAGCTACATAAATGCTTATAAAGGCTAACACCCTAAAATGAGAGGTGTGAGAAGGGTAACCCAGCATTGCAGTGTTCTGTTTAGAACAATTTCTTTATTTTACAGGCAATAACAGTGTCATAATATGTTGAGGATATTTTTTTTTTATCTTGGTTTCTAAACAAAGGAATGTGGGCAATTCATTTCTAAAACCATGTGATTCTGTTCCTAACTTAGCCCGCTTTTCAGACAGTAGACTTTTCTAATTCTAGAAATGATCCTTGAACTCTGAGAGGTTGGGAAGCACTGCAAAGTGACAGTGCCAAAGATCAGCAAAAAAGGATATAAGTTTGAGAAGTATTGGCAGACTCCCCAGGGTTTTCTTATGCTTTGCAATTGTTTTTAAATATAATGCTGCAGCCAACAGCTTCATAATTTGGTATATCCAACATATATCACTCAATGTTTTCTTTTAGCAGATTCTGTAATAGAGCAGAATCATAGCCCTAACAAGAAACCCAAGTTCAGAGGCCAAGTGTGACCAAGTATATCTGTTCTATGGCAATGAAGATACTATTGCTTCTTCTCTACAGCTCTCTGGAGTTGGTTTTGATTTGTATTGCCATCTTGATTTTCCCTTTTTCTTTTCTTCCTTTCTTCTTTCCTTTCTTTCTTTTCCCTTCTTTTTCTTCTTACCTTTTTTGCTTCATTCATTCATTCATTCATTCATTCATTTCCATCCTTAAAAATACTGCAGCAGTATATTATAACATAATCCTATTTGTTGTTTATTCTAACAAATTCCAAATTAACTCTGTTATTAGAAATAATATAAAAGTATTTAAGGGATTTTAAACGCTAAATCTATGTGTATTTGAACTAAGGAACAATATCGTAGGATATATGGAATAAAATAGCAAAATAAATAGCATGTGTCCTTATAAAAACCAGACCGCTGCCAGTAGATAAACATGGCCCCCACTGGAGGGATGGGGCCACCCAGCCATCTAAAAAATTTTAACCTAGAATTGCACCTGTCTAAAGAAAATTCAGGGACAAAAATGGAGCAGAGGCTGAAAGAAAGGCCATCCAGAGACCGACCCATCGTGTGTTCCATTCCATCCACAGACAACAAACCCAACACTATTACAGAATCCAAGATGTGCTTGCAGACAGGAGTCTGGTATCCTTTGAGAGGATCTGTTAGCTCCCGAACAAGAAAGATGCAGATACTCACAGCCAACCTTTTGATTGAGCCCGAGGATCCCAATTGAAGAGTTAGAGGAAGGGCTGAAGAAGCTGCAGGGTCTTACAACCCCATAGGAAGAACAACAGTATTAATTAACCAGACCCCCTCAGAGCTCAGAGGGACTAAATCACCAACCAGAGAGTTTATATGGGTGAGAGTAGGGCTCCAGCTACATATGTAGCAGAGGACTGCCTTATCTGGCCTCAGTGGTTCTGTGGAGACTTGACTGCCCCACCAGAGAAAGGGATGCTAGAGGGGTGATTCAGGAGTCGGTAGGTGGGTGGGGTAGCACCCTCTTAGAGGTAAATGGGAGGGGGGGGTGAGGTGGAGGTTTCCTGTAGGCAAAATCGGGAAGTGGGGAAGGGGTATAACATTTAAAATGTAAACAAGTGAAATAATAAAAAAAAAGAACCATACCAATGAGAACGTAAAGAGAAAGCAATCATATTTAGAATGAAATACTAAGAACAGAAAATAAAATCAGATACAGAATCACAAGTTACTTTTGTTGGGCTAAATTTAAATTTATAATTATGATCAAATGATATGATTTTGAAAGTTACATGAAAAAGATACAGTTTATCTCAGTATTTGAAATATCAGCTTAATGAAAGTGTCGTTCCATGTCTATCTTCTCCTATCAACACACACACATATGTACACACACAAACACACAAACTTGACCTCACAAATATTCAGACTAATTAATTAATTGTTGGTACAGATTCAGCTTTGAGGTCACATAAATTTTAGATACAACGATAAAATTTTCTGTTTTGTATGTATAAATACAAAAAAAGATTCAAAGTAATTTTAAAAGTACTAGGTACATACTACAAACACATAAAAACAAGACAAAGAATATGTTGTTTTTTTCCACTTTGACACATCTCTGTCACGTTTATTTTTATACTTTACAGAACTCCCTGGGATGTCTTATTCATTTGACAGCAATCATTAACATTTTCTACAGATGATAGAAAGATAATACATTTTTCTCTTAAATGTTGGTTAAAATTTTGAAATTTCTGATTGATAGTTGATAAAAGTTTATTTCAGCTTCATAACTTGTTAAGTAATGTTGCTTCAAACATTAGTAATATTGTCAAGAGAGGAGATAAACTATCAGGACTATTATGGATGCGGTATAATACTATGTTTAATTTTTTTTTCTCATGCTAAATCTTAGTTTTAAGAATCACATATTACCTTCTTCCCATACACCAAGGTCCAGGACATATTTTTGGGTTACTTCTAGATTTATGTTAATGAGTTTAAACTCAAATGAATTCTCACTTGTTGATTTCATTTGGTAGCTGAATTTTATACGGAATCAATCACTAATCACACCATATATGCCTTCCATTGTGCACTAAACAAGCATCTCTAACTAAACAACAAATTTCCAAGACTTCAAAATGTCTAAATCCACTTTAAAGTTTGTTTGAGATGCAAGTACATCTGACTAGAAAAGGGCAACCTCACAAGATAATGGCAAAGCGTCATCTTGTAGAAAACTTTCTAAGTCTTATTTACATAAAAGTAATCACAGAGAGATTTTATTATGTTAGAACTACAAATATAGATATATACATTTTGAAATGTAAATATAGAATTACTGATATAGAAATCCATGGATATATTAAACTATATGTTTGCAAATATTATAAAATAATGGGTATTGATAATAAATTAACCTTTAAATCATAAAGTAGATGCTATAATACTATATAATATAAAATAGCATATTTTTTTCATGATGATGAACATTAAAAATGTTTTTCTTTAATCTTAGTATTTATTACTTATACTAGATTAATTGGCCATACAAAAATACAAGATGATTAGAAATATATACAAAAAACATAAATAATTTTGTGATATATAATTATTTACTATTTACTCAGAAAGAAATAAACAAGGATTTCAATTTAATGTTGTACTCCATGCCGATGACTTTGATCATACTGAGGTCATAGCTTAAAGCTCTTAATTTTGGATTTTGGCTGCTTAATGATTAACAGTGATCTTTATCTGAATACCCTATAGAGGTTTTAAATGGTAAGAGGAATAAGAGAGCATATTGTCCTACCTCATTCTTCCATTTTGCTGATTTTTGCAGAGTAAATTAGTAGAATTGAAGTCACACCTTAGAACTATGAAGTGATTTTTTTCTCTAGAGAAGTAAATGCTTACAGCTGTGTCATGATGTTGGCAAACCTCTCTCCTCACCTTGATTATCTTATTTTGTTTTCTTCAGAGTCTCACACTGCATTCAAGCTGTTCTTAAAAAACATGCCATTTCTTCAGTCTTAGCCTCCTGAGAGCTAGGAATATAGGAACGGTCACATTATTCATTGCATTTTAAACAATTTATGGAGTAAAAATATAATGTTATAGTAAGATTTTTAAAAATTGATCACCAATGAAAAAAAATTATATTTTTAGTAACTCATATTTCTGTAAAGTGTCTAAGCACATGATTTGCTTGCTTTTATATTGAGACATCAAATTCACAATGTATTTTAAAATATCCCCAAAATTAAAAATTCATTACTAATAAAAATTATTTGGTTGTGAATTACAATAAATTAAATATAATGATTTATGTGTATATTTAATCAGGTATGGCACCAACTGGCTTGAGAACGAGAAGCTTAGGTAACAGTGCAAAAAAAGATAAAGGTAGTAACTAAATCATGTAAAACTAAGCTTCAGTGTGTAAGGAATACTTTTGTATAATTGGGGAAATAGTGGAAAATCAATCAGTGATTATTAATTTTGACACACAATGAAACCACTATATTTAGTGTTTTCAGGAAGCCTATGATTATTTAGAGCATAATGAAACAGAATATGAAGAAAATCCCGAGGTGGGCTTTAACATATGAAAGGATATGCTGTGTTGTATGTGTGTTAAAGATCCATGGAGCAAAGATGGCTTATGTATTACATGTGTTGGAACAAGTAGATACCTTTCTAAAAAAAATGAAAATAACATTCAATTGCTCTATCATCCTTCTCATAAACTAAATATATGAATCAAAGAAATTCAGAATTAAAATTAAATTCAGCATTAAAATTGAATACTTATGATAATATATTTATAAATCATGAAAAGAGAATTTTGTTGTAAGAACAGTTTCTAATGTAAATCCCATAAAATCATATATTAATTTTTTTAGTTACATGGACTGTTTAAAAATGTACTTGAGAAATGTCCAACATAGAAAAATAATAAGAGGTGAAAACAATAAATCTTGCAACACATACACACACATATACATACAGAAACACAGACAGACACACAAACACACATACACACATACACACTTGCTACAAATCTGCAAAGGACCCCAAACTCAATAAAAATACTGATAGAATGTGTAAAAAATAAATTCAAGTGTATTTATGTACATGAAGTGCTATTTGTACAAAGAATAATGTAAATTAATAATAAATTATAATATTAATAAATATTGATGCAATATCTATAATAATTCATATGATATATCTATATAATAAAAATAACAATATAAAATAATAAAATAATACAAATATAAAATAATGAATAATAAATATAATAAAAATAAAATTAAAACTAAATTTCTTTATTTTTTATTTACATAATCAAAAATAGAAAATCTAGGGTTTTGAATGTGTTGAGAGTACAGTGCTCTTATATTTGCACGAGCTCATTAGAGCTACATTTACAGTAAAGTGATGAATAAATCCATAACTATTGTGTTTCAGGAATTGATGTGATGATGTTCTTGCTTTACTACATCAGATTTAGAGATGATGTGTTAGAACAAACTATCATGTGACTAAGGAGAAGAAAAGACAATAATTAATGGACTCTGTTTCTATAGAAGGAGAGTTGAATAAAAACAAAAATTAAGTGATTATGCCCAGTTGAAATCTGTTTTAAAAAGGCAGCCAGTAGTGGCTGCCATGTGATTATTCAGTCTAGTCCCAAACAAGACTAGTTGCTAGAAAGTTGCTCTCTTTTTCTGGTCTGGAGCACCACAAAACTGTAATAAACTGGGCTTCAGAGATGTGAGCAAGGCTTGGATGCATCATCATGCAAAGATGGCAGGGACAGCACAAGCTGTGGGGAGAGAGGCAGGATGGGTCATGGGAAGTCTTTGTCTAAGATTCTCCTAGAGCGTTCTGGAGTGAAGCGCCTAAGAAGAAGCCAGTCCCACCACATCCTACATCCTACATAATATATCTTATTAAATTATTTTTTACATCTCGGCTTAATTTTTTGTAATAAATTCATCCATTTGTTATAAGTTTCCATATTAGTGGAACATTAATTTTCAAAAGAGAACATTGTGTTATTTTTATGTTTATTGTATTGTAATCTCTCTCCTTCCCCCCATATATATGTGTGTGTTTGTGTGTGTGTATATCTATCTATCTATATATAGATATAGATATACATAATGCATATATATTATATATTATATATATATATATATATATATATATATATATATATATATATATATATATATATAATTTGGTTTTCTAGATATTTCTTTTATTAGTTTTATGCTACTGTAAAGTATTTTATTTTGGTACTCTTGGAAATTCATGAATTCTGTTTTAAAATATAATTTGTTAGTATGTGTGTGTTTGTAAACTGATATAATTAATCATCAGAATATCTATTGTTCTGAGCATGAGTCCATTAGAAAAAAATGGCACCTCAGTCCTAATATAACCCAGTGTTTCTTAAACATTGTGAACAAATCCACTAAAACAATAAAAAAAGACAATTTAAGCAACTTAAGTTCAAAACAAATCCCAAAATATAAACAAAAGACACATGAAAAATGAAATATGGTTCTTTCAAAAATCATTAATTCTGTAGTAATGTCCTCAAATGGGAGTGAATTAGAAAAAAAAATCCCATAAAATAATTCAAAGGAATGGTTGTAATTATATCCTAAGAAATAGAAATAGACATAAATAAGCTCCTAAGTGAATCACCTGTGAACATACACAAATAGAATAAAATAAAGTAGTGAGTTCAGGATATGGAAGTGGAAATCAATACAAATAAATTGGTACAGAAAACTGATAAATGCTGAAGTTCTAGAAATGACAAATATATTCAGTCAAACATAACCTTTTACAAAAGCGTAGTCTGAGAGGACAGAAATACAGTATGAGGGCTTGTAAACAATGCAGAAGAATTTAGGTGGTAGGTAATGATAAATCTGCATGAATAAAAAGGTCTGAAAATTTAAATATATATGAATTATATAGGCATAGAAGAATTATTCCAAAGTCTTACTGACCCAAATGAATTTTTATTGAAATTATAGTTGAGGGTAATAGAGTAACTTAAAAGTTGGTACTTTATATGGTTTCTAATGGGTTTTATGCAGGTGAACATTTAATTTGCTTAATTAAAAATATGAACACTTTGCTGTTATATTTGTTTCTTTTCATATAACTTGAAATATCAGTATGAAGTCAGGTTTCATAATTTTAGTCATATAGTGTGTCTCTTTTTGTGAGTCACTATGTAATAACAATAATAGCACATAGTACTGGATTCATATAAAATGAATTTAAAAATCATACAGAAATGCTTTGTTTTTATCTCTTTAAGATATGCTTAGCTTACACCCAAGCATATAGATCAGCAAATAGAAACAAGACTCCTCCCGAATGTGCAAATTATTTAGGAAGCAAGTTTTAAATGATCAAGAGAAATTTTACTGACACTGATTAGATCAGACAAGACACATTTCTGCATTTTAGTTTTTAACTCTGACCTAAGTTTTGGGATCAAAGTTTTCAAAGAAAGTCTAAGAAAATTATTCTGTAAAGTTTTTTCTGCCTTTGCCGATATTCTTAGTTATTTTGAGACTCTGAACAGGGAAAAAGGAAATCTGGGAGAATCAATTGTAACAATTGTTGAGGTTGCAAGGGTCTATGTGTGTCAGTCTCTTCAAAAGAACTAGCTCTTGTATTCAACAATGTGATATTCTTCAAACCTTCATTTTTACATTTTAATTTATTGTATGTTTAGGGAATGTGAAGCATAGGTTCTAAGGCACTCCTACAGAGGTCCTAAGATGACCTCTTAATGTTACTTCTTTCCTCCCATGCGGCTCTAGGGACTGAAGGCATTCATGCTTGACCAGAAGTAGTTCTATAGGTTGAGCCATACATACCCCAAACTCCAGGCTCCATTTGTTTGTCTATCAAAAATTATTTTCCTGTAACTTTTATTGTTAAAATATTAAAAATATTTCCTGGACACTTTAAGATAATTCATGGTCTTGTCTAAGACCCAGTATTTCACCCATCAATTACACTTTTTTAAAAAATGTGATAACTTTTTCTTCTATGTGTTTTAGGTTCCCAGTTATTGGTAAATAAAGACTTATACTGATAGCGGTACTTGGAACAGATCTTTTATTAACATGTAATAGAGGTGCACTATTTGAAATTTTGCAGCCTTCTGAGATAATAACGGTGAAGCTTTCAAGATTAAGCAAACAAAGCAGTCATCAATACACTGCTTTTGCGTGCTGCGAAAAACAGATGTGTATGGAGCAATGGTTTATGTAACTATTGCTCTGTTTCCACATAAGGTGAGAAGTGTTAAGTGGCATTCAGCTCTAGGTTCTCATGAACTAACAAAAAGAGTTAAGAAACTGCTGAATATTAGGAGATATTTAAATAAAATTATGAGATAGAATTTAAAAGAGTAATAATTTTCAACTTTTGAAAGTAAGAAAGAAATTCAAATGTGTTTTACTTCAATAATCTCTACTCACTGTGTCTCAGGATTTTTTTTCAGTTTTAGCTTTGTGTATGTTTTTAGAAACTTCCAGTTTTTCTCTAATTTTGGCTGTTCATTGTTTCCTATAGGAGAGCCATCCACATGTCTTTTCTTTATACAGCTTAAACTCTCTGCACTCTTATAATCTCTGTCATCAAATTATTGACTACCAGCACCCCAAAAGGCCATGATCGGTGAGGCTACCTTTGTCTGTTGTAAGGAGACTATCTCAAAGTAAAATAGTTTGGGAAAGGTGTTCACAGGAATTTAAGACCCAGACAAATCTTATCAAGAGAGAAACTGTCACGAATTAGACAAAGTTTATGACATAATAGTTTAGATTGGTGGACCAAGAAACTTGTCAGTCTCAAAGTCACTTCTAATAAAATAAAATGCCTGGATGGCTCACAGTCTCAGGTTCAGGAAATAGCTAGCAAACTAGGTTATTTGTTCAGTGTTACCAGAGGAACAAAGATGTTTGCCACTTCCACTGATGCTAAAGCCATGAAGGTCTAATTAAACGGGTTTTAGTTCTCATAGTCAATAATCAAAAACTCCATCTTTTGTGCCCGATAAGCAATTTCTAATCTTATTCCACTCTTCTGTTCTTTCAATATTTCATCATTTTCATAAGCCTTTATATCCCTTACTTCAGGAACAGAATACACTTTAGGGCAGTAACTGCCATTGGCACAGATGGAACTACTACTAATTTCACAAATAGACAAGTGGATTATTTGGGTCATTTGTTGCCACAGTTGTTTACTTTCTCTTGATTAAGTATACTAATTTGTTAATCTCCGATATCAATTTAAATATTATATACAATATTATAATTTATTTAGCTATGAATTACATATCAGAAGGCATTTAAATAAAATTATAAAACAAAACTACATGAAGAATATAAGAATAAACACGTAGGAAGAAGTAAGACAGTCATGTGCAATATGCCCATTGATATTTTTAATTGATTTTTTATTTTTTATGATGGATCAATGGTTCTTTGTTCTGTACTTCTATATTTTGAAGGCTTTTTACTATACAATAATTGTTTTATAGACTATTATATGTACAAAATGTATATATATATATATATATATATATATATATATATATATATATGATATCTATATGCAATAACTTTGTAAAATTATTATATGTGTATTTAAAACTTAATATATTATTAGGACACTGGAAGGAGTGTTGTGCAAAAAATTAATGTTAAATTATCTGAGAAAATTATCAAAATGTTTTTAATAAAAAGGTTCAAGACAAAAACAAAGGCCCGAATGAGCAGCTCTGTGATTGCAGAGAAAACTATCACTGGGATGAGTCTATGGAACCATTTTAAATGAACATTTGGAGGAAAAGAAATAAAGTAGAAATCATTGCTTTATTCATATTTTTATGACATTCTTTCTGATTCATCCCCCTTTTTATGTTTTTTCTTTTAATTTTACTTGATATTTTCTTTATTTACATTTCAAATGTTATCTCCTTTCCAGATCTCTCTTCTGGAAACCTCCTATCCCATCCTCCCTCACCCTGCCTCTATGAGGGTGCTCTCCCACCTACCTACCCACTCCTCCCTTCCTGCCTTGGTATTCCTCTACATTGTGGCATCAAACACCCTCAGGTCCAAGGGCCTCTCTGCTCACTGATGTTCAACAAGGCCATCCTCGGCCACATATGTGGCCAGAGCCATGGGTTCCTCCATGTGTACTCTTTGACTGGTTCCCCCTTTTAATACGTCTAAAATTGTCAAACTCATGGAAAACAGACAGTGATATAGTGGGCGTTGGTATGCCACCCAGCTATGTTCAGCAATTTAAACATATTGTAGGATAGTAATTTTGAGCATTTCAGCATATATTTCACAAAACCATTTAGAGCCTCCTACATAATTATAACCTTTCCACCATTACCATTTTGATTGGTTGATTGGTGTGTACAGAAGTTTGGTACATCATTGGGATTGAATTTCTATTTCATCTTTAGGATGGCATAAGAAAGAAAAGTTGAGTAATGTATACTTAAATGAATGAGTGAATAAATAAATAAATGTAATGAGAATTTAATTGATTTTTCTCTTGAATATTTTATCTACTATTTAAAGAAGCATAATTTAAGAATACTTTGTAGGATTGAGAATTGTCTCAGTAGTTAAGAACACTTTTGTTTTCCCTATGGGAGAAGATGCAGGTTTGAGTCCCAGCACCCCCATAATAGCTTATAAACATCTATAACTCCAGTCCCAGGGGATTACATGTCTTATTCTCACTTTTGAGTTAGCCAGGAAAGTACATGGTGCACATACATACATGCATTCAAAACATTTATACACTTAATACTATACAATAAATAAAAATAATTCAATATTTTGTAAATGAGTGTAATATTTCTTGTTTTGAAAGGTGGAAGCAGTATCATACAATCCATTATTTTTCCTTTTTTATTCTCAGATAGCATCAGTATTCAAAACATCTCTGGAAGAAATTTTTGTTTTCCAAAACTGGGGATAACTGAAAGAATGGCTATGTAGGAGAGAGAAGATCTACAGGATAGTAGTGGTTAAACATGTTAGAGGCACTGTGATGGAATTTAGTGCAGTATCAAGGACTGCCCCTGAGAATATCCCTTTTTTCTTAAAACATTCACCTTCAAGTTTAATTTCTTACTAGTGTCCAAAAATAAGTGTCTTCAGTTTCTTTCTGAGAAGGTGGAGATCTTCTGTAGCCTCAGGGGTTGAAGGTGAAATATGAAATTTGCTATAATTACTTACCCAAAATGTCTGTATTAAAGGCTTTTAGAAGCAGTTAAAAAAATTTCCCAATAAATGGAATCTTCGTGTGTGTGTGTGTGTGTGTGTGTGTGTGTGTGTGCATGTGTGTGTGTGCATGTTTGTGTGTGTGAGCATGCATGAGTATAAATGCGACCCTAAAAAGGACACAGGATCTATTTCTCTGTCACTTGATACCTTATTCTTTTGCGAATGGATTTTTCATTGAACCTGGTGCTCACTGTTTCTCTGCTAGGCAGGTTGGTTTGAAATCGCAGTGATGGAAGCTCCTGTGTTGTCAGTTGCCAGGTCTGTGGTTTAAGAAATACATGAGTATTCTCAGCTATATACTTGTGTTCCTAGGCGTTAACACAGGTACTCATTGTGATGGGACAATCTTTCTTCTATAATGAGTCATCTCCACAGAATAAATATTGCACTTTTGTTTTTTTTTATTTTTCTTTTTTTCAGTTTTTTTTGTTTTTGAAGCTTGATATTAGATAGTATTCTTTCCTCATACAATGATAGTTATGAGCAGATACTTGCTACTTTTGTGAATAAGACATATAAAGCTGAGATAAAGTTCCTCTAGTGACAATATAAATATTTGATGAATAAATTTATAAAACAAAATTGAAGTTCTGTTTTATATAATCTAGTTGTCTTAGTCAGGGTTTCTATTCCTGCACAAACATCATGACCAAGAAGCAAGTTGGGAAGGAAAGGGTTTATTCAGCTTACACTTCCATATAGCTGTTCATCACCAAACTAAGTCAGGACTGGAACTCAAGCAGGAGCTGATGCAGAAGCCAAGGAGGGATGTTCTTTACTGGCTTGCTTCCCCTGGCTTGCTCAGCCTGCTCTCTTATAGAACCCAAGACTGCCAGCCCAGATATGGATCCACCCACAAGGGGCCCTTGATCATTAATTGAGAAAATGCCTCACAGCTAGATCTCATGGAGGCATTTCCCCAACTGAAGCTCCTTTCTCTGTGATAACTCCAGCTGTGTCAAGTTGACACAAACCTAGCCAGTACAATTGACCCGTTGTCAACTTGACACACAAATACATCACTAGTAAGCCTCAACCCTTAGTTCTTACTCATCCCCAAGATCTTAAATAACTTAAAAGTCCCACAGTCTTTACATATTAAAAGTTCAATCCTTTTAAAATATCTAGTATCTTTTAAAACTCAAAGTCCTTTAAAATTCAAAGTCTCTTAACTGTGGGCTTCATTTAAAAACTTCCTTCAGGAGAGAAAAATATCAGGGCACAGTCACAATCAAAAGCAAAAATCAATCTCTAACCGTCCAATGTCTGGGATCCAACTCACGATCTTCAGGGCTCCTCCAAGGGCTTGGGTCACTTCTCCAGCCATGCCCTTTGTAGCACACACATTGTCCTCTAGGCTCCAGATGCCTGTACTCCATTGCCGCTGCTGTTCTTGGTGGTCATCTCATGGTACTGGCATCTCCAAAATGCTTCTGTCCTTTGCATGACCCCTTCAGTCCTGGGCCATCAATTGCAACTGAGGCTGCACCTTCACAGTGCTTCCATGGCCTCAGCTGCTCTGCATGACTCCTTCATACCTCTAAAACCAGTACCACCTAGGTAACTCTTACACATTACCAAGTTCAGTCACAGCACAAGGTACAACCATGGCTATCTCTGGAACATAGCCTCCTTGTGCTTTCAGAAAACATCTCCCAGAAGATGTCACCTCAATGATGTTGGTCTCTTGTTAATCACCGCTAATTTCTTAGCTCCAGCTAACCAGCATCAATAGTCCCAGTAATGCAAAGGTTTTGCTTTAGTAGTTCTGGTATCTTGTTAATCACAGCTGATTCTTCAGCCCCAGCTAACCAGAACCACAGAATCTTCACAAAGTAACAATGGCCCTGAAAAGAGTCTTTAATTTTCCCTCTGAAATTTCACAAACCAGGTCTCCATCTTCTGCACTGTTCTCAACATTATCTTCCAAGCTCCTACACAACATCCCACAGAGCGCTTAACACAAAATGGATCTTCTGGCCCAAAGTTCCAAAGTCTTTCCACAGTCCTCCCCAAAACATGGTCGTGTTGTCACAGGAATGCCCCACTCTGCTGGTACCAATTTGTCTTAGTCAGGGTTTCTATTCCTGCACAAACATCATGACCAAGAAGCAAGTTGGGAAAGAAAGGGTTTGTTCGGCTTACACTTCCACACTGCTGTTCATCACTGAAGGAAGTCAGGACTGGAATTCAAGCAAGACAGTAAGAAACATCTCTCCATGGCCTCTGCATCAGCTCCTGCTTCCTGACCTGCTTGAATTCCAGTCCTGACTTCCTTCAGTGATGAACAGCAGTGTGGAAGTGTAAGCCGAACAAACCCTTTCTTTCCCAACTTGCTTCTTGGTCATGATGTTTGTGCAGGAATAGAAACCCTGACTAAGACACTAGTGTAGTTCCTATTAAATTTGGTGCATAGTCCCAAGTAAAGATTCTAGTGTATAGTGTTTCCCATTTTATGTAACTCTAAATAGTTCAGTGTCTTGGATATCTGAAGATATGAAATGACTTTTTAGTTAATTTTCACATTGAAACACAAATAGTCTTTTAAATTTGAATTTGACTAGCATAGACATTTGACTAGCATAACATCCTTAAACATAGGCATAGATGTTGCCATAAAAATTAGAGCTGACTCTTCCACAAGACTCTCCAAGCTCCATCTAATGTTAGGTAAGACTGTGTGTCTCTATCTGTTTCAGTCATCTGTTGGGTAGAACCCACAGAAGTCAGTTATGCTAAGATTCTGCCTGCAAGCACAACAGAGTATTATTAATAGTTTCAGAGTTAGGTCCTAGCCCATGGGATGGGTCTCAATTTGGGCCAGTCATTGTTTAGACATTCCTTCAATCTCTGCTTTATCTTTGTCTTTATCCATCTTTTAGATAGAACACATTTTAAGTTGAAGGATTTGGGGAGGTTTGTTGTCCTTATCCCTTTACTAATGATCCTGGCTGGCTCCAGGAAGTGGCCACCTCCAGATACATATTCTCCCACTGCTAGGAGTTTCAGCTGGAGTTACTCCAATAGACACCCTGGGGCTTACTCCCACACCCAGTCCCACTTCTCTTGCATTTCTTAGAGATTCCCTCCTGCCTGCCCACCACTGATTTCCATTCTTTCTCCCTATATCTGATTCTGATTCCCCCTCCCTGCCTTTCTCTCTTACCTATCTCCCCTCCCACCACCTTCCATCTCTTCATCTACCCATGATATCCTTTTTATTTCACCTTCTGAGAGATTCAACCGTCTTCCCTTGGTCCCTCAATGTTATGTGAGTTCTTTAGGTCTAGGGCTTGTAGCATGGTTATCCTGTACTTTATGGTTAATATCCACTTATAAGTGAGTATATATCATGCATGTACACCTGTGTGTGAATTATGTCATTCAAGGTAAGTGAGTTCTAGTTCATCCATTTGCCTGCAAAATTTGTGGTGTCCTTGTTTTTAATAGCTCAGTAGTATTCCATTTTGTAAATGAACCATATTTTCTTTATTCATTCTTCAGTTGAGGAACATCTAGCTTGTTTCTAGCTCCTGACTATTACAAAATAAACTGCTATAAACATAGTTGAGCAGGTGTCCTTGTGGGATGGTGGGGCATCTTTTGAGTATATGCTCAGCAGTAGTATACTGGGTCTTGAGTTTGAGTTAGAACTATTTCCAATTTTCTGAAAAACTACCAAATTGATTTCCAGAGTGGTTGTGTAAGTTTGCAATCCCACAAGCTCCACATCCTTGTCAGCAAGCATGTGTTGTCCGTTCAGTTTTGGATTTGAGTCACTCTGATGAGTCTTAGGCAGAATCTCAGAGTTCTTTTGATTTGCATTTTCTGATAACTAAGGATGTTGACAATTTCTTTAAGTGTTTCTTGGCCATTACAGATTCCTCAGTTGAAAATTCTGTTTAGCTCTGTACCACATTTTTTCATTGTGTTATTTGGGTTGTTGGTGTCTAACATTTTTAGTAATTTATCTATTTTGGATATTAGTCCTCTTTCAGATGTGGTGTTGGAGAAGACTATGGACAGTCATGTGCTTTTGATTAAATAAGATTTTCAGTTTCATGAGGTCCCATTGACTAATTGTTCATCTTAGTGCCTGAGGCACTGGTATTCAGGAAGGTGATCTTCATGTGTGTCATTGAACAACAGGAGCAGGGCTTGAATTTGTTGCCTGCTGTGGGTCTAGTTCCCCTAACTAGACTGTACTGCCTTGTCTGGCCTCAGTGATAGAAGAACATAGTCCTGCAGTGAGTGATATGTTAGTGTGCAAGTGTGTGTGTGTGTGTGTGTGTGTGTGTGTGTGTGTGTGTGTGAGTGAGGAGGGGGAGGCTACTCTGGAAGTAGAGGGAGAAGTTGTGAGAGAGGAGAAGGGAAAGAGAAGGCAGCTAATATTGGATGTACAGTGAATAAATAAATAAATAAATAATTCATAAGCTGAAGTCTTTGATTGGTGCAGGTTTTATCCTTAGTGTTCTTTCCCTACTGTAACAGTGGAGAGTCCAGTCTCTGAAATGGTGCAGGCCATATTCAGGGTTGGTCCCCTTTCTCAGTTAATGCTTTTGGAAAGATCATTACAAATATGCACCGCTGTATATAATCTAGATGATTCTAAATCTATCCGGGTTTAGATTGAAAATTAACCATCAAAGTGGTGAATACCTTGACATTCTGAATTCTCTTTGGGCATGGTTTATCTGCATATTGTGAGTGCATATGTGTGTATGTGTACATTGTAAGTGGGAGTGACTATGTGTGCATTTATACATTATGAGTGTGAGTGACTGGGTGTGTGTATATTATGTGGGCAACTATGTGAGCATGTGTATACTGTGAGTGTGATTACTTTGTGTGTGTGTATGTTTTGCTGTGATACAGACTATAACATACAGTGTGCATATGTTTAGCATACTCAGAATATGTTAATCATAAAAATGGTATAATGGTATGTATTCTACTACAAATGGTACCTTAAAGATTTAAGAACTAAAATTTAAAAATACAGTTAATGTCTTCATAGTACTGGCATAATTATTCACTTGCTGGAAATTTAAAAAAAAAATCTTTTCCCTCCAATTGGACATAGGACCACTGCCATACCTTTGCCCTTGTAATATTTGGTGGAATTTTTCCTCAGGCAAAGATGTCGCTCCTCTTTAGCTTTGGGGGCTTTATATAAAAGTGTATTCTACTTTTCGTCTCAGACATAAATTAATACAAAGGTCAAACAATCAATATACTATAAAATACATTTTAGAAATACAAAGTAAATTCACAAAATTTGACTGTTTAAAGGTTTCTCATTCATAGAGCTATATACTAAGATTTATCATCTTAATGGTTATAATTTCTGACTAAAGCACCCTGGTGCCAACAGTTTATTCCTCACACCGTCTATTGTAACTATCCATAAAGATCCCAGTACTAAATCCTGCCACAGATGGATACTGATTATCTCCAGCAATAAGCTTTACTTCTCTGCTTTTGGGTATTGTAGATTGAGGGGGAGGAAAGTATGTTTATGAGTCTATGGTTTAGACAGAGAATAGAAAATAGCACATTTAAGAATTTGCATGTTTATATTATATAATTAAATCTATACTAGACTTTTTGCTTTGATGCTTCTCCATGTTAAACTTGGCATCTGTTATAGCTAAGTATAAAGGAATATTAAACTTCAATAGCATAGTCTAGACCCAGCCACAATTTTAGTTTTAAAGAACTCTACAAATTTTTTATTTACTGGAAAAGGTAAAAGTTTGCAGAAAGGTATGATATTTCAGGTAATGTTCCCTTTTAACAATGGATTAGAATATGATGTACTTTTAGTGGCAATTCATATTCATGAGATTGATTAAATATTTTTCCACTTTAAACATGAAGGTATTCTCGTACAAGAAAAATGGACAAACATTTAAATGCTTTCCCATTTCTACTCAACTGTAGAAAAAAATTACAAATAGAGCACTCAAGGATATTTAAGAGCCTTCTACAAGAAAAGTATATTTTTAAAGAACAGGTTAAGCTTTATTTAATGAAGTTGGAGTAGTGATAGTGAGACAGAGGATACATCTGGAAAAACAAACAGAAGTTTTAGGATACATCATATGGGGATAGTAGATGTTCAGGAATATTTGACTTATGTAACAATAACACTTCATGTCTGAATACATGTTTACAATGTTCTATTTTGTGAACTATAAAACAAATTGAGGGTATAAAAGTTCTTAAACACTTTTCTGTGTACCTAAAATATGTTTAAAAGAAAAAAAACATTTAATTTGATGTTGGTTACTGGTTTATTGTATATTGCTTTTATTATGTTTAGGTATGGGCCTTGAATTCCTGATCTTTCCAAGACTTTTATCATGAATGGGTACTGGATTTTGTCAAATGCTTTCTCAGCATCTAACAAGATGATCATGTGCTTTTTGTCTTTGATTTTGTTTATATAGTGGATGATGTTGATGGATTTCTATATATTAAACCATCCTGCATCCCTGGGATGAAGCCTACTTGATCATGATAGATGATCGTTTTGAAGTCAGGGCCAGGAAGTGGGAGTGGGTGGGGTGGGGAGCAGGGCAGAGGGAGGGTATAGGGGACTTTCTGGATAGCATAGCATTTGAAATGTAAATGAAGAAAATACCTTATAAAAAAGAAAGAAAGAAAAAAAGAAGAAAACAAATCAGCTTATACCCACTGAGACAGCATTGTGGGTATCAGATGTAGACATGGAAGCACTATGAGAACACAGGTCATGTTCCTGAGTTTTCAACCTGCATGCATGAGCGCAGCCAGGTACAAGCCAGTCTGTGTAGTCAGAAAAAGCTACTGCTGAATGGATGTCAAATATCCTGTACATAACTTACTCTACACAATACATACTCAGTTTAAATTCTTATGAGAGATTTTAAAAAAAAGATATCAGGCCTATTGGATTTCATGTAGCTTTGTAGAAGATTGTTTAGGATTCCTTCTGAGTGTGTGAATAAATTTAAATAGAATGAGTGGTTATATTTACTGAGTATAAGGTATTTTTGCTTTTACATTTCAGAACTGTGTTTTGAAGGATTACATATATTGACATAATTTCATTTAAATTTCTGTAGTCAGTATGGCTGGAGCACTGTCTTCTTGTCAATTCTGCTCATGCATAGTTGAAAACAGTCTGCAGTGAGGTGATGGAAATCTTAAAGTGGGTTTAGTTTAGTTTAGGTTGTTTTATAGATGGTAGAATGATCTGCATTCTGCACTCAGAAATAGAATTTCATTGTCTAAGGATGCACTAATTTATTAACATTTACTGAATACATTTCTGTCTCTATGGTCTATGGTCATCCCAAGTTGTAGATAAAAACTTCAGTTCCTAAACTCATCTGGACCATTGTTTTTTAGATTATAAGATTTTAAAGAAGTTGGGCACTAAACTATTTGTGTGTGTGCATGTGCTTTATGACTCTGATTCTTCATGGGTCATTTTGAGTTTGCTTATGGAACTGGAATAGTTTGGTTGCATATTTCTAGATTTACTAATGTGTTGTTTTATCTTGGGCTGTCATTGATTTCAGGAGTCACAAGGTTTGAGTGCCAATACTTTGATAGTCATGTGATGATAAGTATGTTCTTCCAGACCAAGGCTTTAACTCTTTTTTTTTGTGATAGGTGTTCTAGAATTAAGGTTTATGTTATATTTATTCATTATCTCCTACTAGAATGTTTAATCTCTGTAGTTTAGTTCAGGAAGTTTTCTTCTCTAAGGCCATAAAATATACTCTTCCATTACCTTCCATAGTTACGATATTGGTTTTCCACATTTGAATTAATTCACTGAAAATTTCCTTTTTTAAACAGTGTAATATTTAACTCTGAAATCCTTTCTGTTCCTATAGCTATTAAGCAACTAACATCACCATGCTTTGAAACCAGTTCTTTTCATCTATGACTTATAATGCCACATCTACCATACAGAAGCCTCTTCCACCTCTTCATGTATAGTACAACCCTGCTTATGGTCTCCCTGATGTGTTCCACAATGTTTCTTCCTACAAGAAGTAGTACTGTGGGCCTTGAAGGAACATCTTATATGAGGTCCAAGCCTTGCTATCAAGGAGACACAGCCACTATGATGTTCCTCAACTTCAGGCATGTATTAACTGCTCTCTCTCTCTCTCTCTCTCTCTCTCTCTCTCTCTCTCTCTCTCTCACACACACACACACACACACACACACCTCTACATTAATTTATGGATTCACTTATAAATGGTAACTGTTTAAAATAGTACTAACCTATGATTATCTAACATTTATACTAATGCATTAAATTCTGGGAATACTATTTACACTTTCAATTTTTCCATAATATCACCATTTATTTCCTGTAATTATAAAGTATTTATAATGTTCACATGAGACAACAAGTATTTGGATTCATGACTCATTAGTTTATATTGAGATTAATAAATATTCTGTATAAAGCTTAAAATCAAATGCTGCATATGTTCTCAATGAATTAGGTTTCAACTTTATCATCCAGGAACAAGAAAAAAATCACTATTTTTAAAGTTATTATTTTAAGAAGTAATTAAACAGCTGGCTTTATTACCTTGTTCTAATTTTTAAACAGAATGGAATGGTTCAATATTAAAGGAGTCATATATTTTTCTATAAAACATATTTTATATTAAGAACCTCCTCCTGGGTCTAGAAAGAGAGTTCATCAGTTAAGAGCATTGACTTCTCTTCAAGAATACAAGGGTTCATTTCTCAGCACCTATATTGTGACACACAACTGTCTGTAATTTCAGTCCCGGGGGATGTGATGTCCTATTTTGGATTCTGTAGTCACTGCACCTACCTGGTTGGCAGACATACATAAATGCAAGACAGGGACTTTCAGGATATCATTTAAAATGTAAATTAAGAAAATACCTAATAAAACATTGGAAAAAAAAAGAACACAAGAAACTTCCTCTGTTCCTTTTTTCCTTACAGTTTTTCATGTGAGTGGAGCTTGAAGTGAGGTAAATGCAGTTATTGATATTTATAACACGAAATAAATTCAGATGTATTAAAAACATAAATCTTTGTTTCCATCTTCCTCTAACACTATTGCTTTTCAGCTTGATTTGGAAGTCATCAGAGCTTATAACACTCAGTAATAACAAAGAACATCCAAAGAACTCTGTAGCCTTTATTAACTCCATCTCATGGCATCACCTTCCACATCCACAGCATAGCACTGCATCCAGGAATTTAATATTGAAACAATGTACTTATATTTCGCAAGACGTTTTGTGTGCTCATTTGAGTGGGTATTGTATATATTCCATTTGGTTACTTGTGTAGCACTGTATAACTAAACCAAGATAAAACAATTCCACCACAAAAATCTGTGTTACATTCTCTTAGTTCTATGTTCTACCTGTCTGTCTCCTAACCCCTGGCAATGAACAATGTTATTAATCCATCTCTAAATTTCACCAGTTTAAGAATTCTCACAAGTGGCATTATTTAATATGTGACCTTTCAAAACTGGCTTCCTTTGAAACTGTGTAATCTGAAATTCATGCAAGTTGTTCATAGCAACAGTTTATTACTGAGTAGTCTTCTTCAGTAAGCATAGAGCTCAATTTGTTAAACCATTCATCTGGTGGAGAAATTTTCTGTATTAGTTATTTTCATTCTTGTTGCAACAGAATGTTTAATATAATACAAAGTAAAGAGAACTTACTTTGTTCCTGTTTTCAGGACTGTCAGTCTATCATGGTGGGTGTGGCAGAGCAGAACTGCTCATACCATAGAGTCCTGAAAGCAAAGATTAGGACAAGGGGAGCACAGAAAGATATCCTACATTTCTGCTCCAGCAATCTGTTACTTCTACTTAGATGGTATCCAACAACAGCAACACAAACTAGGAATCAAGCTGCCAGCTCATAAGTTCTGGGAATGTGTGGGAGTTGGGGCAGGGATTTCATGTCCAAATCAGTACATGGTCATGGTTATTCTACATTTTGCTAGTATAAGTAAAGCTGCTACAGATGCTAATCTAAGGCTGCCACACCCCAAAGACACCTTATCTTAGCCAGGCATGGTGGCACACACCTTTAATCCCAGCACTGGGGAGGCAGAGGCATGTGGATTTCTGAGTTCCAGTCCAGCCTGGTCTACAAAGTGAGTTCCAGGACAGCCAGGGCTATACAGAGAAACCCTGTCTCAAACAACAACAACAACAACAAAACAAACAAACAAACAAAAAAGACACCTTATCTTGTTAAAAAGGGCCTCTATTGTTTAATAGTTACATGGATTGGAGAAAGGGTTTTAAAATCAGTTTCTGTTAGTATATGCAACTTGTTATGTTAAAATAGTTGCACATCTTCATTGTGTATATAAGGTAATCACTGTTCCTGAAACACTTAGTGATAAACATTTGATTTTCACTTTATTTTCTCATTAGCAAATATCACCCCCTCCTTGTGAGTAGCATTTCTTTCAGTGAAATGCCCAAAAGCTCCCTCAAAAAGACATATCATGTGAAAGAGTTCTTAGGTGATTTTTAATTTCTTTAAAAGAAATTATGTTGATTTTTGTTTTTAAAAGTACATATTTTCTGTAATTTTACATTTTGCTAAATATTAAGGTATTCATATCGAAATATTATGTAAATGGGAAATCATAGAGGTTGGATAAAGAAAACAGCTGGAAGCAACATATTCTCAATAAAGAGAAAAAAAATGAGGATAACTGAATATAAAAGTGGGAAGATAGAGAAAGTGCAGAAGACATCAAATCAGACTTAGAAAGTGTCAGACAAGGAATGAGAGCAAAGAAAAAAAACTGCAGTGACAGTGGCGGTTAAGACAGAAAATGTGTGGTGTCCTTGGCTGACATCATTGTGACACTGGAAATCAGCAGTCTCTCCTTTGGATAGGTTTTTGACATCCAATACCATCTGGAATGATGGAGGCAGGGCAGAAGGATAGCTGTGAACACTCCAGAGTAAATCAGGCACTGCTGTGTGCAGGAAGGAATGAAAGAAGACATTGGGAGAGGACTTCTGTGAGAGAACCAGAGAATTACTAATAATACAGCTATGAAAGGCAAAGTCAAAAAAATACAATTAAAGGCAAATTTAGTGATGGAGAGAGAATTGGAGACAGTTTGGTGAAATAGTCAAAAGTCAGATTATAAGGAAATTACAATTCTATCAGTTCAGAGAAGGCCATTCTCAATCCTTGTGGAAATCAAAGACATATTTAGGCCAAGAGAATATGCTATTTTTCTTATTTTTTACTCCATGAAAATTCTGAAGTATAACCCATCATAAAAAATGCTGATAACTAAGATGATACATTCAAAGTGGCTCACCCAATTTGAGGATTGACTCTGAGTTTCAGTGATTTACAGCATCTCATATGTACAGTCACAGGTTACTTATAGTTAGGTGTTTATTTATAACTGTAAAGGTCTTGTTCTGTATAGGACCATGAAATAAAGAAAGCCCTTGGTGTAGATGGTCAAATGAGAAATAAGACATTAAGGCCTGGGGAAACATGGCTTCTGCTTTCAATGCTGCCTTGCTTTTATTTCAGTTGCTGTAAGGAAACATCTAAAAACAAACAAACAAAGCAACCCAGAGGAAGAAGCCTTTAGTTTAGTTCACAGTTCCAGGTTATAGTTTGACATTGTAGGGATGTCACCGAAGCAGCTGGTCACACCACAGCCACAGTCAAAAGCAGAGAGAAATGAAAGCACTCTTACTGTCTGCTTGCTTCCTGCTTAGCAGGCTTTCTTCTTTCTTACATAGTGGAGAAACTGACTAGAGAATGGTCACATCAGTGGGTTGGGCTTTCTTGTGTCATCTAAGGCAATCATGTCACCCCGCTACCAATAGTCCCACAGGCCAATCTGATCAATACAGTTCCTCAACTGATACTTTCTTCTCAGGTGATTCTGGGTTGTATCAAGTTGACAACTACAATTAGCTAGCACACATATTTCCTTCATCCTTGTTCTAAGAATAAAATGTTTGATTTTAAAGATTTAGTGCATCTCACCAGTGAACTTGAACATACTAATGGTTCAATGAAGAGTAGACAGTTTTATTACAAGTGAAAAGAAGCATGAGAGCATTGTTAAAATAACTGAGATTTAAAGGGCTGAAGAAAATATCATCTTGAGTGAGGTAACCCAATCACAAAAGAACACACATGCTATGTGCTCACTGATAAGTGGATATTAGACCAGAAGCTCAGAACACCCAAGATACATTTCACAGACCTTATGAAGCTCAAAAAGAAGGAAGACCAAAGTGTGGCTACTTCACCCCTTCTTAGAAGGGGGAACAAAATACCCATAGGAGGAGATACAGAGAAACACTGTGGTACAGAGACCAAAGGAAAGGACATCTAGAGACTGTCCTACCTGGGGATTCATCCCATATATAGTTACCAAGCCCAGACACTATTGTGAATGCCAACAAGTGCTTGCTGACAGGAGTCTAATATAGCTGTCTCCCGAGAGGCTCTGCCAGTGTCTGACAAATACAGAAGTGAATGCTCTCCACCAACCATTGGACTGAGCACAGGGTCCCCAATGGAGGAGCTAGAGAGAGGACCCAAGGAGCTGAAGGGGTTTGCAGCCCCATAGGAGGAACAACAATATGAACCAACCAGTACCCCAAGAGCTCCCAGGGACTAAACCACCAACCAAAGAGTACACATGGAAGGACCCATGGCTCCAGCCGCATATGTTGGTCATCGCTGGGAGGAGAGGCTCTTGGTCAGGTGAAGGCTCGATGCCCCAGTATAAGAGAATGCCAGGAAAGGGAAGTGGGAGTGGGTAGGTGCTAAGCAGGGGGAGTGATGGTGGTATAGGGGATTTTCAGAAGGGAAAAGAAGAAAGGTGATAACGTTTGAAATGTAAATAAGGAAAATGTCCAATAAAAAAATTTTTTAAAGGTTAAAGAAGCATTTCTTTTTGCCATTGATCTTGCAGTAAGTAGATGTGCATACTTAGTATTGATTGGCTGAATCAAAGAGAGGAATATTTGTACATTGGGTAAATATATGATGATCAAATACAATACTATGAATTAAAGTTCCAAATATAATATTAAGGAGAAATATTTCACTAACTTTAATAAAATAAAACAAAGGTGGTTATTCATTACAGGCTTTAGGTACACATTATGGTAAGAGTGTAATCAGAATAATTCCCTTAAGACTTTATTGTAAGGTAAGAATTATTGTTTGGGTTATCTCCATTTCTATAATGCTCCAAGAACACTAGTTATAGTGTTGTAGGTAACTAATAAAATAACTTAATATGTGAAAATGTATGTACTACTAATAAATACTTTTTTCTATACCCATACATACATGCAGAGTGAGATAAAATTAAAGAAACCACAGTTTAGAATGAATGCCAAAGTGTGGCTACTTCACCCCTTCTTAGAAGGGGGAACAAAATACCCATAGGAGGAGATACAGAGAAGTTGGAGTTGGTGGGCAGGGGAGCAGGGCAGTGGGAAGGTAGACGGAACTTTCAGGATAGCATTTGAAATGTAAATTAAGAAAATATCTAATAAAAAAAATCTGGAAAACAAAACAAAACAAAAGAAAAAGAATAAATCCTACTGAATATCTTCCTACTTCATGATGTTTGCTTCAACCTGAGAGTGTTTAGAATAGTATCAGAGCTATGACCCTCTATGAGCACATGCAATTCTTTGAATCTGGAACCTGTGTGGTATAAAAAAAATCTTAGAATTATGTGTTAAGTAAGGAACAATTCATCTTCTGTCTTCAATGCTTGTGCAGACAATGATTCTCAGGAAGGATAACTCTGCCTGCAAAATCTGAATGAAACTAGAAATTTCCATAATTACTAGATCTTCTACATCATAGTCCCATGGTATAATTTTCTATTTTTATTTTACTAATTATTTGATGGGTTTGTTTGGCATAATTAATTTAAAATATTTTAATGAAATTAGCTATTTTAATAGAGCAATACATATCATTAATGACTGTATCCATTGATTTGAAATAGGGAAATAATAAACAAATGTATATTATCAGAAGTAATTTTCCACAAAATGTTTCATATTAATAAATAAGGATTTCTGGAAAGTAATAGTGACAACACATTGAGCAAGTAACGTATCTAATTAAAATATTTAGAAAACTATACTGACATCACCTTTTGGCTCTGTATTTCCAAACCATATGTTTCACTTTGAGGGTATCAGCTTGGGAAAACTCTTCAATTTATGTTTATAAATATAAACCTGGGTCTGTAGTTTCAATTTGGATGGAGAAATAATTTTCTACTCTGCTGTGTTAAGATAATGGAAAAAAAAAAAGACAAAACAAAACTCAGTTCTGTTTTATTTATTTATTTATTTATTTATTCATTTATGTGTGTGTGTGTGTGTGTGTGTGTGTGTGTGTGTGTGTGTGTGTTTGTGTGTTCCCTTTTTCTGAGAGTAACTACATACTCTATGAGCCCGGATAGTTCATGATTTATGAAACAAGACAGGCTTGGATTTGAGAAAGAGGCCACTCTACATATCTCAGAAAGTACAACCAGAAGCATAAATTGCTTGGGGTGGAAACAGTAGTCATATTTGTTTGTTATTTGGATGGCTTCTGTTAGCAGTTAATCCATCTTCACATTATGCTTTCTGATGTATAGTCTCTGAGGCAGGACAATAGCCACTTCTTTCCCTTCCTATAGAAATCTGAAGTCAGATTCTCTAGAAAGTATGTAGAGCAAAAGACAGCTACAGCACTACATGGTGAAACGGATCAACAAGTTTGCTTTTATGCCAATACCATATGGTTTATTTTTATTTTATTTTATTAAAACTACAACAGCTCTGTAATACAGCTTGAAATCAGGGGTTGTTTTCATAATTTCTTTCTCAGTCCACTTCCTATTTGTATACAGAGGCCTTTTTTTTTTTTTTTAAACTCAATCGTATATCCAGTCACTTTATGTAGGTATTTATCAGTGGAAGGAAGTCCCTGCAAGAATTGTTGGGGTAGCTTATATATACTATCATATCATCTGAAAATATTGATGCTTTGAGTTCTTTCTTTCCAAACTGTACCTCCTTGATGTGCTTCAGTTGTCTTATTCTCTAGCTAAGACTTCATGTACAATATTCAACGGGCATAGAAAGAGGGATGCAGGGATGGTTTAATATATGGAAATACATCAGCGTAATCCACTATATAAACAAACTCAAAGGAAAAACCACATGATCATCTCATTAGATGCTGAGAAAGCATTTGACAAAATCCAAAACCCTTTCATGATAAAAGTTATGGAAAGATCATGAATTCAAGGCCCATACCTAAACATAATAAAAGCAATATACAACAAACCAGTAGCCAACATCAAACTAAATGGAGAGAAACTCGAAGCAATCCCACTTTCAACTAGACAAGACTGCCCACTTTCTCCCTACCTACTAAACATAGTACTTGAAATCCTAGCCAGAGCTATTCGACAACAAAATGAGATCAAGGGGATAAAATTGGAAAGGAAGAAGTCAAATTATCACTATTTGCAGATGATATGATAGTATCTTTTCGGGATCCCAAAAATTCCACCAGAGAACTCCTAAACCTGATAAACGGCTTCAGTGCAGTAGCTGGATATAAAATTAACTCAAGTAAATCAGTGGCCTTTCTCTACACAAAGGATAAACAAGATGAGAAAAGAATTAGGGAAACAATACCCTTCACAATAGTCACAAAAAATATAAAATACCTTGTGGTGACTCTAGCTAAGGAAGTGAAAGATCTGTATGACAAGATCTTCAAGTCTCTGAAGAAAGAAATTGAAGATGATCTCACAATATGGAAAGATCTCCCATGCTCATGGATTGGCAGGATTAATATAGTCAAAATGGCTATCCCACTGAAAGCAATCTAAGATATTCAATGCAATCCCCATCAAAATTCCAACTCAATTCTTTACTGAGTTAGTGAGGGCAATTTGCAACTTCATCCGGAATAACAAAAAACCTAAGAGAGCAAAAACTATTCTCAACAATAAAAGAAACTTTGGGGGATTCACCATGCCTGACCTAAAGCTGTACTACAGAGCAATTGTGATAAAAACTGCATGGTACTGGTACAGTGAGAGACATGTAGATCAATGGAATAGAATTGAAGACCCTGAAATGAATCCACACACCTATGGTTACTTGATCTTTGAGAAGGGAGCTAAAACCATCCAGTGGAAAAAGGCAGCATTTTCCACAAATGGTACTGGCACAACGGGCAGTTATCATATAGAAGAATGTGAATTGATCCATTCTTATCTCTTTGTACAAAGCTCAAGTCTAAGTCGTTCAAAGAACTCCACATAAAACCAGAGACACTGAAATTTATAGAGGAGAAAGTGGGGGAAAGCCTCTAAGATATGGGCACAGGGGAAAGATTCCTAAACAGAACAGCCATGGCCTGTGCTGTAAGATCAAGAATAGACAAGTGGGACCTCATAAAATTGCAAAGATTCTGTAGGGCAAAAGACACTGTCAATAAGACAAAAAGGCCACCAACAAATTGGGAAAGAATTTTTCCAATCCTAAATCTGATAGGGGATTAATATCCAATATATACAATGAGCTCAAGAAGCTGAACTCCAGAAATGCCTGGCAAATACAGAAGTGGATGCTCATAGTCATCTACAGGATGGAACACAGGGCTCCCAATGGAGGAGCTAGAGAAATTACTCAAGTAGCTGAAGGGGTCTCCAACCCTTTAGGTGGAACAATAATATGAACTAGCCAGTACATATAGAGCTCGTGTCTCTAGCTGCATATATAGCAGAAGATGGCCTAGTCAGCCATCATTGGGTAGAGAGGCCTCTTGGTCTTACAAACTTTATATGCCCCAGTACAGGGGAATGCCAGGGTGAAAAAGTGGGAGTGGGTGGGTAGGGTAGCAGGGAGGTGTGAGGGTATAGGGAAATTTCAGGATATGTTTTGAAATGTTAATAAAGAAAATATCTAATTAAAAAAAAAAACATTTTCTGCTACATATAGAGCTAGAGACATGAGTTCTGGGGGTTCTGATTAGTTTATATTGATGTTCTTCTTCTAGGGTTGCAGACCTCTTCAGATCCTGGGGTTCTATCTCTAGCTTCTCCAATTTGGGCCCCGTGCTCCCTCTTATGGATGACTGTGAGCATCCACTTTTGTGGGAGTCAGTTATATCAGGGTCCCTTCAGTAAACACTTGCTGTCCTATGCGATAGTGTCTGAGTTTAGTGACTGAATATGAGATGGATCCCCAGTGGCTTAGTCTCTGTATGGTCCATCCTTTCATCTTAGCTCTAAACTTTGTCTCTGTAACTCCTTTCATGGGTATTTTGTTTCCTATTCAAAGGAGGAATGAAGTATCCACACGTTGGTCTTCCTTCTTGATTTTCTTGTGTTTTGCAGATCATATCTTGGGTATTCTAAGTTTATGGGCTAATATCCAATTATCAGTGAGCGCATGTCCAATAACTTCTTTTGTGATTGGGTTACCTCACTAAGGATTATGTCCTCCAGATTCATCCATTTGCCCAAGAATTTCATAAATTCATTTTTTGATAGCAGAATAGTACTCCATTGTGTAAATGTACCACATTTTCTGTATCCATTCTTCTGTTGAGGGACATCTGGGTTCTTTCCAACTTCTGGCTATTGTAAATAAGGCTGCTATGAACATAGTGGAATATGTGTCCTTTTTACCAGTTGGAACATCTTCTGGTTATATGCCCAGGAGAGGTATTGCAGAATCTTTTGGTAGTACTATGTCCAATTTTCTGAGAAAATGCCATACTGACATCCAGAGTGGTTGTACAAGCTTGCAATCCCACCAGCCATGGAGGAGTGTTCCTCTTTCTCCACATAGTCGGCCATCATTGGGAGGAGAGGTCCCTTGGTACTGTAATCTTTATATGCCCCAATACAGGGGAATGCCAGGCCAAGAAGAAGGAGTGGGTGGTCAGGGGAGCAGGGAGGGGGGAGTGGATTTTCAAATAGCAGTTGAAATGTAAATTAAGAAAATATCTAATTAAAAAATGCTGATAAAAACATTTTAAAAAATGGGTTATAGAGCTAAACAAAGAATTCTCAACTGAGGAATACAGAAGGGCTGAGAAGCACTTGAAAAAATGTTCAGCATCCTTAATCATCAGGGAAATGCAAATCATAACCACCCTGAGATTCCACCTCACAAAAGTCAGAATCACTAGGATTAAAAATTCAGGTGACAGCAGGTGCTGGCGAGGATGTGGAGAAAGAGGAACACTCCTCCTTTGCTGGTGAGATTGCAAGCTGGTACAACCCCTCTGGAAATCGGTGTGGCGTTTCCTCAGAAAAGTGGACATAGTACTAACCACAGATCCAGCAATACCTCTCCTGGGCATATACCCAGAAGATGCTCCAACTGGTAATAAGGACAAATGCTCCAATATGTTCATAACAGCCCTATTCATAATATCCAAAAGCTGGAAAGAACCCAAATGTCCCTCAACAGAGGCATGGATACAGTAAATGTGGTATAGTTACACAATGGAGTACTACTCAGCTATTAAAAACAATGAATTTATGAAATTCTTAGGTAAAGGGATGTATCTGGAGGATATCGTCCTTAGTGAGCTAACTCAATCACAAAAGAAGTCACTTGATATGCACTCACTGATAAGTGGATGTTAGCCCAGAAACCTAGAATACTCAATATACAATTTACAAAACACAAGAAAATCAACCCTATAGGTGGAAGAATAACATGAACTAACTAGTACCCCCTGAGCTCATGTCTCTAGCTGCATATATAGAAGAGGATGGCCTAGTTGGCCATCATTGGGAAGAGAGGCCCCTTGGTCATGCAGATTTTATATGCCCCAGTACAGGGGAACGCCAGGGCCAAGATGTGGGAGCGGGTAGGTAGGGGAGCAGGGCCTGGAGGGGGGAGGGTATAGGTAACTTTCTGGATAACACTTGAAATGTAAATGTAAATGAAGAAAATTTCTAATAAAAGTTGGAAAAAAATAAAAAAAAAGAAGAAGGAAGATCAACGCCTGGATACTTCATTCCTCCCTAGAAGTGGGAATAAAATACCCATTAAAAGTACGGAGAGGCCTTCTACAGGAGCGCTGTAGGCAAAGACATTCTTCCTGACTCTGC
Organism: Mus minutoides; assembly: GCA_902729485.2. Taxonomy (NCBI): domain Eukaryota; kingdom Metazoa; phylum Chordata; class Mammalia; order Rodentia; family Muridae; genus Mus; species Mus minutoides. The sequence goes on from LR750746.1 coordinate 101,730, forward strand.
ACACTGGATCTTGATGAAAAGAGACAGTCTCTGGTTCTAAACAGTTTATTGTCATGGCAAAAAGTAGATGCATAAAATCATACCTGACTTCTAATAGTGGGCCTGAGAATAAATACCTTTCACAGGAAGGAATGTCTGGGAAGGGAAGCTTATTGGCTAAGCCCTCTGGGCCTCTGGAACCTCATGAGCATGGAGAACTCTGTCTTGAGCCTATGTGACCACATGTCACATCTCTTTTATGAGAGAAGCATGGCAAATGTTCCAAGTCAAGTATAACAGGGAGCTGAGAGTCACCTAAGCCTCAAGTGTGTGCCCACTGAATCTCAGAGTCTAGGCCTACTCTCCCTTACCAAATCTTTTGACATGGTTTTACATCCCACACTTATACCTATTGATCTGCACAATTCTTAGCCTTCATCAGAGAAACTTCTTTATGCAATGGGAAATGGGTACCATGAAGAGATTCATAACTAGTCAACATGGCAAGAATACCTGACTCTGAGTGTTCCTCTCTAAATAAGTCATGTATTTTAATGCATCCATTTTCTACTCACAAGACTAGAGCAATACTGAAGAAGAGAAAAATAAATAGTTAAGAGCTGGGAGATTAGAAGAAGTGTGAGATTTTTTTTTTCAATACTTGGCATGGATATTTTTGGTTACTTACAAAAAACCTCTACAAGAGCAAGCCAGTTAAAATTACAGAGTGAATGGAGGTTGGTTTGGGGAGTCATGAGGCCCAGACCCTAGCTATGAAGATGTTGGAAGTTCATGGTCACTGAAAGAAAAATAATCATTTTTCTTTTGGGATATGACCTTTGGTAGTTTTTATATATAAAATGTATCATATTACATTTTTATGTATTATTTTTGGAAGGAAAGAAAAATTTTAAAAGAAGAGGGTGTGAATTTGCGAGACGACATGTTGAGGAATATGAATAAATAAAATTTTATGTATTATATAGGTGTGCTAAGTTCTTAAGAAGACAACCTTTACAAATATTTACATTTAAAATTGGGGTGCTAATGGGAAGAGGGAATGGGAGGACACGTGTCTTTGTGTTATGGATGTATCTTCCACATCTGATTATGAAAACTGAAGTATGAAAAAGCAAGGCTCAACCACAAAATGATATAATGTATGAAACTTGAAACATTAAAAGTACAGAGTATTGTCAGTTACCACTCTCCGAGTCAGCAGGAAAACAGAAAATTTAAGGAGTTTATTTACACCAAAGAAACAGGTTGTTGAAATCCTAGAAGGGCCTTGGGAGTCTGGCTTCACCTATCACAACTTTGCAGATAACTAGGAAACTGCAGCAATCTCAGAAAATACTAGCATTTGTTATACAAAAACAGAGTTCCAGAACACTATCCATGGCTGCCAATCAGTGGTTTATTATGATCACACATTTTCCAGAATATACGGGGCCATCAAAACTACACTTACTGCAAAAGTACCTCATACTGGTGTAGAAACTCACATGGTTTTTAGGAAATGAGGTACAGGGGCTCCTGCTTCCTTTCATGCAAGAGAAAGCATGAAGAGCTAAGAGCTGCCACCATTGCAGTTATTTAAGGTGAACGCTTCCACTTTGTGATGTGTTTGGCTTTGTACATTGCACCCTCTTCTTCAGTTCTCCCTGCTTTGTGTTTATGGACTCTCTGCTGCTCATGATGCTATTTGCAGCTTTTTGTGTAATGTGTGATTCTTATTGAAGCCTTACAGGCATCCAGAAGCTTTGTGTGAGTGGACAGCGTGAGTTTACAATGATGGTCCTCAAGCGCATTTAAGCAACATGAGCAGATGCCCATCTCTTCCTTTAAATTCAGCTTATCTGTTTTTGAGGAATTAAAAATAAGAAGCCGGGCGTGGTGGCGCACGCCTTTAATCCCAGCACTTGGGAGGCAGAGGCAGGCGGATTTCTGAGTTCGAGGCCAGCCTGGTCTACAGAGTGAGTTCCAGGACAGCCAGGGCTACAGAGAAACCCTGTCTCAAAAAAAAAAAAAAAAAAAAGACAGGCAGCATGAATAACAGTGAGAAGGATGAAGGGAGAGCAATCTCTTCACTGGTTACACATATACTTGATAAAGATTCAAGGTATGTACTTTGGTATCCTTCAAACCCTCATGCCTAATGTTGCAAACTTTCTATAGAGTTTATTTCATGGATTTACTAGCTTGGAAGTTGTGAGAGATTAGACAGTCACAAATATTAGGGAGGCTTCAGGATTCATTTAATTTTCCTATATAGCCATAGTCATTGTTTTGGAATTTAGGTTTTATCTTTCTCATTTTATTTTGATGGTACTGGAGATTGGATCTAGAGCATTTTAGGATTCTATAACTGAGCTACATCTCCAAACTTATTTATATTTTCTAGAAAAGATTCTAAATAACTCATTTTTACTTTTAAAACATCTACAGCTGAGGAAGGCCTTCAACCTTTGGTTGCCCTGTTGCAGAATCTGAAGTAGCTAGGACCAGTAGCTAGCACCAGTAGGTTTGAAATTATGTCTGCATACATACACACACACAAACACACACAATTACATTATATATAGAGAGATAGATATCTATATAGATATATAGATATAGATAGATAGATAGATAGATAGATAGATAGATAGATAGATAGATAGATAGATAGATAGATAGATTTACATAAGACTCTGCTGCAAGGCCCCTGGTCCCAGCTTGGGCAGACTTTCACTCCTCAGATGCGTACCACATCATTTAAAAGAAGGTCACTCACCACTGACCATTCTGCCAGCTGAACTGCTCTACTCTCTAGATTTAGTTCCCAAATACACATTCCATTGCCTGTTACTGTCTCACTCCATTATTGTCCCTCCTGCCGCTGCACCCCAGGACCTAACTCAGGCAGACTTCTGCTAACCAGGAGCAGGCCACACCAGCCAGAAGAACTGGTGCAAGCCAGGTTCTAGTTTGAAGAACAAATCTAGGCCAATAAAGCTTAAAATATAGGTAGGGAAACTCAAGCAAAGACTCTGCTAGACAATGTACTAGACTAGCTGCCAGAACAATAGATTAGCTGCCACCAGTAGAGCTAACTTGCTCACTCAGTGTCTGCCCCAAATTCCCACTCTACCCTTCATCACCTTATCCTACCCCAGAGTCCCCTATACCAAAGGCCAAACTAGCCAATCACTGGATCAGAGGTCATGCAGGACACTACAAATCCAGACCACAAAGACCAGATGACAAAAAAGGAAACAAAAACCAAGGAATAAAAAACACACATCCTACAAATACAAACACAGAAATCAGCACCTAGATCTATAATTATCAAAAACCCAGATGCCTAAACGCCAGTGTAAGAACAAAATCAACAACAGCCAATGGAATATGGTACCACCAGAATCCATTTGTCCTGGATATTTCCATGAAGCTAATGCACAAGAAAACAACCTTAAAACCAAATTTATGAAGATGATAGAGGTCCTTAAAGAAGAAATAAAAGAAAAAGACAAACAAAATGGAGGAAATCAATAAACCATTTAAAGAATGTGAAGAAAAACATGAAAAACACCAGACAAACAAGTGAAATAAACTGTTCAAGACCTGAAAAAGGAAGTAGATGTAATAAAGAAAACATCAAACTGAGGGAATTCTAGAAATAGAAAATCGAATAAGTGGACAGGAACTACATACATAAGAATCACCAACAGAACATAATATATGGAAGAGAGAATCTTAGGCATTAAGGATAGGATAGAAGAAATACATTAATTGTATAAAGAAAATGTTAAATCTAAAAATTCCTAAAATAACACATCAAGGAAATCAGGGAGACTATGAAAAGATCAAACCTAAGAATAATAAGAATTAAGGAAGGAGAAGTATCTGAGCTCAAAAACACAGAAAATATATTTAACAAAATCATAGAAGAAAATTTTCCTAACCCAAAGAACACTATAAAGGTACAAGATGCTTACAGAAGAGCAAATAGATAAGACCAGAAAAGAAAATTCCCACACCTTATAATAATCAAAACACTGAACATACAGAACAAAGAAAAGCATATTAAAAGCTGCAAAGGAAAAAAAAAAAAAAAAACAACAATAAGTAACATGCCCCAAATACAAGGGTGCACACATTTGTTAGAGGAACATTATTAAAGCTTTAATCACATAGTGAACTTCACATATGGGAAGACTTCAATACCCCACTCTCACCAATGAACATGTTATTCAGACAAAAAATGAAACAGAAATAATGGAGCTGATGTATATTATGAAACAAATGTACCCAACAAATATCTTCAGAGCATATCACACAGACAAACAAGTATATACTTTCTTAGTATCTCACAGAACAATCTCCAAAATTAACCACATACTGGGTCACAAAACAAGACTGAATAGATATAGGAAAATTAAAATATCCCCATCTACTCTTACCAGAACACTACACATTAAAGCTGAATTTCAACAACAGAAAGCCTACAAATATACTAATAGTTTTATTTAGAAATATACTCTGATATTTAAGAATTAGTTGTAAGGATAATGTTTCTAATTCCTTTCTCACCTGTTGTACATTGCTACACAGTTATAAATGGAAGATCAATTTAGTATCACTCATTTGTCCAGATTCTTCACTAATGTTTTCAATTATTCTACAATTCTTTGATCAATTATTTGTTTGTGCTTCTGATTTCCATGTTAAGGCATTTGTTCCACTTATAGGAAAATGGCAGTGAAACATAGACACAAATGTGCACACACACACACACACACACACACACACACACACACACACACACACACGGAGCAGAGACACAGAGATGCAGAGAGTGAGAGAAACAGACAGAAAGATGAGAGATTTAGAGGCAGGTACCTAAAACTGACTCTTTAAATCAAGGTACAATTTAAATCTTCCTTAATTTTATCTTTGAATTTAAATTTTGAGTGAGGCCTCAATTAATGTATCAAAAAATAGCAACCAGTAAAAGATTATGTATTATTTTATATTTTTAGTCTCCAAACTGATAGCACACGCACTTGTCTACATTCATATACATTGCTACATGTTTGTAGTTCTAAGTGTCTGGTTAGTGCCTGTCTTAGTCAGGGTTTCTATTCCTGGACAAAACATTATGACCAAGAAGCAGTTAGGGAGGAAAGGGTTTATTCAGCTTACACTTCCATACAGCTGTTCATCACCAAAGGAAGTCAGAACTGGATTGCAAGCAGGTCAGAAAACAGGAGCTGAAGCAGAAGCCATGTACTTTACTGGCTTGCTTTTCCTAGCTTGCTCAGCCTGCTCTCTTATGGAACCCCAGGCTACCAGCCCAGAGATGATCCCACCCACAAGGAGCCTTTCCCCCTTGATCACTAATTGAGAAAATGCCTTACAGTTGGATCTCATGGAAGCCTTTCCTCAACTGAAGCTCCTTTCTCTGTGATAACTACAGCTGTGTCAAGTAGACACAAAACTAGTCAGTAGAGTGCCTCAGAGATGTGGAACATTCCTATTGGTCCTTCAAATAATTTGAATAGTAAGAGTAGTAGTGGCATGCGAAGAATGAGTTTATTGCTCAGGAAGACCATAGAACACTATCTAGACTCTGATTAGCTTGGGGAGAATGACTCTTATTAGCAAAACAATTATTTAAATCCTTATCATATAAGCTATGCTTGATACTCTTGAGAAATTCTTTAGTCACACTGAACCAGTTATATGCTAAAATGTTCTGTAGCTGATCAAATAGTTAAAATATTTTCTCACTTTGTGGATCTAAATAAGTATTTCTTAAAATTGAAGCTGACTTTGCTGCTATGAATTACAGATAAAAATCATGGCTTTTAGGCTAGCTTTAATATTGGTGTTGGTTTATGACTAAACATCAGTCTATATATTTGTGTATTTCAAACTAAAATTATTTTAAAAAAATATTTTCTTGTATTTTTTTCCACCTGTATGATAATCGGCAACTATTTTAAAATCACTTTAATTTAAATTAGCATAACAATATTGTCTTCAAAAGTGCTTGCCAACAATAAACCGATTTCTTCCCTTGTTTCAAACTGAAACATAAGGCAGCCATGCTTTCCTAGATCAAACTTTGGCATGTCATCATGTTCCGTTCTCAGGTTTTGTTGTTGTTGTTGTTGGTGGTTTTGTTATTATGTATATAGTATTCTGCATATATGTTTGTCTGCAGGCCAGAAGAGGGCACCAGATATCATTATATATGGTTATGAATCACCATGTGGTTACTGGGAATTGAACTCAGGACTTTTGGAAATACAGCCAGTGCGCTTAACCTCTGAGTCATGTCTGCAGCTTCCGGTCCCCAGGTTTTAAGGACATAGAATTGTTCAATTGTCAAATATAGGTAGCAGTCATATGAATAATATGAGTATTCAGAGGTCGATGTAACAAGGGGAGCAGGGAGAGGGGGGAGAGGATAAGGGATTTTTGAAGGGGAAACTAGAAAAGGAATTCAAAATTTCAAAAAATATTTGAAATGTAAATAAAGAAATTATCTAATAAAAACCAACAAAAACAAAAACAAAAAAACAAAAAACAAATGAAGACTTAACAGGTAAAAATCTCAATTGTGATTCTGATTAAAGCAGAGAATGTTAGTTTATCAGTACCAAAAGCAATAAAGAGAAAAGTACTTATAGGAAAATCAGTAAATTGGTATAGACCAAGGCTGAATTGCTTTCTTTATTTAGTAGGCATCTCACTCTCTATATGCTTATCCAGGATATAGGAATGAATGCCTATATTCTATATCAAGCTGATGTAATTATTGCTGGGTTAGTTTTGGGTGAGATATATTTGCCTTGAGATTCTGCAGTTTGTCTATATTAGAACATCTAATGTTATAGATATTAATGGTGGTTCACCAAAGAATGACTTTGGTCAGAAGAACACCACTGTATTCTCTTACGATTTAAGAATGTATACCCAGAAATTGAATCTTAATGTCTGATGTGGAAGGACTAATGCCCAACTCTATATCGAGTTACCATAAGCAACCTTGAATAAAGCATACCTGTTATAAAAAAAAATCTTATTTATAAATTCTTATCAGTAAAATGAATATGTAAAGATATTCCAGAGAAACAGGCAGATACAATACTCTCTGGGAGGATATGGCTATAATTAGGACACTGGATATTCTATCATATGGTTTGGGTTGTATAGTAAATAGCAGTAAATGAAGATTCTAGAAAACAGAAGTTCATTGTTACTGCTCTAGATTTAAGCTTTGCCTCCAAGGCATCAAGAACTCTGAGATCCATCGACACTCAAGCAAATTTTGATCATTAATTAAGGAATGAGTTTTTATGATACTTAAGCTACAAAGTAACAACCACCACAGATGGTATAGTATAGATGGGAGAATCATAAAAACTCATTCCTTAATTAAGTTGATAATTCATTGTGTAGGACTAGATTATTATATGCAATAATGAAGGTAAGGGTCTGTGAATTGTTCTAGGTAAGCAATGATCTTGATTTGCTTCTTTTTCTCGTAGGGTATTTTAGCCCTTTTTCAGCTTATTTTAGCTTTTCAACCTGCTCTAAGGTGAATATTTTTCTAGATTTTTCTATGCCTCACTAGCACATCTGGACAGGCTTTTTCTGTCCTTCAAATCCTTCACCTGGTTTGTTAGTGAATCATTTTTGAAAAGCAAGCTTCATTAAATTATCTAGATCATAATAATGTCTGTAGCCCTTTATAAGAGATTTTTGGGGAGTAAATTTGTGAATATTGTATGAAGACTGATACACAAACAAATTGGGAAAATGCCCCGCACCAGCAGGACTAAGTTATTTCGTAGGGTCGAGGAGAACCTTTTGTCTGTAAGATAAGATGGGTGGGGAGAGAAAAAAGCAGAGACCATGCCTTGTGAAGTTTTTGTCAGGGTCTCACTTTACTTAGGCAAAATGCTCAGTTTTATACATACAGCAAAAGAGAGGGCATAGGGAGGTCAGGGATGGAGAACAAAGACTCCAGGGCGAGGGATGTCTGGAAGGAGGAGGATGGCAGCCTTGAGAAGTCTGGTGATGTATCCCGGAATGCAGGCACTTTCTTATTGCTCTAAGTGTTTATCTGAGATAAGGCTCTGTTGGTCTTGGGGTCAGCCTGGTGTGCAGGAGGGGGGAATTTAGCTCTTAGCAAGGTGTTAGCTGGTCTTTATGGTGGGAATCACTGAAGGTCTGGCTTCCCACAGGAAAACATTATGAAGGAATATATTTTATTCATCATAGCTAATATATGTTTATTTCCCCCAAATAATAAATTAGCCAGGGTTCTCAGGAATAGAACCACTAGTTTGTGTTGTGTGTAAGTGTGTGTGTGTGTGTGTGTGTGTGTGTGTGTGTGTGTGTGTGTGAGACCATATGTGTGTATGTGTGATTCACTATATTACCTTCTGTGATAGGGATCTGTAGCTGAACAATATGTATATACATGTTGAAGGAGTCAAGAACATGGAAGCCACTCAGTGCATGACCTTGTATACTCCAGCGGTTCCACTCTGGTGCTGAAGGTCTGGAAGATTCTTTGAGGCTTGCTGTTCTTCATTCTACTGAGAAGGCAAAGAAGCTTCATGAAGGGTATTTTGTTTATTTCTCAAAAATGACCAATAGGAGTTTACCGAAACATTTTGTGTTCTGAACCATTACTTATTGTGGCAAAAATTAGCACAAGTAAGGCCTTATTGAAGCTCATGAGGTATGTAGATGATGTTATGCAGTCNTTTTTCTCTACTTTAATAATACAGAAATTAAATAAAGATTTTACTTCTACCTGATTTTTGCAGGAGCAGAAAAACTACTAAATGTTGACTCTTAAGATCTTGGGAGCATTGTGACAATATACATGAAGCTCTGAGTCTTTAACAACCAGGGAGTATTGTGAAGACATCACAAGCTAGAGATACAATTTGTCCTTCTTTGAATTCCTTATTTTCTGGTAGCAGTTAGACGCAGATAAATGATTTCTTATTCTAAGAGTGTTTAAGCACTACCTTGAGCCGAATATATGAATAATAACCCCAGAGTCACCAATAATGTATCAATATCATATTAAGAAAAGGAATTAAAGCATATCTCCTTGACGTCATTTGACCAAGAACGTGCCCAGATTTCATTTCTCTATTTTGCTCTCCCTGTGTCCACCACCGCTGCTGTCAATCTATTGTATGGTCTGAATTTGCTCTTGCTCTCTCTCTCTCTCTCTCTCTCTCTCTCTCTCTCTCTTTCATCTTACCATAATAGTAAGAGATTACAGATGTAGTCTACTATAGTCAGATTTTTGTGCATTCTATGGATTTGAACTTGAAACTTTATTGTTGAGTGGCAAGCATTTTACTCACTGAGCCCTTTCCCCCCTCATTGTTCTTTCTCTTTTTGTGAGCCATGATCTCACTGTGAAGCCAATGCTGGATCAGAAATCAATATGTTATATAGACTAGGCTGGCCTCAAATTCTTAGCTATCAGCTGCCTCATTTTCCCAGGACTAGAGTTGTAGGTATGAGTCACATTGCTGAATGTTGCCTTAAAGATAATGTGGTCCTTTTTTAGGTTTTAAGCATTGTACCCAAGTGGAAAGAATGTATCAAGAAATTCTAATAGTAACTTAAATGGGTTTAAATTATTTTTTTTAATTTACTGAAAGCATGTTAAACTTAAACTTGTCTAGAAAGATATGCATACAAATCTCAGTTCTATGACATTTATTATTTCAGACCATAGTTCAATGAATAATGTAATTTAGGAAAGTCAGTACTCAAAGTTCACAATTAAATTGTAGAACTGAATGATAGTGGAAGTCAGTGGTGCACTGAGGTGCCTGGTGCTGAACAGCATTCCTTACATCATGTTGGAGGCCGGACCTCTGCATAGTAGAAGAATTAACAACAGGGAGTAAAGTTCAGTTCTACAAACAAGGCATTTGATTTAACTTTGTTGGGGGCAGAAAACGGGAGTGCTGTCTTTAGCACTGAGAGGCTGCTGCTTGTTCAGCAGTATGGTGATCTTCTGTCATGCCCATATCTGACGGTCATCCACCATCTTTGTGGTGTAGGTAGGTCTCTGTTCGGTCAAAAGAGCGGGCATGTACCTTATCCTGCTGATTAGTGGGAACTAAACAGTATTAAAAGAACCATGACTATTAGTAACTCTAATCCCAGGGAGTGACTTATTTATTACCAGCAGTGAAAAGTGATTTCATTGTGAAAGTTGTCCACGCTTTTCCATCCCTTTATTAACACACCTGAACAGTATCAACTAATTAGAGTCTCTTCAGTACCAAACCCCTAAGCGAGGTTGTTTATGCCACAGACAGTTGATTTCCTCATTATATGATAATATGCTATTTTTCTTGGCAAGAAGTCACACAAAAAAGACCTCTGGATCACCAAACCTGTGCTAGTCAATAGAATGCTATATATCAGTAAACAACATGCATTTGAGCCACACTTGGTCACTGCACAATTGAGATAGGGCCTGTAAGATCAAGGGACCATATTTTACTTTCAATTCATTTCAAATAAAAAGTGCTTGAGTGGCAACCATCTTATACAACTCAGTTTAGCTTCAGATTCTATCTTTTTTTTTTTTTTACTACTTTCATTAGATATTTTCTTCATTTACATTTCAAGTGTTATCCAGCTAGTTCCCTATATCCTCCCCCCTCCTGGCCCTGCTCCCCTACCCACCCACTCCCACCCCTTGGCCCCTGCGTTCCCCTGTATTGGGGCACATAAAGTCTGCATAACCAAGGGGCCTCTCTTCCCACTGATGGCCAACTAGGCCATCCTCTTCTATATA
>LR750746.1:113069-128383 GCA_902729485.2 Mus minutoides
CTATTTGCAGATGATATGATAGTATATATAAGTGACCCCAAAAACTCCACCAGAGAACTCCTAAACCTGATAAACAGCTTTAGTGCAGTAGCTGGATATAGAATCAACTCAAACAAATCAATGGCCTTTCTCTATACAAAGGATAAACTGGCTGAGAAAGAGATCAGGGAAATATCACCCTTCACAATAGTCACTAATACTATCTTTTTTTTTTTTAAGTTGGTTTTATATTGATTACTTGAGCCCTCCATTTTCTCATTAAAGTATTTTGTTTCTAATGGACTATGTGGGTACTTGAAATTGTGATGTCAATATTAACAATCTTTAGGCAAGTTTAGACTCTCAGTTCTGTGATCTTGTTTCAGAATACTCTTCAACAATTAGCTGAAATACACTGGAAATGTGTCTTTACCAATTGAAATCAATGTCTTGAATCTTTTGAAAATTCTAAAGAGATATTTGAATTGAGCATAGATTTTTAGTGCACTTGTAAGTCCAAGCTGCCATTTTCATTAGGATTTGATCCCAAGTTTTATTAGGTAGAAAAGAGTTTCAGAACAATATTGTCTGTGGAATGGATTTAAAATCCACTTAAATATATAAAAATAAATTTAAAGAACAAACCAACAAATATAAGAAAATTAAATAAGACACCCATTGTATGTCGTATGTGCTAAATGATTTCCCATCTATAACATTAATCTATAAACCTGTAGTTAAATTTTGCTACTTTGTGGGTTCTTCTTTTCCCACCCTTTAATCAACTCCTCCAGCAGTGGCTTCTTCCCATATCACTAGATAGGAGAGAAATAATGATAGAAGTTGGGAGAGAGAGGCAGAGATTACTTCTGAATCTAATTTTTTTTTCTTTTTGATTCTACCTTGAGCACAACTAATAAACTTCAACCAACTCCATTGAATTAGCAACCACAGAGCACCTATCAGAGCTCCAGCATTTATATACCCTCTGAGAAATTCCAAGAATTCCAAGTATCACACATTTATAAGAACTATCTGCAGCTAGCAAAACCATGCCTCTGCTAGTGCATGAGGAAAATCATTGTGCTGAACCAGCAACTGGGATTACAATGAAAACATTCTTATTTTTGTGTTCTTTAAAGAAACCAAAATTCCAGAGTTCTCACTACATAAACCTGTATAAAGAATCACAAATTTCAATGTGGATGATATGAAATGATTGGATAGAATTTGGTTATAGAGAAACAGATTGAAGAGACAGAAGTGGAGGACTGGTTGGTGTGTGCTCTTTCAGATATTAAAGAGTTGCATGTTAAATGACATACAGTCTAAACTTGGTAATTTATAAAATGTTTCTATTATAGAGCAAACTACAAGTCTAAATGTAGATCACATTAAAATCAATCTGTTGATTCCACAGAAAATTGGAAATAGTTCTACCTGAAGATCCAGCTATACCACTTGTAGGCATAAACTCAAAAGATTCTCCACCATACCACAAGGGCACTTGCTCCACTATGTTCATAGCAGCCTTATTAGTAACAGCCAGAAACTAGATGCAACACAGATATCCCTCAACAGAGGAATAGATACAAAAAATATGGTTCATTTGCAAAATGGGATACTATTCAGCTTCTAGAAACAAGAGCATCATGGATTTTGTAGGCAAATGAATGGAGCTAGAAAATATCATCCTGAGTGAGGTAACCCAGAACAAAAAAAGACATGCATGATATATAGTCACTGATAACTGAATATTAGCCAAAAAGTACAGAATACCCATGATAAATCCTACAGACAGAAGTTAAGCAAGAAGGAAGGCCCAAATGTGAATGCTTTGATCCCACTTAGAAGGGGGGACAAAATAATCCTGTGAGGCAGAGGGAGGGAAGGACTTGAGTGGGAGAGGGGGGAAGAGGGAAAGGAGGGCACAGTATTAGGTTTGGAAAAAGACAGGAGAGAAGCCCAGAGCCAGGAGAAGGAATGGAAATATGCAGCTGCCTGGGATGAGGGTTGGGGGTAACCTCTGGAAAGTCCCAAAGACCTGGGATGGGGAAGGCTCTCAGGACTCAATGTGGGTGGCCTTAGTTAAAATGCCCAAGTGTGGGGAGATGGAACTTGAAGGGAATACCTCCAGTAGTTAGATAGGACCACTCCACCCCACCCCCCAGTGGAGGGATGGTATCACCCACACAGTTCAAACTGTTCTTGTCTAAAAGATATGCAGTGACAAAAATAGAGCAGACACTGAATGAATTAGTGTCCAGCAACCAATACGTCTTGGAAACCATCTCCTGGACAGGCACCAAATCCTGACACTATTGCTGAAGCCATGTTGTGCTTGCAGACAGGAGCCTAGCATGGCCAGCAGCTAACTGAGACAGACATAGACACTCATAGCCATATTTTCAGTTCATTAATGTTTTTTGTTCATTTTCCTGTTTAAATTCTCAAGTATGTCAATTATATTTTATATTTTCAGGGTTTCTATTTATCCTTTCCAAATATTTCTGTATCATTTCCTTGAAAAAACGAGTCTTATGTTTTAGTAAAATCATTTTAATTATTCTAATGTTAATTTCAAGCTCAAAAGTTCTTTCTTTTGTCATTTCTTCTGGTTCTTAATCTTTGTGGCATGTATTTTTGTATCCCTCATACATCCTTTTAGTGCATCCTGTGAACTTATTAAAATGACTACTAGAACTATTTAAATGCTAGGATGGTAGGACTATCCTATAGAGAAAGCTTGTCTTTGCACTGGATTTTCACAGGTATTGTGCATGCAATCAAAAACAGTTTGATTCATATGTGCAGCTACCTTGCGGTGCTCAGAAGATACTTTCCTTTTAAAAATGTGTGAAATGATTTATTATTTCTTTTACTTTGTGGTAATTATATAATCATATCATTTACTCCTTCTCTTTCCTCCCTCCCCCATATAGACAATCTTGATTTCTTTAAAATCTATAACCTATTTTTTCTTGTTATTACATGCAAGTATATCTATATATAGATATCTATATATATATATATATCTATATCTAGATATATATATATATATATATATAGATTTAGATATATATCCCTAAATATAACATGCTCAGTCTATGCAAGATTTTTAAAAGAAAGAGAAAATAAAAAAAAAATAAAGATCAACAAATAAACTAACTCCATGTGTACAAGACTCACTGAAGAAACAAAAGCAACATGAAAAAACAAAACATTGTGACTCATCCAGACTGTCTGTGCCATAGTAATGGTCCGTAAAGAAAGAATCATAACTGAAATTTGAAGCAAATAATTCAAATATTATATAATTTTCATAATTATAATGTATTTTATGTCTTAAATAAAAGTATATTCTTAGAACTCCAAAAGAACAGGACTATATTCCAGGAAATCATGAACAACTAAATGAAATAAATTAATTCTGGATACTAAAATAAAACTTAAATAAAATACACAAATGCTGAAGAAAACTCAAACTGAAATGATGTTGAGAATGAAAATATTAAGAAAATAAAATGCTCAGTGAAATATTTCACCAATAGAATGACTCATGTAGCAATCAGAATAGCAGGCATTGAAGAAATGGTATAAGAATTGATCAGTTCGTCAAGTCAATGAATTAAATTAAATATATATGAACAGTACATGAAAAGGGTTTTGGACACCATGACCATAAGAAAGAACATGGATTCCATGCTAAATATATTAAATATTTTCAATAATTCATAAGAAAATCAAAACTTTAAAGGATAATCTACTATAATTCTTCTACTCACATATAAGTATAGCTCTCAGAGACAGATCTTTTAAGAAAGCTGAAACAAGTCAAAAGGAAGACAATGATGACTCTGGGGAATATAGTCTCCTATGATATGTCTAGAACTCCTATATACACTGAAGGCCCAGAGAATACCACAAGAGAGGAGGGAGTTGTAAGCTAGAATATCAATACTTCTGATACCAGGCTGTTTCTCTATATATAAGATAGGAGAGATGTTCCTATGAAACTTCAACAATATGGCTTCCTGAACAATGACACCAGCAGTTGACATCCCAATGTGGATGGGGAAATCTTATAGGACACAATCTCTAGATGAAAATCTATAGAAACGCAGTGACTGTTAAGAAAATGATAATTTGTCTCCCAGGGAAGAATCCCTAATTAGTTATCCACTACTAAGTGGTTGTATTTAACATATATCCTATGAGCCCCATTTAATTGGCTCAGTGTTTGTATTTCTATACCATTTGTTTATATTTTATATATGTATACATATATATGCAATATTATTAGTTAAAAACAATATGGTCAGGATTTAGAGAGAGGGGAACACAGGTTGAGAAAGGAGGACATGAGGAGTATGTAAATACAACACATAGACACACCCTTTTTCAATTAAAAAAATCAAGAGGGATACAGAACAACAAATATCAGATAAAAAGGAATATTTCCCCATTGTATTATAATAATAACATTAAAAGCACATAATTTTAAAATTGGTATTCAAAAATGCAAAAGAGAGAGCCAAATCAAATATCAAATTATGCTAATTAGAATTACAGTGGAATGATTTATTCAATGTAAACTATTAAATCAGAGGAGCTTGAAAAGAATTATTCAATTTTTGAAGGACTACAGATTTTGAAAGACTACAACTCAGACTATTGTAGTCAGAAAAACTATTATAATTGAAGGAGAAAAAATGTCAGATTGTCTGAAATTTTTATCACTAAGTCATATTCACCAAGGATTCCTGAAGAGATCTAAAGGCTGAAGAGTTGAATCAACACATGCAGGATGTCACATAGGAAAAAACAAACAGCGTTAGAGATGTTAAATGTACCAAGTCTAAAGAAAAGGAAACAACACAATGATGGGATTATTGAACATATTTCAAAATAACACTGAATATCCATGATCTTAACAGCAAAATAAAATGATGCAAAATAGTAGACTAGATTAGAAAATAGGATTTTGCTGCTTCCACATATCACCTTCAAAGATAGAGATTACCTTATGGGAAAAGTCATTTCTTGCTGATAGGGTTAGGAAACAGGTACTTGTAGGTTTCTAATATCTAATAAACTACAAACCAAACTAAAGCCAAGAGCTAGAATCACAAACTATTCAGAGAGTATATAAAGAATATATTATAATTTTAAACATATATACACCTAACACAGGTACACAAAATTTTATAAAGCAAATGCTACTGGATAATGCCACAGATTACCCCCATCACAGTCATGGTGGATGTGTATGATAGCTTCACAGTAGATGATTCATCCAGACAATAGAATAAATAGGAGGCAGGCAGATAATGTTGAATTTGAGGACAATCTGGTATACACAAAGAGTCCAGGGAAGTTAGGGCTATATATGGAGGCCTTGTATCATTGGATACATAGAATGTCTTGATTTGGGTTCATGGATTCAGAGGACTAGAGTCCACAATGTTGGAACAAAGACATGGTAACAAGAAGAGATGAGACTTTACATCTTGACATGAAATCAGGTGGTAGAGAGAGCACATTGAGAAGAATGATTTTGGTAAGCTTTTGATACCTGCTTTGTGATACACCTCCTGCAACAAGGGCATTATTCCTAGTATTTCTAGGATACTTCCACCAGTGGTGGATCATGTATTCAAACTATATAAGTCTATCAGTGCTAGTCTCACAAATGCGGAAACATGTCATGGTACCCTTCTTTCAGATGAATGACTCTATTCAGAAGAAACAATAAAGAATTCCTCAAGAATTCTCATAGATGATAAATATTTTCAAAAAGTTGTTAGAGACAAAACTGAAATGTGAAAGTCAGCAGCACCACTATAGCATTTACATCCCGTGTTTATGGACTGGATGCTATGAAAGTTGCCATTACACCAAAAACAATCTAAAACTTCACTGCAATCCTAGTGAAAACTCTATGACCACTATTCAGAGAGAGAGAGAGAGAGAGAGAGAGAGAGAGAGAGAGAGAGAGAGAGAGAGAGAATAAAATCAAATTTATAAGGAAGTAAAAAAGACCAAGGAGATCCAAAACAATCCTGAACAAAAATCTAGTGTAGGAGGTATCACTGTACCTGGCTTCAAGTCGAATTATAATAATAAAACAGCATTTACTTGGCACAGAAAACAGATATGTTTATCAATGAGTTGAAAAGAGGATAAACACATATAATTATAGCTACCTGATGTTTGAAAACATTGCCAAAAAAAACATACATTGGAGAGAAGAAAACATCCACAATAAATGATACTAGGAGGATAGAATTAACATGAAAAAAATGAAGCTACATTCTTATTTATCACCTTGCATGAAACTCAACTCCAGCTGGAATAACTATCCCAGTATATAACTGTAAAGTCTGCAAGTCTAGAAGAAAAAACAAAGGACTGCCCTTCAAAATATAGACATTAATAAGGGCTTTCCTAACTAAGTAACAAGGAGGGCTCAAGGGGGCAATGCATTAATCTCCCTGGAAAGTTGAAATAGAATACATATCATGGGTAGGTGGGCCATGTGTGTAGGGAGGGTTATGGATAGGAGGCTGGGTATGGGATGAGGTTGGGGTTAGAATGGAGGGAGAGTGTACTGGGAGAGACAACTGAAATCTGGAGGCACATTTGGAGGATGAACTAAAAACCAAGTGCAATGCAAACACCCAGCAATTTATGAGGGTGACCCAAGCTAAGACTTCTAGTAATGGGGGTTACAGAGCCTGAACTGGCTATCTCCTATAACCAAGCAAGTCTTCCAATGGAGGGACTGGAACACCAACCCAGCTACAAAATCTTTGATCTACAATTTGTCCTGCCTATAAGATTTGCTGGTATAAGAGTTGTAAAGAACTTGTGGGACTGGTCAACCAATGACTGGTCCAGCTAGTGCCCCATTGCATGAGAGGGATATGATCCCTCACACTGCTGGATAGCCCAGAGATCTAGGATAGAAAATGATTCCTAATGATATTCTGTTATACTAATAGATTGGTGCTTAGTTCAATTGCCACCAGAGAGGCTTTGCCCAACAACTGATGGAAACAGATGCAGAGACCCAGAGCCAAACGTGAGACAGAGCTTTGGGAATCCTGCAGAAGAGGAGAAAAAGGATCATAGAGTAGTTTAAGGATACAGTAAGAAAACCTTTGTGGGACATCAATGAGAGGAGAGGCCTTTGTTCTTGTGAAGGCTCTATGCCCCAGTGTAGGGGAATGCCAGGACAGAGAAGCAGGAGTGGGTGGGTTAGTGAGAAGGGATGTGATGGGGGGGGGGTTCAGAGGGGAAATGATGAAAAGGGATTAAAAATTGAAATGTAAATAAAGAAAATATCTAATAAAAAATAAAGAATACCCACAGGATCAACCAACCTGGGCTCACAGAGACTGAGCCAGCCATCAGGGAGCCTGTCTGAGTTAGGTCCTCTATGTATCTATTGTAGTTCTGTTACTTAGGCTACTCTGTGGGATTCCTGACAGTGCGGGTAAGGGTGATTTCTGACTCTTTTGCCTGCTTTTGGGATCATTCCCTCCCCCCAACTGGGTTGCCTAATACATGCTTGTAATGAATTTTTCTTTAGAAATGGAGAAACGGGAAAATTATAAAATTTGCAAAATTATGGATGGAATAAAATATTATTATGAGAACTAAATCAGTCTCATAAAGTCAGATACTGCACTTTTAATCTTATGTGTGGGTCCTAGCTTTATACTTTGAGATTTGTTGAACTTGAAATGTCTGCAAAGACCCAGAAGGGACAAATGGATCATAGCAAAATGTAAAGAGCTCTCAATCAAGACCAAACATTGTAAACATGGTTCCAGGTTTTGACCCTTTCCCTCCCCTCTCCCTTGTAAACTGTTAGATTACATTATTTAAACTAGCCTCCAAGGTATATTCCTTATTTGGCCAGTGATTCATTCTTGACTAAACACCAAAGTCCAACAATCAAAATTCATTACTTAGCTACACTGGCCACATCTGTCCAATAAAGACTTAACAATTCACCCAGAAGCAAACTTTCCTCTTTTACTCCTTTAAAAATCCACTCTTGCAAAACAACTGCTGCCATTTTTTTTTTTTTTTGAACCAGAGGCAGCCTCTTCCTCTAGCTTGCTCCTCATGAGTAATAAATCTTCTTTGTACTGAGAACTTGGTATCTAGTTATGTTCTGTACTGGCCTCCTTACAAGGTGAGAATTTGGGGTGATTGTAGAGTACTTATGATGCCAATATAAAGAATATGTACAGAGACAAGGTTTAAACTGGAATGAGGAAGAGGAATGTAGAAAAAGGAGCTTTGGTGTGTACCAAAACTAAAGATGTATGAGGAAGTCACATGGAATCATACTACTTTATAAGCTAATTAGAAAACATAATTTGAAAAGACACTTACAAATACTTAACAGAGGTAGAAACCACTAATCCCTTAAATGAGAACTTTGATAACAGATATGGGACATCTTCTCTAGATGTTATTGGACAGGAAACTCCAGAAGCCCTTAAAATACTACAAGTTATGGACAGTGTCAATCATTTCCCACTAGAACTGGATGTGAAAGCCCTATTTCTGTAGACAATAAGACAAACATTGGATGCAGACTTCTAAGACTATGTTGGAACTCAGCTTTCTTTATATTTACTTGCCTTCATATTACTGTTCTTTGGAAAGCACTAGAGCCTCTGAATTGTGCAGTGGCATTGTTCTGGAACTACTAGAAAAAAATAGCCATATCATTGCTGTATACAGGTGATCATACAATAACAATTTTTTATAGGGTTAAATTTCCTGGACCACAAACAATCTCAAAGAAATGAGCTCATTTCAGAATCCTTTTACTTTTCAATTTCTCCAAGTATTTTTGTTTGGTAGAACCATAGACATATTCAGTGAGCTTGGGACAAGCAACTTCAGATTTCCAGACTCAGCATAAAAAGGCAGGGAGAGCATGGTCAGAGTTGGGTTACAGAGATGGGACTAGCCTGTCTACCTCCAGCTGGCCAACAGCCTTGTCTTACAGTAACAGCATGATGACAAAGCTTACTGCTGTTATTTTAGGCTGAAAATGCCACAGCTTGCTTCTGGCTTAAGATCTTCATTAATGCCTTCAGATTTTTTACTTTTCCTACATTTTTCTCCAGTAACTCTTGTCCCGTTTGCCCCACTTTAAAGTAACCTTAATAATATTTCAATAATTTTTAGGTTTTTTTCTTTCTGTTTTGGTTGCTCCTAATTCCTTGATGCAGGAAATATGTTTGTGTTGTGCAATTTAAACTAAATAAGGACATTTCTGTTTGTATTTGCTTATAACTTAGATTACCTGACATCATTATACACACAATATCTTGTAAATAATCCTATACAAATTTTTAAATAGTTCAACTTACCCAATTTCCTGAATGATACAATTACCTGCTAAAGAAATATGAATGTTAATTTTTAGTTTTCTTCATCTCAAATCTGTTAGCGGCTCATTCTATTCTTACAAGAAACAAAGAACTACAGAAAATGTTTGCTAACATTGTCAGAACAGAATTTATTGAGTTGTATCAACTAAGGTAGGAAGAAAAACAAATGTATTGCATTACCCCACTCATGTGGGATCTAAGAAAGTGTGTGTCTTTGAAATTTGAGAGGATAATGTTACTCTGAGTCTGGCAGATGTTGTCAGATATGAGGGGATTGGGAAAAGTTCATCAGTGGATTCTAAGCTTTAGTTAGAAAAACAAAATGTTCTGGGATGATGTGGCTAGTGTGGTGCTTATGGATAATGATAAACGTGGATTTTCAATAATTAGAAAAGGATTTGAAGTGTGTTCACTGGAAGGAAATGATGCAATGAAAGAAGAAATAGTTCATATGACTTAAACATGACAAAATGTTTAACTATCTCATATTAGTTTGTTTCAAAGATTTGAAATTTTGAGATATATGTACGTTTCAGTATATTATATATTTGAAGTTTACTGGAATATATATTATATATATATATTATATATTATCTTATGGACCTTTTTATTTCTGCGTTACATAATATAATGTGTCCATTTTCATTTCATTTTTTATTTTGAGTCTTCTTTTTTCTTAGCTTTGAAAGAGGCAAGTAAATATCATTATGTTCAAATAAAAAGCCCCAAGTTCCATGCATATTTATTTCTGTTAATTTGTTTCTGTTATTTGTGTTTCTTTCTTTCCTTTTTACTTGTTTATACTAATTTTGAGCTTAGTTTATCCTTTTTCTATATTTCTTTCATTTGTGTAAAATAATCCTTTTCCTTTAATTAATTTTCTTCGTGGCGATTTCTTCTCCCATCCTTTTGCTTTATCAAACAGTTTCTAATGTTTTTTGTTTCTAGTTATTAACCTCAAAGTACTCAATGTTTGGATTTTGGAATTACAGAATTCCTTTGGTACAGTTGTATGAAATATGGTATTTAATTTTAACATGATTGTCATTTTACCTGATATTTTCTCATAAACTTTTAAATAATTTTTTTTTCTGGCACAAATGATCAATCCTGATGGATACTCCTTGTGTGCTTGAAAAAACATGAATATTGTACAGACTTCATAGAACGTTTTGAACACATCTGTTATGTTCATTTAGTCTAAAGCACATGCCAAGCCCAATATTTTTTAAAAATTCCTTGTGGGTCTAGATGCCCTATTCATTGCTGAGTGTAACATTTCAACTATTTACTGTATCTCTTGTTTCACATTTTTGATATTTGTTTATGTATTTATGGTTTGGATGTTGGTTATTGAATATATCAAAAGTATTATATAGTGTTGGTAATTAGATACTTTTGTCATTGTGCAGTGATAGTCTTTGTCTTTTATAATTTTTACATTAAAACTAATTCTTCTTATCAAGTATAATTGTCCTGCTATCTTTTGGTTTATACAACATGGAATATTCTCCCATCCATTTATTCTCAATTTATTTGTGTTGTAATGGTAAAGTGAGTTCCTTGTATTCAGTATTTAGTTGAGCCTTTTCTTTTCAACCGCTTAATAGTTGTGTATCATAAAATTTAATCCAAGGTGACTGATATTCAGGTTAATTTCTACTAATTCTACTTTTTCTTGTGATTTTTTTTGTAGATATAATCTTCTTTATTAGTATCTATTTGTTATAGATGTATATTTTCTGTAATGATCTTTGTTTTTCCTATAGTAGATATTGAACAATTTATACCTGATAGACAGGACTGTATATACCACATCAATTTCTTTCTTGAACATTTTAACATTACTGTAGATTGTTTCTTTTTGGTTACCATAAACTCCTTACATATATAACCTATAAAAGTTTATTTTAATATGACAGCATTTTACTTTGTTTTTTAACAACATTCTGGTGTTTTCTCTTATCCTCTCTCTATTCTTTTATGAAGAAATATTCTTCTTTAGTTATTTATCTCTAGTAAATTAAATTGTGTTCTAAATTATTTTAAATATCTTTTTAACTTTTATGCTACATATAAAAGTAAGTACAATGAAATTGCAATACTTTGAATATTCTATATTTTATTACTTCATGTACAATAGGAATTTTGAGCAAATTTTCATGTTAATTGCCGTAATTATCAAACAATTCAATATTTTCCCATAGTATTTTTTATTGCAGGTCCCTGAGCTTTGATGATTTTTGGAGATATGTCTTCACTTGGTTGTTCAGTGGCTGCACTGCTGTGTATTGCTCATGGGTCATAAAATATTTAAATGCAGAGTTACTGAATCTAATGGTCTTATTAGAAGGTGAGAGTATCACTTTATGTGATTTTCACCTTTTCTTTTGCTACGTTTAGGACTTTCTTTGTCTTAAGTTTTGAAATTTTTATGATAGTGTGCTGTGTATGTCTTTGAATTAACCTTTGATTTGCTCATGATTTTAGAACTATGACATCATGAATCTAGGTTTTCTTATTTCTTGCAAATTTGGGGGAAGTTTTCAGTAGTATTTCTGTATAAAAGCTTCTCTCTCTCTCTCTTTCTCTCTCTCTTTCTCTCTCTCTTTTTCTCCATCTCATCTCATCTCATCTCATCTCATCTCATCTCATCTCATCTCATCTCATCTCATGCCCACACAAATTCTGATATGTCCAGAAGTCACATATTTGGATTCTTTCTCATTTTTGTATTCTTATGTCATATTTGCTCTTTGAATTGGTTTTATTTCAAATGAGCAGCTTCTGAATTTTCTACATGATCAAGTCTCTGACACAATGTTCTATTCGACTACTGTTTTCTTTGGTACCAGATTTCTGTTTTCTGTTTTCTTATTAAATATTTTACTTTGTTCATTTATAATTTTATATAATTTCTATGTTTGTATTCTCATATTTCTAAAGTTTTTTTTAACAATAATGGCTTTGAAACCTTTGATGGAAAAATGTGTAGGTTTTTGTTATGTTGGGGTCAGTAGCTATAAAATTATATTATTCACTGATGTCATAGGATGTTTTGGTGTTCTATTTTATTTTGTTTTGTGGTGCAATGTGATTATTTCCTTTCTTGTCTTCGCTTTATGAAAAGCAAGTTTTTATTGACTGCATTTATGAGAGAAGTGTATTCCACAGGTAGCCCTGCTGGTGAGGCTGAGTTCTCCTCACACTTTCTATTATTACTATCTCCACACTATCTATTTTATTAGTAGTTATTTCCTATGGTTGTGAATCCTGTTTGAATGCCACAAACAGTATGAGTGCTGAGTGTCTCCCACTCATTTTCTCTGGAAAAGTCTCTTGAGATACTCAATTTTCTGTGTATTGACCTAATTTTACAAAATCTTGCTGGCTTTCTGCATGAGATTCTTCTGTAAATCTTTAATGACATCTGCCTGAAGATCTGACATAGAAGAGGGAACAGTGAGCTATGCATAATAATTCCAGTGCCATGGGTCAGTGAAGAATCTTTGAGACTAGGATCCAATCTTGAGAACAAGCTTACTGAATCTCTTGAAGTGTTTCTAGTGTTTATGTTATTTTTTTTTAATTTTCTTTTTGCTCTCAGTTTCTTTTGCTGATCATCTCAATAATCTGGATAAGGAAAGAATTAAATGGATATCTTAGGCAGCACTTCACATGTTGTGCATTTGAGGACTCTCTCAGTCAGTGTTCTATTGCTGGGAAGAGACATTGTGATCAAGTTTAAGTCTCACAAAAGAAAGCAGTTAATTGGGGCTTGCTTACAGTTTCAAAGATTTAGTCCATGATCATCATGTCAGAAACATGAATATAGACAGGCATACATGATGCTGGAAATGTAGCTGAGGTCTACACCTGGATCTGTAGGCAGCAGGGAGAGACACTGGGGGGGGGGGCTGGCTTGGGCTTTTAAAACCCTAAAGCCAACCCCCAGTGACGAACTTCCTCCAACAAGGTCACACCTAATAACTCTTTCAAATAATGCCACTTCTGGTGGTCAAGCATTGAAATCTACGACCTAATGGGCCATTCTCATTGAAACCACCATAAGTACATACTCGCCTTTACTATTCAGGTGCTCACTTACTATAGTTTGAAATAAATTGCAGACTAAATGAAGATGGCACTAAATTGTACTCTTGTGACAGTGGTGATAAGGAAAGCATGAAACTTTGTTTTTCTCTTTTGAATGTCCATTTTCTACAAAATTTACTACAGGGACTGAGGAATTTATTTGTTCAAATCTTAGACTTCTGCAAAATTATTATATATATATATATATATATATATATATATATATATATATATATAATTGCTAAAACTGATTCTTTTGTATGTATGTATGTATGTATGTATGTATGTATGTATGTATGTATATATGTGGGTTGGTGGTCATAATAGAAAATATTTTTCTTTATACTTTATAATTTCTGTATTTTCTGAATATTTGATTGTGGATAATATAATAGTTCTGTTATTTTAAAAATAGTTTAATGTCCTATTTAGGGTTTTTTGTGCCTGTTTACATGCTTTTGTCTTATTTTTGGTACTGAGTATCTCATGTAGAAATAGCATACAGATCCATAAAACTGGCAACAAAAGAATTGAAGAATATAATCTATTACAAAGTTGGTATCTGGTCTATTTTTTTTTCCTTTATTTCTTTTCCTTCTTATTGTCCTCTTAAATTTGTGCCATCAAGCATGACAGACTGATAGATTTTTGAAGAGGAAGTAAAAATAATGTATCCAGCTATGTATGAAGCATCGATAATTTAAAAGCTGCCAAAGAGATGCTTTCCTTACAGCTGACAGTAGTACAAGCCTCTCAGATTTGCCTTTGTGGATGAATAACTGAGAGGTTGACAAACATGAACAGTTCCCCCAGGACCGTGGTTACCTGGCTAGATAATTTTATTTCTATCTCTCTTGTTTTTGAAATGAATGTAGGTAATTTTTTCATCCAGAAAATGTGCCTACTGGGAAGAATATGCTTTTAAGTAGCCTGATACAACCAAGCATAAAGCACAGGCCAGTGTTCCCTCTGCCCTTATTCTCTCACACCTGTGTGACACCATAAAATCTGCACCATGTGTAGGTGTTGGTTGGAAATAAAGGGCTGGGACAGAGAGAACTTTATTCATCTCTATGTAATTTACATGGATACATAAACCTTAATATCATAAAATAAAATGGAGACATGAAGCATCTTCTACTGCAACTATTGTGAAAACTACATTGTGTGTGTTCTCTCATGTATAAGGCTTAAGTACCTGGATCTAAAAAAGATTTTAGTATTTCTCCGTTTGGCTGCTAACATTTTGTTAGCTTTTCCTACTATAATTCGGGGGATATTTTGATTTGCATTCCATTTGTGTAATCTTTAAGCTAACCTCCTACCAGGAACATAGCCCAGACTCTTATTAAAAAATTTGTCTTGTTGGTTGTGCTAATGGGAAGGAATAGAGTAGAGTTTTAATATGTAGCAAAAACAAAACAAAAAACCTCTTTTATTCTTTATGATATTATGGTTATTATTTTCATATAAGCAGACATTGCCTTATGGGCATTATAAACAACATATACTTTGGGCATATAAGAATGGCTGAAATTCAAAGAGGCCGATTTGTGGTTACTAAAATGGTAGTAATAATAACTCTATATAAGAGTAATCTTTATCATCTATAACAAGCAGTTGGAATCAACCTAGTTTGCATTAACAGATGAATGGATAATAAAAGTCTGGCATATATATATATATATATATATATATATATATATATATATATATTAATACTATTTGGCTCTAAATAAAAATGGAATAACAAATTTGTCAGAAAACGGATGGGCTTAAAACACATAACCTTAAGTGAGTATATACAATCTCAGAAAG
>LR750746.1:128553-205865 GCA_902729485.2 Mus minutoides
AACTTACTAAACACATGAATCTCAAGAAGAATGAAGTTCAAAATGTGGTCTCAGTGCCCCTTCCTAGAATCAAGAACAAAGCACACACTGAAGGAGTTACAGAGATCATGTGTGAAGCTGAATCAAAAGGATGGACCAACCAGTGACGGTGGCTGCCAGGGATCCCTCCCATAATCAGCCACCAAAATAAACACTATAGTATATGCCAGCAAGATAATGCTGAAAGGGACCTGATATAGCTGTCTTGTGGGAGGCTATACCAGTGCCTGGTAAACACAGAAGTGGATGCTCACAGTTAGCTATTAGTTGGAACACAGGACTCCCAAGGTAGGAGCTAGAGAAAGTACCCAAGGAGTGGAAGGGGCCTTCAACCCTCTAGGTGGAAGAATAACATGAACTAACTAGTTCCCCCTGTGCTCATGTCTCTAGCTGCATATATGGAAGAAGATGGCCTAGTTGGCCATCATTGGGAGGAGAGGCCCTTTGGTCATACAGACTCTATATGCCTCAGAACAGGGGAATGCCAGGGCCATTACATGGGAAGGGGTGGGTAGGGGAGCAGGGCGGGGACACGGGAGGGTAAGGGAAAATTTCTGGATAACATGTGAAATGTAAATGAAGAAAATATCTAATAAAGAGAAAAAAAAAAAGAAAATAGAACTCTCTATGTTACCTGGCTGGTCTCTAACTCATTGAGATTGGTAGCTTCTTCTTCAAGAGCACTGGAATTAAAATTATATGATATAATGCCCCAAATATGCAACAATTTATAAAATGTTATGCTGGAAAACACAGGCAGCATATCAAATAGCTTTCTGGTAAATTATCAAAGTTAATTGATGTTGCAATTCTTTTCTTGTATTTGGGCTGAGTATAATTTTGAAGGCACTATAAGAAGAAGTAATATATTAATATGGTTCATACAGGAAGGCTTTAATTTCCTATGGGTAAAATACAAATGGTAAGCATGGTAATTGTTGTACAGCAGTACTTGGTTGCTTTAGAAATATTGGGAAATAATTGGTGGCATAATGATGGAACCTTGAAACTCATGTATTAGAGATTTCAATCATAGCCTCCTAGGTTGCTAGTTCTTAGTGAAGGGAGATATATAAGGTAATTACAGAGGTAGAAGTTAACTCTTGTGCAAATGACATCTGTGAGTTTATAGGAAGTAAAGCAAACTTCCCATTGACAAATGATGTTCCCAAATGATGTCCATTATGTCTGATGGTGGGAATAGCCCCTCAACAGGTGTTCTTTAGATGTCACCTGTGTTGTCAGGTTTCAGGAACTATTAGCTGATAATCTTCTTTATAAACATTCAATTCCAGGAATTTTCCTAGAGCAAACTAAGACAATTATCTTTTCTTGAAGATTAGGAGAGGTAAAGTTCGTATTGAATATGATTCTAAAGGAATTGATTCTGGGAAAGCCTTGTGTAAATTAACTAATGAGTTATTTATACTGCTTTTGATAGGAATTTACTAAACTCTGTAATGTGTATTTGAGAACTGTATTTACTCTTGGTGCCTCTTGGTTTCCTATTTGGTATTAAATGATACCAGAAAAGTCACAAAGGCAGGGTTCACTTATACTATTTATTGCCATTAAAGACAGGCAGAAAATAAAAATTCCATATGAAAGTTCAGAATTATGGAATGCTCACATTATAACTGTGGTATTTTTGAAAGCAAATTATTTCCTAGCTATTTCCTTTCCTAGAATGTTAGCATTGACATTTACATAAATATGCACAAACACTATTTACTGAATGCAACTCTATGGGGGTAATATTGGAAGAAGAAACAGGAATTGTTTGATTCTGCGAGTATATGATCTACACTGTAGTTCAGTAGAATATTATTAAAATGATCTAGTTCTTTTTATTATAATTCATCACTGCAATGCTGCAAATAAAAATAAATAAGAAACACAGATGTAAGAATCAACTCATAATTCATAGCAAATCAAACAGATTAAATAATAAGTGATAATCAATTTTTTATTCAACCAGCTACAACTTGGATGGCACTATATAGAGTTGAACATTGGTGTCTTAGTAAAGCAAAAGGTTGCAAATACTCATAAGGAACTGCAAATCTTTTCCCATGTAACTTGCTCTTTTCAATAAAAAGATACAAGGCAAATATAAGTAGCTATTATGTATGATAGATTATGGTAAATTCAATAGAAATATATAACCCCAAGGAAGTATATAACCCCAAGAACTGAGTGATTCCCTACTTGAAATAATTAGTACAGGACCAAAGTGGGAATGATAATGGAAGCAAAAATCACACAGAGTAAGGAAAGACAGGAAGATGACATCTTCAGGAGGAAAAACGGTGACCATAGCATGCAGCATAACATGCGGGAGGTAGGGGGTGAGCCCAGCAATCAGTTTTGGTTGGTTCTTATTTGTAAAATCAGTTACAGATGAGGCATGAGGAAAGCACTGGGCTGATTTATTTGGAAAGTTTTGCTCAGGCGTTATCTGGCTTCATGATTAAGCATATGCTATTAGGAATGACTGTTTGGTATTGGATAACTAATCAAGGGGCTCTTCCCTGGAGAAGTCTATTTTTATTGGTGTCAGCATTCTCTTGTTGTTTTTAGTACTTTGTCTAAGGTTGAGGTCTCTTGAGCTTTTTCTCTTTCATGTCAGCATGTCTATTGACGTAGCTATTGTTCAGGTCTTGCTTAGGCAGCCATATTGGTGAGATACCATGGGTAAGGCCAAAACTAGAGAGCTATTTGTTTCCACCAAGGTACTACTGCACACTGAGGGTTACCATGCCATGCTAGTCATTGTGGTGCACAGGCATACAGGCTGGGTAGTGCTATTATTGGCTGCTTCTCTTCCTTAGAAATCTTCATGCCACCAGAAACCACAGAAGCTAGTCAGTACTCAGGGAGGAGGCATTTATAGAAACTAAGTTTAACCTCATTGTATTTACAGGATTATCAGTAAAAACTGAACTACTTGTGAAGAGACCTGTGTACCATGGTGTGATGTTCCCTTTGGACCACAACCATTTTCCAACACAAAGAGCTCCTTTTTTAAGCAAGATAGAATGGATGGCTGAATCTGAATGGGCAGAAGCAGCAGCAGGTGGCTCTGGGTTTTATTAAGGAGAAAAAAGGAAAGCCCATGCTAGAATGAGTTCTTTAGTCCTAATTGCAGTGTTAGTCAGTATGGCCAAATAAGATATTTTGATAGCTGACTTTTACAGTTTGTCTCAGGAATGAAGAAGTGGCCAAATAATGGAGTCTCTTAGATTAAAGAAGGAGCAGTGGGATAAGACTAGCCAGCAGCATGTTTGGCCCTGTCTCTTTTATGATTTCTTTTTTTTAAACTCAGTTTCTCTGTGTTAGTGTGCCTGTGTGTCTTCATAAGTAATTTAGAAATTTCACACCATAAAAAGAGTCTCTTCTGTTAAGATGCTATTTTGAGCTTCATTGAACTAAGAGTATCTAATAAAGGGGCTTGTAGAGTTTTTGTGTTACTTCTCTGACAGATGTCTTGTGAAATAAGAAACAGCACTTCAGATATCTGATTTATATATAAATAAACAACTATTCATGCTTGTGAGTGAATATAGGAAAGATCAAGATTTTAATCACTTAAATGTTATAAAAATGACAAAATTCCTTGAAGAAAATGGATCCATTACTTTGCTAGTTGCATCATGATGTCTTTCAGTTAAGATTAATTTATACTCTCAATTAGAAACAGGATAAAATGATGTTGAACAATTTCCTAAGCTAAGGAAGATGCCTGACATTCTCAGTTTGACTGGAATACTAAAAATAGTGGATCATGACTTATAGTTATGTATTAACCTTAGCATGCAGAAATTTCAAAAAAATATTCATTTAATTGAGACACACATTATATATGTACACCATACATGTGTACACACATATGCTTATATACATATTCTTACATGATATTTTTTGTTAATATAAAATTAATGCTTTGACTTTATGTGAAACTTCTTTGGAATCATGGCAAATCATAATCATCCTGTGACATTGGATTCTAGAAGTCCTCAGATATTGAGTCTGTGTGACAGACCTGGTCTGCTGGGGAAATGGAAGCCACCATGCAGCTGTCTGGATAGAGCTAGCCAAAATGCCCACTGTCCCTGCTGGGAACCGCTGTTATGCAGCTGGGCCTGGAGTGCATGTCTTTGGTGGCAGCAGATTCTGAGTTTGAAAGATAGATAGAGTGATGCAGAAGTACTACTTGACCTTGAAGAACTCAGATGGGCTGACAGAGGTTATCAGAGCCTGTGGAGAGTGCAGTGAGAGGCAGCTGGAGACAATTACCTGCTAACTGTAACTCTGAGAATTAAAGGAATATTATCAACTTTTAACTTTACTTTTAAATAGCTGTCTTTATTAGTCACTCCTATTTGCATCCAAATACAAAATCTGACATAGATTCTGCTTCTCACCTCACAGAAAAGCATTCCCTTATTTTTGTTCCTTTGTATAATTAAAAAAAATCATCTTGTACTAATACTGTATACTGTGCTTTCAAATAATTATTAACTAGAAAATATAGACTATGATGCATCAGGGTGGTAGAAATTATAGTTATACTTGGAACTCCCACTAGTTTTGATTTTCATTTTACATTTTCTTCCTCCTCCCTCCCTTCCTCCTCCTCCCTCCCTCCCTCCCTCCCTCCCTCCCTCCCTCCCTTCTGCCTTCTTTTATTTTGTTCTTTCAGTTAGGCAGCAATAGGTATGTTTGTTTGTAAATAAGTTTCAGAACTTCTAAAAATATCCCCACGAAACATTCAGCAGTACATTTAGCTACCATCATGCCATAGTGTATTCTCTGTATTGCATTCCCAACCCATCTTGGTTTTGCCACAAAAATAAAATTAAAACTGTCCCTGACGAAGCAGTATATACCATGGAGTCTAGAGCTGGCACAAGTTATTGATAAGTAGTTCATGTATTATGGGTAAAATGAAATTTCATATTTGCTTCTACATGGAGAGACTCATCTTTTCATTTCAGTGATTTAAAAAAATAATCTCTCTCAAAAATAAATTCCATAATTTTTGTGGAAGTGTTGTGGATTGACAATCATTTGACACCATCTTCTACTTTAGCTTCAAGAAATGTCGATTTTCTCAATGCTTGTATTTATTTTATTTTCATCCTTCGCTTTGTGTTGCATTATTTTGCTTCAAGTATTATTCACCACACCAGGAAAGTTAGACAAGAGTCAACTTTAAACTTCCTGGGCAGCAGGCTGTATAGTAGTTTTGTACTGTCAGCCTGAAAGTCTAAGAGCCAGAGAGAGAGAGAGAGTTCCTAGTTGCCATCTCCAGCTGAACATTCTGAGCAAACCATGAAATTCACTGTGGGAGTATCACCTAGTCCTAGGAGGATGTCCTTAGGAACAATCAACTGTTCTGCAATGTCTCTGACTGCAACAGAGGGACAGACCACACCCATGTGTGCCTGTCTCTTTCTCCTCAGATAGAGAAAATGTAGACACTTCTGTTTGTGTTCCTGTCCAAATCTTCATGCTTATTTCATAGTCAATGCCATTCATTTATTCATACATCATTCATGTGTACTCCAGTAAATGATAACAACAAAAACAACTTGTGTCATGTAACACTAAGTAATATTCCTATAAACATTTTACTTTGTCAAATGATAATCAAGTACTTGGAAATTTCAGTATATATATTTTAAATTCTGGATACGGTAGCCAGTGCCTAATAGGGAATATTTAAACTGGTCAGTACATAACAGAAAAATATTTGATTTGTCTTTCTCCTCATTCTTGAATTTTTATACCTATAATAACAGCTAAGTTTAATTTGATAGTTTTTGTTTTGCCTTGTTTGATTTTAGTGTTCTTGTTACTATAAAGATTGCTTGAGAAATGTCTTGCTGCCATATAAACTTGAATATCCTGAGGGGAGCTGACTTGACCAAATCTAAGAGTGTGCTGCTGGAGAATGCATGGATTGACAGAGCTCTTCTACATCTCTAATTCATAATGTTTGAAATACATTTAGTTAATATGGTCAAGAACATGGAGTTGATGGAGCTGAAGATTTTAGTTCACTTTAGTTGCTACAGTGCATCCGACTACTAGTTCCCATCATGGACACCACAGGTTTTTCATCCTTTGAATGGACCTTTGCTGTGCATTTTAGTATGTCTCTGTACCTGAAATTATTTCACTCTTTATTAATTTGATCTTAGTACCAGTATTAACATTACTCTCCTGTACAACTTGCTACGTCTTTCCTTTCCCCATGATTTACTGACTCACAGTACCATGATATCTGATGTTCATTACAAACAAGACCTGGTTCTTCTCTTACAACATGTTGTATTTTCTTAGTCGTCTGTATGCATTTTTTTGCACTTGCTCTTTTCTAGAATTTTGTCTCCAGCTAACTACTTTGAATAATTTTTCCTCAGTTGCTGTAGGTTTTTTTCATATCTTCATTCCAGAAGACCCAAAATATCAGCATTGATGGGTACTATGCAAACACCACTTTCAATCACCTGTTTTCCAGCTTGTTATAAAAACATTCTATAGAAGCATGGAAAAAGGAAGAGAAGTGAAGTCAATTTGCTGGAAGACCACAGTTTCTTCAGGGCAGAGTTTCGTTTGTTTTATTGACCACTATTCAAGGTGCTTAGAATAGAACTACACACAAATTAAAGCATAATAAATATTGATCAAACTATATTTTCATATTTGTTTTTGCTATTTCCAGTGCATAACAAAGAAATTTTTATTTGATTTCATACAATATATAATGAGAAAATATATTTTAAAAAGCCATAACTCAAGCCGGGCATGGTGGTGCACGCCTTTAATCCCAGCACTCGGGAGGCAGAGGCAGGCGGATTTCTGAGTTCGAGGCCAGCCTGGTCTACAAAGTGAGTTCCAGGACAGCCAGGGCTATACAGAGAAACCCTGTCTCGAAAAAAACCAAAAAAAAAAAAAAAAAGCCATAACTCTTTAGATCTTCTATAGTTTCTTTTATCAGACAAGGAAAATGATTGCTTTAGGTCAAAACACATAAATTAAACCCTTAATAGTCACCTACTGAGATTTTAACTCAGCAGTGTATGTCAAAATACCCTCCCTCTGTGCCCCAACCCTCCTACACCCCTGTCATAAACAAACAGGTAGAATATTGCTTTGCATAAAGCTCAGAATAGTGTCTCTGTCATTTTTCCCTACTCTGTCATTTTAATATAATTAGAATATATAATTAAAACTCATTTTTTACAGTGAGTAAGTACTCAACTAAATGCTATGTTTACCATTAAACTCAACATCTTCCAATGCAGAAATTCACAGCAATGTGAGCTGATTGGAGCCTCATCCAATGAGCTACATTAATATTAATTTGCAGTTAACTTTGGTTTAATCAAAAATCAGTCTGCTATCTACAGGATTGTGTTCATATCCAAACCAATTTGTATTAATTTTGGAAGTCAGCTATCAGGGGACATTATGTCAAAACCATTACTGAAACCTTCATAGAAAACATCTATTAAATTCTATTCATACTCACTTCTTTCAATGAGATAATGCTATTAATAAAAAGAAATCTATTAAGTGTGGCTGTGTCACATTACTGGCTTATTGCTTTTGATTTCATTATCCACTCTTCAGAATCTCACATCTATCATTTCAGAATTATTTGTTCTACTTGGGTGAATATCCATTTATAAAAATAGGTATCTTACTTCTTGACAGAAACTGTAGTTGCTTTGTCAATGACACAGAAATTTGTAGGCAAATTCTTTAAAATACAAATAAAATATGCATGTTGATGTAGTTATTATTCAAGTACTCCATATCAGTTTGGTAAATGGCATTTATGGTTTAAAATTTGAAGTACTTTTCTGTTATCTATTTGTATTTATTTCTCCTGCTTTATACAGTTTAGAAACTGAGTGCACTGAGATATTTGAAGGGGTTTAAGAGTTTTTCTCCTTCATATTTACTTAGAACATTATGTTATGCCTGGTTATGCTACTTTAGTTTTAATGTTGATTTTTACTGCCTGAATATTTCTCATTCTGGTATTTTATAATGAAAATATAAACCCACTAAGGAATTTTTTCCTGAATTTGCTGTCATTGAGCTTTATTGTATGCTTGTCACTGAACAAGGGAAGTTGTGATATTTCACTTAGCCCTAGTTACGATTGACATCCTTCCCTCCCCTTCCCTTTCTTCCTTCTAAACCCTCCCATATACTTCTACCCATGCTCCCTTTCTCATCATTTTAGTATCTTCTTTTAGCATCTCCACACTTGGACAACATCTAGGCCACACACATTTGAGGAAAAGCGATTAAACTAATAAAGGTAAACACATAAAAGAAATTTTTAACTTTATCAAAATATTAGTGTGAATCTCCCTTGGATTCATACTTCCAAGACATTTTTTCACTTAAAATTTGCTCCACTGTTTTGTTTTTTCACTTACAGCCCTAGTTATGATTGACATGCTCAAGGCTCCCCATACCAGCTTTGGCTATTTCAAATGTGTCTTGTATCCTGAGGAGGTTTTCTTTATTCCTTTGTTTTAAACTACTGGAAATTTGTATTTCTCTTATTGGTGTCTTTCAGTATATTCAGATTTCATTGCTAATGATTCTACTTTTTCTTTCCTAATTGAGCTTAAAGGTTGAAATTGGGTATACAGTTTATTATTTGATAACCATTAGTTCATTGACCTTTATTTTAAACATTTTTTTTTTTTTTTAGTTTCATTCTTGTAGGGGAAGCGGAAACCATTTAAATATTAAAAAATATTCCATCCACACTCTATTTTCTTAGCTGAGATTAATAGTCTCTCTGCAATGCTTATGGAAATAGAAAGTGAGCCATCCTGGCTGGTACATATAATTCTGAGACTATGAAATAGGCTGAAATGTGGGCCTGTTAATAATTTCTCACATATTTTCTCTGTACAATAAAGAAACTATGTATACAATTCAAATTTGGACAGGATATACAACACATTCTTAGGAAAAAACAAAACAGTGGAGCAAATTTTAAGTGAAAATATGCCTTGGAAGTATGAATCCAAGGGAGATTCACACTAATATTTTGATAAAGTTAAAATTTTCTTTTATGTGTTTACCTTTATTAGTTTAATCATTTTTCCTCAAATGTGTGTGGCCTAGATGCTGTCCAAGTGTGGAGATGCTAAAAGAAGATACTAAAATGATGAGAAAGGGAGCGTGGGTAGAGGTATACGGGAAGGTTTAGAAGGAAGAAAGGGAAGGGGAGGGAAGGGCGTGTTTATATTATAATTTCTAAACAAAATGTGAACTTACTTGCTGAATTAGTTTTAATAATTATTTAAGAAATAATCATATCATCTACCCCTTTCTCTCCTCCATTCTGCTCCTCCATGTCAGTACACATCATCTTCTCTAGACATTGTTCTACATACATGTATAAAAAATCAACCTGCCCCTAGAGGCATTACAGATGTGGCTACTATGTCCCATGTACATCAGTAGATAGCAGAGAGGAAAGAGGCTATGTCTATGCTCAATGTTGTGAACTGTGAACATCTAAATGATTAGTAGTCTAACATTCTGCTGAACAAAGGAAGCCTAAACGGACCTCTAGTTCAGGGCCAAGAAGGCCCAGATGAGCTGCCAAGATTAGAAGACAAGAAGAAATCCACCCAACCACAGGCCAGAGATAGGACTGAGTCTCAGACAGATGACTCTTGAAAAGAACCACTGGGGTGGACCAGACAAGACCACGACCAGTCAGGCACCCACCATGGGGCCAGAACAGGGAGCTAGACTGAGATAACCACTAGTCCTATGGTTATATATAGGCCTTGGAAGGGCAGACCACGCCCAAGATGACCCCTGCCTGGTGCCATGATACATTAGTGTAGCTTAGCAGTCCTGAGACCAGTCCTGAGATGAGCCCAGAACAAGTAAGTGGTGAAGCAATGGAAGACAAAAAGGAAAGGAAGGATGTGCTCAATCAAGAGAGGCAGAACTGGAAACTTGCAGGTAGCAAGGAACAGCCTGACTTGAGTAGCCACCTATACTACCTTGGACCATAGTGAGGCTCTATACTGTGCTGTCACTGCAGGGTGGGATATGTCTCGGTACATAGTCCTTTAGCAGCAGGGCTCTGTTACCACAAAAGGCCAGGTGGACATCTCTGTTCTGGTCTGCTGCCTGGGAATATGTTGATGTCTGAGGACTGTACAGAACTGGTCCCACCCTCACCTGGGCATCATTGGAGAGCTGGTTCTGGGGACATGACAGCAAGAGAGCTGACTAGACCCTAGCTTACTGGAGTACTCAAGGAAAGCTGGCCCTGCATATTGCAAGGGGTTAGCAGCCCCATAGGAGGAAAAACAATATGAACTAACCAGTACCCCCAGAGCTCCCAGGGACTAAATCACCAACCAAAGAGTACACATGGTGGGACTCATGGCCCCAGCTGGATATGTAGCAGAAGATGGCTTTGTCAGTCATCAATGGGAGGAGAGGGCCTTGGTCCTGTGAAGGCTCTATGCCCCAATGTAGGGGAAGGCTAGGGCCAGGAAGCAGATATGGATAGGTTGGTGAGCAGGGGGAGGGGAGTGGATAGGGTGTTTTCAGAGGGGATATCAGGAAAGGGACCACATTTGAAATGTAACTAAAGTAAATATCTAATTTAAAAAAAAGAATTGGGGGTGAGCCATCATTTAGGATAGAAACATGGGATTACTGATATTACCACTTGCCTCCCATCCCCGAGGCATGGATAAGGGAGAAATACACTTCTCTCCCCTTGTTCCTCACCATTTCAAGCAGGTAGGAGAGTTGGTCCTGTGGTCATGAGAGCAGGAGAATTGGGTCTGCCTCTTACTAGCTGCAGTGCTTGGGAGAGCAGGCCCTGGGCAGCATAGTAGAGCTGACCCTGATGGTGGAGGCAAGGGTGAGCTGGCCCTGAGGGTGCAAGTGTAGGAGAGCTAGCCCCACCAGTTGTTGGAATTGTGCTGGCACGGGCAAGGGAGAAATGTTTTCTCTTGCACCCTTACCCCTTGCTACCTACAATAGGTAGGAGTGATGGCCCTGAGATCATGAAAGCAGGAGAGCTTGTTATGCCTCTCACCTCCTACGGTATATGGTAGAGTGGGCCCTAGACCTATCCTGGGAACCACAGTACAGCTGGCTCTGGATGTGTGAATTGCTGCTGAGATGGTCATGCCTCTTGTGAGCTGGGTTGGGGCAAGGATGAGGAAGAGATGCCCTCATTCCTTGGCATCAGGTGGGAGAGCTGATCCCAGGGTCATGAGAGTGGGAGAACTAGACATGTCTCTTACCAGATGCAACAATCAGGAGAGTGGGCTCTGTACCTCATCTGGGAGCAGGGCAGGGTTGAGCTTGGTTGCAGGGTTTGCTGCTGAGCCATCCCTAAAGGCTTGAAAGTCGGTGAGCCAGCAGGCTGACCAGCTCAGATACTTCTTGCATATAGATCCAGGGCTTTGAATTGGTTCACCCCAACATCTGCCCTATCAATGAACTGCTGTGTCAGGGGCCAGACCCAGAGATGGTCAGGTCTCATAGCAGAGGAGATAAGGAATCAGAGAAGGAGGTTTGAGTCAGGCACAGTGGTCTGTGGGAAATCTTGCAGCCTGACTGACTGACAGTCAGAGTGCTTCTTTATTTATACAGAACTCAGTAGGCAGGGATAGATACACATTGTTCTAAAACATAGATCATAATTTTTTTTTTGTTCCTGAACCTGTGTTTTAACTTCTAGGTTATAAGTTTAGTCATCATTGATAAACAGTGGCTGAACAGAGGTATCTTTTACAATCACTTCCCCTCATCAGTCCCACAACTCAGTATTTAAGAATATTGTAGTTTCAAAAGCATCATCCTTTTATCATTCATCCACATCATCTTTCGTCAATAAATATACCCCATGTTAGGTAGAGATAAGTCCAGGCAATCTAAACTCATTGCTGTATCTTTTCCTAGAGGGGCATACCATATGCAGCCCCCAGTCTTATATACCACATAATTGTCGTCTGAGTATATTCTAAGAAAAAGTTTGTAATCTGATCTTCTGCCAACTTCTATAGCATACCAAATCATGTTTACCGTTTCAATTTTACTTTGTTCTGATTATCTTGTTTCTGAGTAAGAAACAGGGACAGATATTCTAATGGAGTCAGAGCCTGGTAAGGAGACCTCTGGCATCTTTATTGTGAGTCACAACCTTAAGTGATAAGGAAGACCTTCAAGTAGTGCAGATAAAGATATCTCCCTAAAAAGGGAAGGGGAATGATTCTCAGGAATTTTAAAGGAAAGCTTAGAAGAAGTATTCTTGGTAGAGGGGATAAGTAATTCAAAGGAAATTTTACATCAATCCAATATTCTAAATTTTACAAATATTAAAAGCTTGCCCACAACCATATAATAATGGAAATCAAGCACTTGGCTCAGCTCTCAGCATTACGGGATCTTTGTCAAACAGCTCAGCTTGTTTATGACTTTAACAGAGTCCATGAGACATGGCTCTGCCACTGCTGGAGTCCATTTAAGGGCTGGACCTACTGACAACAAATCATAGGATCTTCATGACACAGGGCAACAGCAGGATATCCAAGAGGAGATCCAGTGAGATACCAATATTGATAGAGTAGCAGAAGCCAGAGGCCTCGTGAGAGACACACAAGTCATTGTAACGAACATTTGAAAGTAAAGAAATAAAGAAGAGTACAGGACAAAAGAGTATATACTGTGGGACACACTCTGATATACTGACGTATTACAGCTTCCATGATGTGATTTTTTTTCCTTCTGATCTGCAGGAGGTTGAAAGAGTAGAGGGTTAGTAGAAAGTGAGAGAGAGATGAGTAGGATTAGGGTACATGAAGTAAAATTAACAAAGAATCAATAAGAGGTCTTAAAAATCAACAGATAAATAGAACCTCGTGAGACCATTCAGTGTTGACTGTGCATATACCATATTAGCATGGACACCAATCAGAGAGCTTACACATTGGGAGGACAGATTCCCCCTTCATTCAGCAGTTGTTAATTGCATGTAGCTCTTCAGTTAAGAGTGGGGCCTTATGGGATTTCTCACATGTGGGATGTCAACTGTTGATGGGCTGTTTCTGATGGACCACTAAACACATAAACACACAGCAAATGTTCCAGGTACAGGAAGTGTCATTAAAGACAAGGAAGTAGACAAATAATTAAATGGGATGAACAATGTTAGCTAAATTCCAAGATGCTTTAATTTTGTTGGAGTTATTGTGAATGACATTGCTTTCCTGATTTGTTTCTCAACATGTTTATCATTTGTACATAATAAAGCTATTGATTGTTTTGTGCATTAATTTTCTATACTGCTAGTGTGGTGAATGCATTTATCAGCTTTAGTAGTTTTCTGGTAAAATCTTTAGGGTCACTTATGTATAAAATATGGAGGAATTTTAATCCAGCAATGCGGCTGCTCTGGAGGGATCACATTCAAGATATGATTTGGTTGGAATGCAGGCACACCAGAAACCTTCAATCTTTCTGTGTGGAATACACATACACCTTTAGTACACCTCTTTAGTCCCAAACAATGACATCTAATTCAGCAACAAACAAAGTGACAAATCAGAATGATTTCACAGAATGAGTTAGAGGTTGAATACTCCCAACTCTCAAGAGAGCAGAGAGGGGGAACAAAAGGATACTTAAAGAGAATGAGGGAGAGAAAATTCAATGAAATTCAGTTCAGCTCAGTTCAGTTCAGTACAGTTCAGATTGGAACAATTGAGTTTGGTGCAGTTGTGCTCAGGTCAGTACAGAGCTGAGCAGTTCAGTTTGGAGCAGTTCAGTTTGTAGAGTTCAGAGTCAGTCTTTCCAAGCAGAGCAATTCAGTCTGAAGCCAAGAGAAGTCAATTTGAATTTGTCAGCTTAGAGAGGAATTTGAGTTAGAACAGCAGAGTTAAACCAGCCAGCCAGAGTTCAGAAAGAGTTAGAAAGGGTGAGTTTATCCAGCTGTAAGTCTTGGAGGAGTAAACTTTCTAGGCCTAAGTTAGTAAACAAAGGCTGGAAGCTAAAGCCTCCTAGGTCAAGATTTCCAGAAGATTAGGTTGCATGGAGACAAGAAACTTTGGGCCAAGGCCTAAGGATAGATAGATAGATAGAAAGATAGATAGATAGATAGATAGATAGATAGATAGATAGATAGATAGATAGATAGATAGATAGATAGAAAGATAGATAGAAAGATAGATAGATAGATAGATAGATAGATAGATAGATAGATAGATAGATAGATAGATAGACAGACAGATAGTGTCTTTGGGTTTTACTGCTGTGAACAGACACAATGAAGGACAACATTTAATTGGCTGGCTTACAGGTTCAGAGGTTCAGTCCATCATCATCAAGGTGGGAACAGGGCAGCATGATGCAGGCAGTGATGAGAGTTCTACATTTTCTTCTGAAGACTACTAGTGGAAGATTGCTAGCTTCCGGGGAGCTAGGACTAGGGTATTAAAGCCAACACCCACAGTGACACACCTACTCCAACAAGGCCACACCTACTCTATAATAGAGCCATACCTTCTAATAGTGCCACTCCTTGGTCCAAGCATATACAAACTGTAACAGATAGATATAGATAGATAGATAGATAGATAGATAGATAGATAGATAGATAGATATAGAGATAGAGATAGATAGAAACAGTCTGGGGATCAACCCAAGCTGCCTATTCACACAGCTTGGGAATAGTTCTCATCTCATTCTATAATCAGAGGAAATAAAAGTGACATTTACATTTACAATAAAATCATACCATCTGCAATGAAGAATTCTTTGACTTCTTCCTTCGCTATTTTTATCCCCTTTATATCATTCACTTGTCTTTGTGCTCTAGCCAAGACGACAAGTACTCAGCTGAACAGGAGGAAAGTGCACATCCTTGTCTTGTTTCTGAGTTTCATGGAAATATTTTGAGTTTTAGCAAGATATTGGCTGTGGCTTCCTGCACATTGCCTATATTCTGTTGAGATATGTCCTCTATATTCAGGGCATTTATCCTGAAAGGATGTTAGATGTTGTCAAAACGTTTTTTGCAGTTAATGAGATTATCATCTGAAAGGCTTCTTTCTGTGGTGGATAAAATTAACACAATAATTCACAACTGGCCAAGGTACAGAGAATAAGTGATTTAAGGGTGCTTAGCACTTATGAATGCATTCATATCACACCTTCTTCTTCTAAATGTTCAGTAATCATGTGGAAGAAATGATGGCAAGACCAAGAGCCAAAGGTTGTGGGT
Organism: Mus minutoides; assembly: GCA_902729485.2. NCBI lineage: Eukaryota > Metazoa > Chordata > Mammalia > Rodentia > Muridae > Mus > Mus minutoides. Next base: position 143,900 of record LR750746.1, read on the forward strand.
GGCTACAATGAAATAGTGTTCCCCAATACAATGTCTTTGCTCATATGTGTACATATGAACTTACAGTATCTTAGAGCAGTAGGTACAAGGTCTGTGAAATCTTAACAAATCCCGGTACTGAGGGCTTAGTTGTTTGTGACGTAGCCCTCTTAGAGGCATTATTGTTATTGATAGCTACCAGGAACAGTAGTATTAATTTTTATTAATGATATGGCTCCTGGTGGGTCTGATATGCTATAGTCAGTGTCCACACACATATGGGCAGCATTAATGGGAATCAATGGATTTACAAAAATTAGAAAAGTTGGGTGTGTGTAAGATGGTATAGGATTTGGGAAGAGGTGTGAGACAATAGAAATGTTCAAAATGTATTAAATTTTAAAGTAATTATTAATTAATTACTAATTAATGAATTATTAATTAATTATTAATTAAGACATTTTAAAAGTGACTGTTCTGTGGTCTATATCAAGAAGGCACTCTGATGGGGCACTTTAAGAGAATAGATTCTAGATAAAATGCCGTATTCATTGACTAAAAGAAGAATGAACTTGAAAAGCAGTCAAAGATCTCTACATATGATACAAGAACAATAAACGGACAGCTTAACAGCCCATGAGCAAATTCATAGGGATTATCTGTTAGGTGGGAAAGTATGTACCTGCTACAAAATAGGCCTTATGTTACAAAAGTGAGTAAAGCTGTTGATGGTTTTGAAGAGTAAATTGGTATGTCTTGGTTTACTTTGAAGACTTAAAAAGTAAAATCATAATCACACACTGCTTTGGTGATTGGGATGTAAACCACAGGTATGAATAGAACTTAAGACAATTACAAGTGCTCAAGATGATGTGTAGAGATGCTCAGTATATTACATTTAAATGTCAAATCAGGTTAGACTTTCTCATGTCTTTTCAGCAGACCTCTGGAGGTATCATCAATTGAGCCTAGTCAGCTCTTTGTTGTGGAGACTGTTAAGTACATTGAGGGTTTTGTTTTTTCTTCTGTATATTACTACCCTCTATTCATATCAGATACCAGGGGTATTTCTTTGCCTTTCTGATTAGTCACTTGTCCCCAAGGAGGCAAAATCATTATGACAAGGTTCTATTGTGTTAAGTAAGGTTATGGTCAAACAGCCATTAAATTTCATGGATTTAACATGTATTTATTTCTTAGTCAATGTATATATCCATAAGTTCTTAGCTGTGAGGTCCAAGTTTTGTTCTGTAGGAAAGTCATCTGACATTCAGATGAAGTTATCTGGTAAATAAACAGTTTTTAAATGCATTTGTTTTGAGAAACTCTTGTCAATGTTGCTCATAGTTAGGTAGAACTCAAAATTATTAAATGTGAAAAGGCTGAGAAAGTGGGGATCGCATGTGTGCTGTGACCATCAGTGTTTGTGCTCCTCTTGCAGCATGATATATTGTAGGCTTAAAGCAATTTTGAAATTCTGCTTGGTATCTGCTATTACAACACCTGACCTTAGTTATCTAATATCAAATGGTCCACCCTCAAAACATACATACAAGAAACATTATAAAAATTAAGCAGGTAGTATTTAATGAAAGGAAGGGGGCCATAAATTTGAAAGAGCATAAGGAAGAGTGTATGAAAGGATTTAGAGGGGATAAATGACGTGATTTTGTTATGAGCTCAAGTAATAAAAGGTGTAACTTTAAACTAACCAGCCAATGAATCAACCAGTCAACTAAAAAAACAACAACAACAACAAAACCAACCAACCAAACAAAAAACAAAACAAAAGAAAACTCATCCCTAGGAGGTGTCCTGTAATGAATACCCAAAATGGCACAATATCTTGGTTTTCTTCTGTCTGATACTCCCAGCTCTCACATAGTAATCATCTAATCATTGAGAACTCCCTCTCTCTTTCTTCTCCCCTCCCTATTTCCATCCCTCCCTCCCTCTCTCTCTCACACACATATCCTCTCTTTCCTTTTTCTCTTTTTTCTATACATTGAAAGTGTCAAGGATTGGTACCCAGTGGGGCCTCCCCTTTCTCAGAGCAGAAGGAGAGGTGGGCTGATTAATAAATAAATTAATAAAAAGGACAAGTGTCACATAGACCTCAAGTTTCATTCATTCAACATGTATTTATTTCACAGTATGTTGATGCTGTGGGTTTTGTTTTTCTGTGTGCCTTTCTATGTGTGCCTGCGTTTCTGGGGCTTGTTCTTTGATGTTTTAAAGTCTGTGAAGATATCAGTGCCAATAATAGGTTATATCTAACTGAATTGTTGGCCAAAAGAACCCCATGGGAATTCCCAAACATCTCAGACATCAGTGAAGAGTATTGATTGTTCTCTACAGACTGATGGTAAGGTTCTACTGCTGAAGAGTATGTTAGCATATCCCATTCCGTGTGGAAAAGGTGAGCTGGTGCATAACAATAGCCATCACCCATACTGAGCAGTGTTCATTATACTGGAAAGTACTCTGCATGCTACCAGAGGTAAATATCAAACCTGCTACAAACCTTCAATCTACAATGGCAACTTGCCTGCATAATATGCTGGTCTAATAGTAGCACAAAAATTGTGATTAGATTTAAGGCCTACTCTGTGAAGCTCAATTCATACCTGAACTATTTGGATTGCTATGAACCAGAGACTATATTCCCCCAGAGATGGGCCTGAGGAAAACCTGATATTATTCTGCTGAGGGAATATAGCAATAAAATGACTCCTAGCAACATTGTATTGTACATATAATATAATACACAGAGATTAGTGTCTTGCTAAGCCATCATCAGAGAAGCTCCCTTCTGTAGTTGATGGGAACAAATAAAAACCCACAACTAAACAACGTACAGAGACTGAGAGACCTTGAAACACTCCATCTTAAATTGGATGTCTTTATCCAATCCCCACTTTCAAGCCTCAGAAAACAATTCAGAAGAGAATAAAAAAGGTTCTAAGAGCAAGAGGAAAAGAGAAAAGGAAATGTAGTAACCTCCCCCTCCACAGGACATTCCTGTGTATATATCCATATGTAAAGGTAGGCACATGTCTGGCACTAGCTGGCCAACACAAAACAAACTCAGTGAAACTTTTGTCTATATTTTGCTTTCATTTTCCTTTCTTTGAACATTTTCAAAATTTTTTGGTATGTATACTATTTTTTTATTTTTTATGAATTTTATGTGTGTACATGTTCTTGGACATTTTCTTTGTAATTTTTTTGGTTATTCTAATTCTGGTTTTTGTTTGTTTCTAAATTGTCTATTTGTTTTATAAAGAAAGAGAATGAAGGCATGGAGTTGCATGCATCAGGAGGCGGGGAGAATAAAGGAAGCGAAAAGGTAACAGGATTGTGATCTAAATATATAGGATGAATAGAGTTATTATTTTCAATAAAAAATTAAAAGCTACCTTTTCCTTTTAAACAACAATTGGCTTAGAACTTCATCCTCTTTGATGTACTTATGGCTTGTCATTTGAAGATTTAATTGCTTAAACAACTTTGGTTTTGATGTCTAAAAAGACTTCTCTTCTTTCAGGTTATTTATTTGTACCTGACTGCTTATCCATCATTTTTTCTACCTGTAGCCCTTGTCTGTTTAGTATAGCTTTTTACTACCTTGTCTAAGCTCTGGGAATGGACCATGCTACCAGCCCATACCCAGATTTACAGATAAAAGAGACAAGCACAGTTGTTCATTTTTCAACATGCTTTCTCCCACCTGGAATCGCTAACTCTAATTGCTAAGATATACCTAGTTCCTGCTAGACATCCTTGACCACCTGCCTATAGGAGTGGACACAGCCCCACTCCTTGGTTCTTCTCTCTCTAAAGCATGGAGAACTCTCCCTTGCTTGCATCTGTCTCTTCTTCCTCCAGGGACTCAGAAGTCCTACCTATTCCTTCCACCCAACAATTGGCCCATGGCTTTCTTTACTGACAGATCAAGAACTAATTGGGGAACAAGACTTTAGTATCAAAATTGCCCCTACACTCGTCACTGTTTTATTTCATTCCATCATGCCTTCAAAGGTCTTCTTCTTTAAATGTACACTTAGCAAATTTGAGACATGCATACTTACATGTTTAATATCTGCAATTTTCTACTTCATCTGAAAACAGGCACAAATTTCTTGAGATTGAACATACTGCTATCTATATTATAGCTGTATTGACTCATTCCACCTGTGAGCCAAAAGATGAAGGTTAGATACATGTCACTGTACACAAACCCTCATTTTTTATGCCAGATAGGAAACTCTAAATTTCACAACAAAGGAGACTGTTTTGCTTTTCCTCCCAAGAAATCAGGAACTATGCACCATCATGCTGTACTTGGAAAGATATGGTTGTTATCTTTATCTTTACTCTGCAGAATATAAATAAACACAAGTGTTGGTTGAATTAGAATATGGAAGACCACTGCTGGAATACATTCATGTTTCCTGGTCTCATTATCCCTAAAGGATGACAATTAAAACCTCTAAGGAGGAAAATCATTTGTACTGTTTGAGGTGCTTTATATTTTCTGCTATTTTTAATTTGCAACTCTTGTCCTCAGTCCAGGTTTCAGTAACATGTGTTTCTAAAACCACTTGCTGAGTTGCCCCTAATCATCTAAGTTTAGTCCTAAACTTTTCAGTCTTTGATGCTTCACTGACTATTTTAAACTCAGCTTCCTTTAGAAAACTTAGCTAAATAACAGCATTTTTAATTGAAGGGTCAATTCAGTTACAAATGTTAGAGCTATTAATATTTTCCAAGAAATAAGAGTAGAAAAGGGTTTTAGAATTACAGTTTAAATTTCTAAAATGTTCTCTAACTTCCATTGCATATTATATCATACTGCTGGCATTAGTGTAAACAGCCTTAATAAGTATATTCTAGCTCAATAATTATACTGTATTAATTTCATAGTTGAGATAACAAGTAAATAGTTCTCTATATTTTCAGTTACGTAAATTATTTTTTAAATAAAATATGTAGGGATCGAGTACTGGTTTAGTGGGTAAAATCATTTATCACACAAACCTATGGAGCTGTATACACATAAGCACACACACACACACACACACACACACACACACACACACACACACACACACACACACACACACACACTTAAAATGCCAGGCATAACCATGTGGACATTTTTAACCCAAGGGTTGCGAAGGCGAGTGAGATACAAGTAAACCTTTGGAGCTTGCTGGCTAGGCAGCCTAGCCCCAAGTTCAGTGAGAGAACCTGTGTTCAAAGAGCAAGTTAGAGGGAGCACCAGATATCACTTTCTTATCGTCCATGCATGTCCCCCCATTGTACATGTGCATATGCCACATATATACACATACAAGAAATAGTTGTGCAGAATTACTATATACTACAGTATCTTTAAATCCTTCAGCGTTTTAGATGACATATTGCATAGTGACAATGCCTTTTATTAAAAATATTCCATTATATTTACTTTCCAAATTTTACATCCATCTTAAAAATGATTTATAGCATAATATTTTATTTAGGAGTAAAGCAATGTTTTCATATAATACCATGTTTGGTTAGATTTATCAAACAAAATTTTGATTAATTAATTATTGAGCACATTTGTAGTTTCTGATTTCCATGATGGCCTACTTTTTCTTTTGATTACAAAAGCTATCATTTGATTTTATGTATTCACAGGTTTTATCTCGAGTATGATAGAATCTCCATGGCCAGAGTTGTGCTCACATCAAAATCACCCTGATTTATAAGATCCACAGATCTTAAATGATGATGTTGCATATTTTTGAGTGCCATCAAGTTTTACCTCCAGTCTTGTCTAACATATTGAATTAAGGCTTTATAACGTGTTTCATGCTTTCTGATTTTTACAAGATAAAGACTGTGCACAACCCGACTGCAGTGATGGTCTTAGATAAATGAGAGAAAATTATGAAATGTGCATATGTGCATGCTTGGATAGAAATGCTCCAGGTTTTGGTTGGATCCTTATTTAGGTTCTAGAGATTGAGGTTCTTACATGGAGATCCAAGTGGCCCTTCAAACAAGACTATAAGATTAGGCACTTAAAGTTGTTATAGACATGAAACACTAGTTAAATAATGGTATAAATTGTTTATGCAAGCATTTCCATTCTTGCTGCTTTTATCAATTTCACCCACATGTATGCTGTCTCATGTAGAGTTACATACTCAAAATTGTTCCATTTATATAACTTACCTGACTATTTGTAATGAATGTTGTGATTAATTCCTTGCAGATTTTTCATATATAATGTATTTGTCGAGTTCCCCACAGTTCCCCACTGTTTTCTGTCACATTTTCTGTACATCTTTTTAAAAATTAGGTAGCCTGTGTGGCAAGTGGACTATGCCTCCAGCCAGAAGAACTAGTAAGGTTGAACAGGCTCAGGCCCAGGAAACATTAGGCTTGAGAATGGTGGTAATGGAGCCATCTCCCTACCAAGCTACCTGATCTGGAACACATAACCATGACACCCCACTGAGAGGACTATGGCAATAAGTCACTTAGCACAGAAACCTGAACTTCTCCACATGGAGAATCTAGATAGAACCCTAGTATTCAGCCACTGTGCTTTCCTTCCTGGGCATTCCTTCCCACAAAAGGTATTTAATACTTTGTTTCCTCTGAGTAAGGTGTATGAATTTACATTCACTATCAAATAAAACTGTTTGGACAAGTAAGGATCATCTCCTTCATTAAGGCTCACTTTGTCCTAAAGAGCTGAGCTTAAGTCTTCCAGAGAAGGTCTTCTCTCTTCCAGTCCCTCTCTACTATCTGCATTCACTCGGAACCAAAACAGAATCCATTCCTGTCCTTGGCTCTGCCTTCCCCTGGCTTGTGAACATACTGCGCCTGGGTACAAAGGAGACTGGGATCCACAGCAACTGTCCCATATCCCACTATGCCCTCCCCCCCAAAAAAATCAGACTTAGGGCCTCTATTATGTGGTCTTCCTCCCCTGAGCAGCTTGCCTGCAACACTCTGGCACCTCAACAGTGAGACAGACACACAGCCCCACAGTTCCCACAGATTGGTGAACTGAGGGGCTTCAGAAAGTGGTCTAACAAGGTTGATCCACTGAACATCAACACAAGGTACAGACATATTATGATTTGGAGATAATTCATGTTGTTCAGCCACATAGTACAGGCATGGCCTGAGAATCTGTTGGCAATTATGCAAGGGTGTAATGAAGCTGTTTCTGACAGAGCTGAAAGAACCTGGAGATGGGCACCACTTGCTGATGGAGGAGATACTGCTGAGAGGTGACAAGGTCAGAAACAGGGACGTGTGTTTTTACCTTTCTCCCGACCTGACTGCTGTATTTATCAGCATACACAGCAGCAAGCTGACAAATAAATTCCATCTAGAAATGAAAGTTCCAGAGCTCTAGTTTAAAATCCAAAGAGATGGCAGAGAAGAGGAAGACTGGCTGAGTTACCAAACCAGAATATCCATTTTTAGTTTAATTATAGGCATTTGGGCCAATATGGATTTTTTTCAAATTGTGAATAAATTATTGATTTCCTAGATAAATTGACCTCAGTATAACTTTAGTTGTTTTGAAAGGCTTTCCTTTGAAAAACAATGATTTTAAATTATATTTTTAAACTTGGTATAGGCTTATCTAGAGTCTATTTTAAAAGAGCTTTATACCAGGATAAATCTCTGAGCTTCACATTTTAAACATGGTGTCTTTATCACCATTTTTTTCAAATAATTTTTAAAAATTTATTTTACATCCCAATAAATCTTCCCCTCTTTCCACTTGGCCTTCTCACTTCACCTCCCCCGTTCTTCTGTCCTCCTTTTATACTTAAAAAGGTGAGGCCACCATGGATATCAACCTGCCTTGGCATATCAAGTTACAGCTGGACTAGGGCCATCTTCCCTTACTGTGGCTAGTGAAGGCAGCCAGGTTAGGTAAAACAGATCCAAACGTGGGCAACAAAGTAAGATATAGCTCCTGTTCCTGTTGTTAAGAGTGCCACATGAAGAATCAGATGCAGAGCTGTTACATGTGCCAAGGGCAGAGGTCCTTCCATGCACGTACTCTATTTGGTTGTTCAGTCTCTGGGTAAGCCCCATATGGGCCAAAGTTTAGTTACTTCTATAGGTTTCCTTTTGGTATCCTTGGCCTCTCTTGTTCCCTCAATTGTTCAACATCCCTCCCCCTTTCATAGTATTCCCCAAACTACTCTTAATCTTTGGCTGTGGTTCTCTGAATCTGTTTCTATCAGCTGCTGGGTGAAACCTTTCAGATGACAGTTATGCAAGGCTCCTGTCTGCAAGTATAGCAGAATACCATTAATAGTGTCATGGGTGAGCTATCTTCCGTAGCATAGAGCTCAAGTAGGGCATGGGTCATTATTTGGTCATTCCCTTAATTTCTGTTCCATCTTTACCCTGAACATCTTGTAGGTAGGACAACATGTGAGTCTAAGGTTTTGTGGCTGTGTTGGTGTCCTAGTCCCTTGATTGGAAGTCCTTTCTGGACTTATAGGAGATTCAGGTTTAATATCCCCCATTAGCAGGAGTCTTAGCTAGAGACATACTCATGGATTCCTGGGATTTTCCATTGTTCTAGGTTTCTACATTGTCCCAGAGATGCCCCCATCCCAATTCTCTCTCCCCCTGTCCTTCCTCCATTTGATCCATTCAGCTCCTTTCCCTAACCTCTCCCCACAACCCCCAGTTCCCTCAATCCATTCACTCCTGAAGTCTGTTCTATTTTACCTTTTCAGTGATATTTGAACACTCCCTTGGTCCCCTCTTGTTACTTAGCTTCTTTGGGTCTGTTGATTGTAGCATGGTTATCCTGTCCTTTAAGGCTAATATCCACTTATAAGTGAATAGATACCATGTTCATCTTTCTAAAACTGGGTTTACTCACTCAGTCACCATCTATTTGCATGCAAATTCCATGAAGTCATTCTTTTTAACAGCTGAGAAATATTCCATTCTATAAATGTACCACATTTTCTTTATCCATTCTTTGTTTGAGGAACATCAGGGGTGTTTCCAGTTTCAGGCTATACAAATAAAGCTACTATGAATATAGTTGAGCAAGTGTCCTTGTGATGTGGTGAAACTGTTCCTTTATGGTTAAATTTCTATTCATGGCCTTTACTCAAGTTGTTGCCTTCTAGTGAGAACTTGTCTTCTTCCACAAGTCCAAGGTTCAATAGAGAAGAGTCTTGTTTCATGGACATCCTATTCTGTTCTTTTTGTTCCTCCATTATAGAAGGTTAGATACTTTGGTACTAAAATTGATATTTTTCATTCTGTCTCAGATTCTATCCTCTGTCTCAGTTTCTTCTTTGGGGAAATAAAAAAAATTAACTATCTCACAGGTTTCCCTCAGCCATAAAATCTAGTTCAGTTTTGATTTATGAGAAAAATTTCTATAATCTATATACTATTTCAAGATGGCATATAAGTTTTTATTAATTTGCTGTCAGTTTTTTAGCTGAATTCTAAATACCAGAACAAATCTAATTATGTCAGCCCCTGATATGTTTTTGATGAGACTATTTCATTGATACTTAAAGTTTTTAAATGTTTAAAATATATTTTCCACAAAAGCTTGGAATAATTTATTATTTCAGCTAAATAGTATAAAAATGTCACTTTTACTTATTAAAAGTGAAAAATACCTGAGAATTTCCAGTCAACAGAGCTTCAATAAAATGCAATAAGAATCTTAAAAAATAACGAACATATCATATGTCAGAATATTTTTAAGTCATTTTATTGTAATAAATTCATAATTGAAAGCATTCCATAGCCAGATTAAAATAGTCATACAAACAACTACTTCCCCATCTGCTCAAACTACTTGCGTATAAGAATATTTTAAAAATGTTTTTGGATAAACTTATCCAAAAGTCATATACGTTGGATAAAGTTCATGGAGGAGCCAATCTGGTTCTGACCTGAAAGTTTCCTCCCTGAGATCTAGTTTTTGTGGTACCAGAAAACGCCATACTAGTTTCCAAAGGTGGAAAACAACCCATACGATCATGCAAGTATAATGCCTATGAAGTTAAACAGCCACGATGAAACATGGAATAATATTCCTAATTGTACAATAGTGACAGACATTCATTACTGGGTGGTAACCAATATCACTTTAATTGAACTGAAGGACTGCTCAATTAGAGCATGCCTAATATTGCCTAATAATAGAAACATAACCGGTTATATAACCTCAACTATGCTTATTTCTATTACTTAACAATATAGACAATTGTTTTTACAAGGCCAAAGGAACAATGTAGAGTTATGTATTACTTTGTTATTTGAATTTTATTATGATTAGTATAATGGTAAATAATCTCTGAAATAAATCAATGAGATACATCTTTTTTACAATTCAAGTAAGTAGAGAGATACTCTGTGACTCATGTAGGTGCCTCAACTCCAAATATTAGTTTGTAGATAGCATAATCTACTTTTTTTCACAGAAAAAAACTAGCCATAACTATTCAAAATTTATAGCATTGGTTTGTTTTCCTTTGCATTGTGATTGTTTTATTTACCAGGCCTAATTGTTACAGGGTTTTTTTTTTTTTTTTTTTTTTTTTTTTAATGTAAGAACCCCTTACAGTGATTTTTCCACATATGTTGAATGTTGTATAACATATGCCAAATGGATTAGCTGAAATTTGGGGAAAAATAAATTTTTATTTAATATATTATAAAAACATATATTGATAAACTTTGAATAAGTGACTTTCAGAGATACTATATGCTTCCTTATTCTTTGGGATATGTTTCTTTGTTTATATGAATTTTAAGACACTTTCAGCTATTAGAATTATATTATAATAAAATTGTTTTCAGAAATTTTATTTTTCTTAATGTTTATTTATTTCATCTTCATATGAGATGAAATAACTTCAATCATGGAAGTTCATCCTTTTATATTTCATGATATTTTGTAGGCTCAGAGACCATGGCACCATTGCCAGATATGCTTTTACATTCTTTTACTTTCTGAGAGGTGTTATTTTCTTAGGTAAGATATATAGAATGGAGTCTAAAGATGTACATTTAAAATAGCTCTTTGTGATAAAATTATAGAAAAAGTGGGACTACAAATATATCTAAATATAATAAAATTGTTAAACAGGAAGTTTGAGGCCAACATCAAATTAAATGGAGAGAAATATAAAGTAATTAGATTAAAATCAGGGACAAGACTAACTTGTCCACTCTTTCCATAGCTATTCAATATAACACTTGAAGTTTTAGCTGTAGCATTAAGGCAACCAGAGAAATCAAAGAAATAAAAATTGGGAGGCTGAAGCCAAAGAAATGTTACTTGCAGATAATATGAGAGTATACGTAAATGATCCAAAAAAATTCTCCAGGGCCAAGATGTGGGAGCGGGTGTGTAGGGGAGCAGGGCCGGGAGGGGGGAGGGTATAGGGAACTTTCTGGATAACACTTGAAATGTAAATGAAGAAAATATCTAATAAAAGTTGGAAAAAATATTAAGTCAAAAAAAAAATCTACCAGGGAACTACTACACTTGATAAAATGCTGCAAAGCAGCTGGATACAAGATTAACTAAAGGCATATCAGTAGCCCTCCTATATGCAAATGACAGACTGAGAAAGAAATCAGGGTAACACTTTTCAAAATTCATCTGTGGATAAATCTAATCAGACAACTAAAAGACATGTATGAAAAAAGTTCAAGTTTTTGAAGAAAGGAAATGGAAGAAATATGAAAAGATGGAAAGATCTCCCATGCTCATGGATCAGTAAGATTAAACTAGTAAAGATAGCCATTCTAAAAAAAGCAATCCACAGATTCAGTGCAATTCCCATCAAATGCCAATACAAGACAGATCTTGAAAGTGAAATTCTCAACATCATATGGAAAAGCAGAAAACCTAGGGTTACTAGAATAATCCTGAACAAACAAACAAAAAAAATCCTGGAGGTATCACCATCTCTGAATTCAAATTTCACTACAGAGCTTTAGGAATAAGACCCATGTGATATTATCATAAAATCAAACATGTTTAATCAAATTAAAGACCCAGACCTAAATCCATATATCAATATATAGATATGATTTTTGATAAAGAAGCCAGAAATACACACTGAATAAAATAATACCTTCAACAAATGGTGCTAATCAAATGATAAGTCTGTAGAATAATGCAAATAGATTCATGCTTATCATCCTTCACAAAACTGAAGTTCAAATGGATCAAGGATCTTACCATGAAACCAGATATTTTCAACCTGATAGTAGAGAAAGTGGGGAATAGTCTTGGATACACTGACATTAGAGATGACTTTCTGAATAGAACACTGATAGCCCAGGCACTAAGATTTAAAAATTAATAAATAGGACCTCAAGAAACTGAAAATCTTCTGCATTAAACACACTAGCAATTGGACAAATGAGTTTCCGATAAGATGAGAAATTATTTTTTACCAACTCCATATCCAAAAGAAAACTAATATCCAAAATATCTAAATAACTCAACAAACAAGATATCAAAAGCCAAACAATCCAAGGAATAAATGTTGTAGAGATAGAAACAGAAAAATCCTTAGCCATCCAGAAAATTCAAATCAAAACTATTTTGGGGATTCCATCTTTTACCTGTTAGAATGGCTAAGACCAATAACAATAGTTATTGTTATAACAATAACAGCAGCTCATATTGGCAAGGATGTGGAACAAGTGGAGCAGTTCTCTGTTACCAGTGAGAGTGCAAACATGTATAGCCACCATGGAAATCAATATGGTGGTGCCTCAGAAAATTGGGAATTGATTTATTCCAGGTCCAGCTATACGACTCTTTGGTATATATCCAAAGGATATTCTATCCTAACACAAGAACATTTGCTCAACTATGTTCATTGTAGCTTTATTCATAAGAGCCAGAAACTAGAAATAAGTTAGATGTCCCTTGACCATAAAATGGATAAAGAAAACGAGATATATTTACAACAATATGAAGTATTATTACTCCTCTGTTAAAAACAATGACATCATGAAATATTGAGGCAAATTGATAGAACTAGAAAAAAAAAAAAGTCATCCTTAGTGACATAACCCGGACCTAGAAAGACAAATATAGTATATACTCACTTATAAGTGGACATTAACTGTTAAGTAATTAATAAAGATGATACAATCAATAGACCCAGAGAGATTAGTTAAAAGCTCTGTGGCTCTCCTTGGGAAGGGAAAGTAGAATAGATTTTTGTGAGTGGAATTAGGGGCAGGTTCAGAATGGAGCTGGAGAAATCAGGTGGGGAAAGGTGGGATGGAAAGAAAGAGAGGGTGCAGGGATAGGCAGCAGGAATTAGGGGGCATTTAGGGGTTGGTGAGATAATCCTGTGCAGTGTAAACTTTCTGGAATCTGTGAGGGTGATTCTAGTGATGATACCTAGTAATAGTGGATACAGTCTTAACTGTCCATCTCTTGTAGACAGGCAAGGCTTCCAGTAGTGGTACTGGGTAACATTTGGTTAATTTGTTGGCCAAGAGTTTCTTCTCATGGAGATTCTTAAAAATATAGGTTGATGCTAAGGCAAAGGATTGCTCTCTACAATATGACAGCAGGGCCCTAGTACTAAGGCCAACCTCCACTCAGTTCATTGAACATGGAGAGTATAAGCTGGTATAAGGTTGGAGCCTTTATTCCTACATTCTTACCTTTTTGGTGCTAGAAGATATCCTTCAGGCTACTGAAAGTGAAACATAGACTCCAACCTAGTCACCAACTCTCCACCTATATTTTATCCCACCTGCTAAATGTGTTGTCCCAACATTGGTGCAGAACTTGTGGAAGTGACCAACCAATATCTGATTTAACTTTAGTCCCTCTCTATGAGAGGCAGTCCATGCCCGATATTGCTTGGAATTCCAGGAACTGAAAACTCGATAGCCCAGAGTCTAGGTACCTAGGGTAGACTCAAACATGTTTGGTCTTTAAAAAAGGAGGGGAAGAATGATATCAGTAAAATGATTTTTTGTTATATTTATAGATCAGTGCCTTGTCCAATTATCAGAGAGTCTCCCCTCCTGTTGCACACAGGAGCTGATGCAGAGACTAGTAGTCAGATATGAGAGAGAGAGAGAGAGAGAGAGAGAGAGAGAGAGAGAGTCTTAATTGACAGTCTGCATCTGTTCCCTCCCCTCAGAGCTCAAGAAACCCCAGGGAAGGTGGGGAAGAAAGGTTTAGGATTCAGAGAAGATGGAGGACATCAGAGCAACGCAGACCCCTGAACCAGCTAAGCAGGGAGCATATGGGCTCACAAAGACTGAAGAAACAAGCACAGAGCCTTCATGGTTCTGCACTAGGTCCTTTGGTTGTTAGCTTGTTTTCTTTTGGTGAGACTCCTAACAGTGGTAATAGGTGCATATCTAACTCTTTTGCCCTCTCTTGGGACTCCTTTCTTCCTATTGGGTTACTGTGTCCAGCTTCAATGTAAAGTCCTGTTTACCTTGCCTTATTGTATTTTGTTTTGTAGTATTTTCTAGTTGTCTCTTGGTGGCCTGATCTGTTTTGAAGGGATGGATAAGGAGTGAATTCAGGACAGAGGAATGGTGAAGGGATGGCAGAAAGTAGTGGATGGGAGTAAGCTATATCGGCGATATAGCATATAAGAGAAGAATATATTTTTCAATGTTTTTTAAAAAATACTTAAGTTAAAGATGAGCAAAATGATAATTGATAATTAAAACAATAAATTAGAAAAAGAAATAATATTTATTAATTAAGACTCACAAACTCTAGTCATTTTACCTATTTTAAACTCATCAGGGATTATATGGCTTTTGGGGGAAAAAGTATTACGGATAAAGGGGCAAAAATAAAGGTCCTGAATATATGGTGACCTACTTATCTAAATGTACATACCAATACAGCATAGCTTTCAAGGCCATCACACAGGTGAGCTCTGAATGGAAGCAGTGGCCTTTCTGTTATAACCTAAGGATGGAACTGGAAATTAAAACTCACTTTTCTTTTGAAACTAACTAGGTAATAGCAAGCGAGGACCTTAAGGAAGGGTAAGAAGTCTCTGGATCTTGGGGAAATTTTACTGTCTTGTGTAAATCCTCTTACCCTCAGAGGGAGGTCAATTCTGACTTGCACGAGTGGTCATGAGAGGAGAACTGTTGGCTAGTCTTTTTGGGCTTTAAGGGTTTATAGAATAGAAACACTGATAGCTTTAACCCTAAGGTTTGCAGATCACTGATTTCAGCTCAGGAGAGACGAGACATTATGTCTTTTCCCAGTTTTACTACAGGAAAATCATCGTTTACTAGCTGTCAGCTCGCAGTCTTCTAGGAACAGAAGTGGTAAGGCAATGAACAAAAGAAAAGAAATATGATGATGAATATGTGCTGTCATAAATGGTTTCCAATTAGGGACATGGATACATAAGAACAACACACATATTCTCAAAAGTGTACATACTTTGTGGCAGATATACAGTGCATCAAATTTCTTGTGCAACAAAAGAATTTCACATT
This sequence comes from Mus minutoides, assembly GCA_902729485.2. Lineage (NCBI taxonomy): Eukaryota > Metazoa > Chordata > Mammalia > Rodentia > Muridae > Mus > Mus minutoides. The sequence goes on from LR750746.1 coordinate 159,425, forward strand.
TGTATTTATCTTTACTTGCTTCTAAAGAATTCAAGCTAGTAGGATAAATCAAAACCTGAACAAAATCATAGGCAACAAAACATTTTTAACTATAGAAATAGTTAATGTAAACATACACTGTCAAATAAAAATGGGAGAACTGATAAAATAATATTTTTTTTTCTAAAGCTGAGGTGATTTTATTAATTATAGAAAGATTTTAACATAGGTTTAGGCACAGGGATTACAGTAGATGGCTAGTGAGCTTTTTGCTTAGAAAAATGGTAACATACCCATTTGCAGGAATTATCAAGATAATTGATCTTAAGTTCCTAAGTGTCTTAGCAACAGTAGTCACATATACAATTTTGGTGAGTTCTGAACTAACATTGTTTAATGGATTCTTAAGGGCAGTTTTTGCTTCTCTTTTTTTAATATAAAATTATAGGATCATTTACTGAGCAATATTTCAAGCTGACTAATATAAAACCATGGGATATGGGTGTTAAAAGAAGCCTTACTGTATTACCTACAGTGGTTTGAATAACAATGGTACCCATGTACTCATGTATTTGCTCATCTATTTAAATCTCAGTCATATGGGATAGCACTATTTGAGAAGTATTAGAGGGGTTAAGACATATGGCCTTGTTGGAGTACATGTAGTCTTTTTGGAGGAAGTGTGTCATTTAGGGATGAGCTTTGAGGATTCAAATGCCCATTCCAGGCACAGGTTTTCAGTTTTTTTGTTTGTTTTTTTTTTTTCTCTCTCTCTCTCTCTCAGCCCGTGACTCAGGATGTAGCCCTCAGCTACCTTGTGTATAGCTATAATCCCACCATGGTAAAAATGGACAAAACTCCGGATACAGTAAGCAAACCTTATTAAATGCTTTCTTTTATCAGAATTGCCTTGATCATGATGTTTCTTCACAGTGATAGAACAGTGACTGTTTGACTAGTTTTCTCTTTCTCTTTCTCTTTCTCTTTCTCTTTCTCTTTCTCTTTCTCTTTCTCCTTCTCCTTCTCTTTCTCTTTCTTTTTCTTTCTCTTTTTCTTTTACGTTTTCTTTTTTCTTTTTTTTTCAGTCAAATTGAGACAAACTAAAGTTATATGAATGGATAGGGCACCAATTGAGAAAATATCTCTGTAATGTCAATTTCTATAGTTAGTGACTTATGGAAGATGACCATTATGGATACTACCATCTCTGGGCTGGTTGCCTGGGATTCTATAAGAAGGTAGCCTTCAAAAGCTATAAAGAGAAATCCAATAAGCAGTACTCTTCCATGGCTTTTACATCAGCTCCTGCCTTCCAGTTCTGGTCCTGTTTGAGTTTCTGATCTGACTTCCTTTGGTGAAGAACTGTGGTATGGAAGTGTAAGAGGAATAAACCCTTTTCTCTCCAGGTTTCTTTGGTCATGATGTTTCATAACAGCTATAGTAACCCTAACTAAGACACATACTGATAATGTTTTTACTAAATGTTGATGGTGATGTGAATGAAAATAAGTACATGAAACCATTTTAGTTAGAAATATGGTTTGGTGACTAAACCAATTTGGTGATTATATCAGGTGGTTACCTGATATAAGCCAACACTTTAAAGTTCCACTCCTAATGATCAGGGGACTCATATGAGCTTTGCTCAGTGGACTAAAAGGGCCTTGCTCTCCTGGCATCTTCCATCCTCTCTGGCTCTTAAATTCTGCCTTTTGTCTCCTTTTCAACAGGGTTTCCTGAACTCTGTAGTAGTAGGAAAGGAAGAAATTTGGGAAGACATCCATTGAGATATCTGTGTTCCAAGGCCTCTATATGTTTCTGTGATGACCGGTGGTAGGTTTCTGTATTTTTTCCCATCTGGTATGGGAGGAAACTCTAAAACTGGCTGAATCAGTGACTGATCTGAGTATAGCACAATATAATTAGGAGTCATTTATTATTCCTTTTTAAAAGGCAAGAAGTATTTTCTTCCTATGTCTCTAAGCTATCCTGTCTCTGTTTCTTGATCACCCCAGCCATATCTCTTATAGGTTCCCTCTCATGTAGTAGGGCTTAAATCAAATCAGACATCGGTCAGTTACTACCATAAGTTTTGTGCCACTGCTGCCCTAGAAAAAATTTTAAGCCTGACAGAATTGTAGAAAAACATCTTGTGGCTGAATTGATGTTTGTTTCTCTTTCTGTAGCCCACAGAGTACCTTTCAACATCAAAGATACTAAAATGTAGAGTTTAGGTTTAATGTGAGCACCAGTTCAACCTCTCCATGTACACTGACTTGTGTGGGTATAGTTTTCAGCAATGGAGCCTTGCTGTAATAGTCTGGAGAGTAATCTGTTGTCTTGGCAACCAACATCCTGGGGGTTCAGGGAGAGAATTTTCATGAGATCCCTTTAGCCAGCCTCCAGAGATAACTTACTTCTCCTTCCCAAGTGATATTGAAGCATTTTCAGTTGAGCCCTTCTGTTTGTTAACTTTCTTGAGTTCTGTGGGTTGTATCCTAGGTATTTTGTACTTTTTTGGCTAACATCCACTTACCAGGCATGTTCATTACCATGCATAGGTCTGAGTTGCCTCACTGAGGATATTTTCTAGTTCTGTCCATTTGCTTGAAAAACTCAGGTTATCTTCATTACTAATAACTGAATATCATTCCATTGTGTAAATGAACCACATTTTCTGTATCCATTCTTCTGTTATGGGGCATTTGAGTTGTTTCCAGATTCTGGCTATCACAGATAAGTCTGCTTTAAACATAGTTGAACACGAGCTCCTGTGTATGGTGGGCATCTTTCAGATAAATGCCTAAGAGTGATATAGCTGCATCTTCAGGTAGATTTGTTTCCAATTTTCTGAGGAACCTCCAGATTGATTTTTAGAGTAGTTGTATGAGTTTACAATACCACCAGAAATAGAGGAGTGTTTCTTTTTCTCCACATATTCACCAACATGTACTGTCACCTGAGGGTATATATATATATATATATATATATATATATATATATATATATATATATATATATATATATATTGATACAGGGTTACTCTTTGTAGCCCTGTAGAAAAGTCTATTTATTTATTTATTTATCTATCTATCTATTTATTTATTTATTTATTTATTTTCGAGACAGGGATTCTCTGTATAGTCCTGGCTGTCCTGGAACTAATTTTGTAGGCCAGGCTGGCCTCGAACTCAGAAATTCGCCTGCCTCTGCCTCCCAAGTGCTGGGATTAAAGGTGTGAGCCACCACCTCTTGAGTTTTTTTTAAATCATAGCTGTTCTGATTGGTATAAGTTGGAATCTCAGAATAATTTTGATTTACTTTTCCATGATAATAAGAATTTTGAACATTTCTTTAAGTGCTTCTTGGCCCTCAAGTTCCCTCTGTTATGAATTTTCTGTACCATATTTTTTAAATTGGATTATTTGGATTTTTTGGAAGTTAGCTTCTTGAGTTCTTTATATATTTAGATATTAGCCCTCTATATGATCTGGGGTTAGTGAATATTTTTTCCCAATCTTTAGGTTGTCAATTTTTCCTTTTGACTATGTTTGCTTTACAGAAGCTTTTCAATTTCATGAGATCCCAATAATCAATTCTTGATTTTATTGGATTATTGATTGTTTGATATCTGGCTCAAACTCTTTATATATTTTGGATATTAGTCCTTTATCTATTGTCAATTTGGTAACTTATTTTCAACTCTGTAGGCCATGACTTTGTCCTACTCACAGTAGCCTTGGTCTTATATTAGTTTTTCATTTAATTAAATCCTATATATTAATTGTCAATCCTAGTGTCATAATTGTGTTCTCATGAGGAATTCTTCTCTAGAGCCAATGCCTTCAAAGCTATTCTCACTTTCTCCTCTATCAGGTTCAACATATCTGGTTTTATGTTGAAGTCTTTGATCTATTTGGTCTTCAGTTTTGTTTTGTATTTTTCATTATTCTACCTGTAGACATTTAGTTTGACCAGACCCATATTTTAAAGATGTTGTACTTTTTACAGTATGTATTTCCAGCTTTGTTTTTAAATTAAAAATCAGTTATTCCTAGCTGCATGAATTAATGTCTTGATCTTCAACTCTATTCCATTGATCAGCTTTTTTGTCTGTTTTTATGCCAGTGCCATGCTCTTTCTGTAACTATAACTTTATAGTATGATTTGAAATCAGGAAAACTCATATATCTATCAGTTATTTTATTGTTAAGGGTTGCTTTAATTATCTTGTGTTTCAGTTAATACATGGTACTTAAATGAAATACTTTTTTTAGAAATAGGACAAGTGAATTACAGATGTCTTAGCGAGCAGAGTAAATGAATAAATGTGAAGTACTTATATCTCAATTTGACTAACTTAGGATGGTGGGAAACTTGAAACAAAATAGTAGGAATATCAGTTCAAATGGAAGTTTAAAAATTTTAATTCCTCTTCAAAGTATTTCATACTCATTTGTTTAAGGCAGGGGATATGATTTTATGAAGAAACTATTCACTTGAGTGACAATATCCTCCATATTCTTTATCATTTGAGCTCCTGTTTGTCCATTTCTGGTACTGGTTTTGGTAGATTTCAGATGCATGAACTTTCTTTAGAAAGAATGTCACTAGGGGTGTTCGCTTTGAGTTTTACAAGCTATATATGCTTCCTGTATGCAGCTAGGAATGTTACCTGTCAGATATTCCTGTAGCCATGACCGCCACCTGCTACCACAATTCTCTCCACGATGAGAACTTATCTCTGTAGAACTTTAAGCTCCAATAAACTCTTCTGTAGGTTCCTTTGGTCTTTATGCTTTATCACAGCAATAAAAAACTAACTAATACAAATTGATTATGTATCACAGGGTAAAGGGATGATTTAACAAATCCCACATAGGCATTGAACATGGACTTCCCTGTGGAAAAGGGATCCAGCCTGGTATGGTGAGCTTCTTGTCTCCCTGAAATGTCCTTCCAAAATCTGAGTTCCAAGAGAACTAACATTTGAGTTCCTTCTTCATCATCGCACCAGCAGAAAAAACAGCCTCCATGAATCTAGCCAGGCCTTTTAAATAAAACATGCTGCAGAAATTCAATAGTGGTCAGGTAAAATATACCTGAAACAGATGGCCACTGGCATCTAAGAGTAATGAGCCAGGATTTGTTCTAAATTGTCTTGCTGTAGAAAAGATGTGAGTTACACAAAAGAGGAGCATGTTTAGGAATTTAAGAGGAATCTAACCTCATGCAGAAGGAGAGATAGGCAGATGTTTACTATGTGACAGCTGGAAAGATCAATCCTGACACTAGGAAAAGGTACCTCTTAGAAACTGCATTGTTCTGCATTGTATGAGTCAGATATCTAAAATTCTCTACCATCTCAAACTATTTAAAAACTTCCTGATGTTCCATGTAGAAACTTCTATACCATGGAACTTTGGCTCATGCAGTTATTTAAACTGTTATACAAAGGGCTGTAAATGTAGCCCAGATGTTAATAGTGCTTTCTGCTCTTCTATCGAAATAGGGTATTCTCTGCATCTAAATAACAGATCTCTCAATATTGTCTAAATCCAATTCCTCATGCTTTCTTCTAGTCTCCTAGGTGCCTGTGGTGCATAGAAACTTAGAAAAAACTCGCACACATACATAATAAAATTAAACTTAAAAATAAAATGCTATACAAATCTCACTAGACCAAACTTTACATGATATCCCATTATATAGAGAGAAAAACTTTCAAAATCATATAGTCTGAATTCCAAAATGCTCCTCATTGGAAGCATTGTGGATCAGAGGAATTCAACATTATTTCTTTGTTTTATTAGCACCAGTGCCCCTGCTTTGCATTTGGGTACCAACATGACCAAATTGCTCCCCGCTCAGGTTGCAAAGGAGCTACTTCCCCTTTCTTTCTTTCTGGTCATTTTCTTTCATTTGCTCACACTTCATTTGGAAATATAGTGTTTCTTGTTGAAACTCAAAGAGCAATCTGTTGTAGTGTCCCACGCTAGTGTTGGATGATTATTGGCACCAATACAGGCTCAGGGGACTAGTGGGTTGCACCAGTGCCAGAGGGTACTATCTTTAGTATGTAGTTACTCCTTCCAGGCATTATCATAAGAATTATCATTTTTATATGATTCAGTGCTCATATTCTTGGTATTCTGTATATACTATAGAATAATGGCTTACAAATAACACATCTTACAGGAAGAAAACATTGCTTAATTGATGCAGACTTTTTAATTTAAACGGTATGATGGTTCACTTTTCATAAGTAAAGTGGGGAATAAAACATGCTGACTTCTTTAGTTTCCATTGTACTTGCTGGTACTGAAACACAACGAGGACTCTGCCAAATGGAACATATTTTCAAGCAAAAAGCCAAAGCATAAAAAGGACATTATGAGGGTAGTTAATCCCTATGGACTGAAACATATGGGAAGGTAGAAAATCACTACTTAGAAAAATATAAAACACATCTTCCCCTCATAAATGATAAAGTGCTACTTCTGAATTATTGTGACACATTTGGAAGGTAAGCAGCAACCTCAAGAAAAAGCACCTTTTACTGAGTGACTACTGTGTGCTTGCCACTACTCTAATATTGAGATAATTTATTTACTCTTCATGGCATCTATGCTATGCAGGTGACTTAAAGGATGAAAATAAAGCAAAGATTTCTCATGTGCTCACCACCTGTCACTCTGAGCCAGTAATGAGGGCAACAGAAGCTTGGGTGTCTACAGGAAGACTCAGATGAAATGAAAGATTGAAGGAAGAGATGACACAAAGTATCTGGCTTTTCTACTTCAAAAGGCTTTTAAGGCAACTAACTAAGATCATGAAAAAAATGTGTAAATTACAGTTATGGAAAGAGTTCTTTGATTTTAATAAAAAAGGATGAGGAATAAAACATGAATATTTTCAAAATGTGGACCCTTTCCACTAGAAAAATGTATAAGTGCATGAATATGCAATTGTCTCTACAGAATGTCCCTAAAAGCAAAACTATTGTACAACAAAGGAAGTTAAGATATATTGTAACAAAGCAGTAAAAATAATTCTGAGTTGGATCAGTCTCAGATATCTGTAGATTTTTGAAGTATTTATCTTTTTTATTTAATTTTATTTATTTATTTACACTACAGTTTTTATTCCCACCCCACCCCTGTCAACCAGCTGATTGCTCCACATACCATACCTCCTCTGAACCCTCTGTCTCCACTAGTATGTCCCCACAGCCACCCTACCAGAACTCTAAACTTCCTGAGGCCTCTAGTCTCTTGAACATTAGGTGGATATTCTATGACTGAACCAAGACCGGGCAGTCCTCTGCAGTGTATGTGTTGGAGGCCTCATATCAGCTGGTGTATGCTTCCTGGTTTGTGGTCCAGTGTTTGAGAGATCATGGGCAGGGGAGTAGAGGCTAATTGAGACTGCTTGTGCTCCTCCTTCTCAGCTTCTTCCAGCTTTTTCCTAATTTCAACCACAGGGGTCAACAGCCAATGTCCTTTGGCTGGGTGCACATATCTGCATCTTACTCTTTCAGCTGCTTGTTGGGTTTTTCAGAGGGCAGTCATGATAGGTCCATTAGGTGAGCCCTTCTAGCCTCAATAATAGTGTCAGGTCTTAGGACCTTCTCTTGAGCTGGATCTTTCTTTGAGATTGTCACTTGACCTTCTTTTCCTCAGGCTTCTCTCCATTTCCATCCCTGCAGCTCTTTCAGACAGGAACAATTATGGGTCAGAGTTTTGACTACGGGATTGTAAACCCCCTTCCTCTCTTGATGCCCTGTTATCTTGCTCTATAAGTTCCCTCTCCTTACTGACAGGCATTTCATCTAAGGTCTCTCCCTTTAGGTCCTGAGAGTCTCTCACCTCCAAGGTCTCTGGTGCATTCTGGAGGGTTCCCTCAACCTCCTACCTGCTGAGATAGCCAGTTTCCATTCTTTCTGCTGACCCTCAGGGCTTCAGTCCTTACCAGATCAGATTCACCTCTCTCCCCATCCCCATCCACTTTCCCTCCCAGGTCCCTCCCTCCCTCCTCACTTGTGATTGCTTTCTTCTCTCTCCCAAGAGGGACTGAGGCATCCTCACTTGGGCACTTCAGCTTACTGACCCTTTTGAGTTCTGTGGACTATATCTTGGATAGTCTGTGTCTTTTTTTTTTTTTTTTTTGCTACTATCCACTTATTAGTGAGTACATACCATACATAACATTTCATGTCTGAGTAACTTCACTCAGGATGATATTTTCTATTTGTCTGCAAAACTCCGTAAGTCCTTGTTCTTAACAGCTGAATAGTACTCCATTGTGTAAATGAACCACATTTTCTGTATCCATTCTTCTGTACTGGGACATCTGGGTTGTTTCCAGCTTCTGGCTATCACTAACAAGACCACTATGAACATGCCCCTGTGGCATAGTGGGGCATCGTTTTGGTATATTCCTAAGAATTAGTAATGCAGGGTTTTCAGGTATATCTATTTCCAATTTTCTGAGGAACCTCCAGATTGATTTCCAGAGTGGTTGTACAAGTTTTCAATCCTACCAGCAATGAAAGAGTGTTCCTCTTTCTCCACATCCTTTCCAACATGTGTTGTCACCTGAGGTTTTGATCTTAGCCATTCTGATTGGTGTAAGGTAGAATCTCAGGATCCTTTTGATTTGCATTTCTCTGATCACTAAGGACTTTGAACTTTTTTTTTTTTTTTTTAGTTTTTCAAGACAGGGTTTCTCTGTGTAGCCCTGGCTGTCCTGGAACTCACTCTGTAGACCAGGCTGGCCTTGAGTGTTGGGGTCCACTGCCCGCAGTGGACTGGGTTCCTGGAGGATTGGCCCGAAGCTGAAATGAAACTAAGGGAGTGGGGGAAGAAAGAAGGTCTCTGAGACTACATGGTTGCTTCTGCTTAGAACGACTCTTTAATGGTGGACAAGCATTTGGGGATAAAGGAAGGGAAGCCCCACCCCCAGTCTTCTGCGCAGGCGTTCTGGAGTTTGGCGGGAATCCTGAAATCTCGTGACATCTCTCAGGTTGCGCAGGTGGGCTGGTCGTAGGTGGGCCTCTGGTAAGCTGGGCGGAGCCGGGTGACCTAGGAGACATGCAGAACCTGCTGCAGGGGTACCGGGCTCTCTTAGCCTAGTTAACAACACAATGGATGCCATTGGGTGCGGCACGGCTCTGGCCATTTGCACCAACTGTGTTGGTGGGGAAGGACACCACACTTGAGCTCAGAAATCTGCCTGCCTCTGCCTCCCGAGTGCTGGGATTAAAGGCGTGCGCCACCATGCCTGGCTTGAACATTTCTTTAGGTACTTCTCAGCCATTCATGATTCTTGTTGTGAATTCTTGGTTTAGTTCTATACCCCATTTTTGAATGGGTTGTTTGTTTGGTTTTTTTTTGGTGGTTAGCTTCTTGAGTTCTTTATATATTTTGGATATTAGCCATCTATCAGATGTGGGGTTAGTGAAGACTTTTTTACCAATCTGTAAGTTGTCAATTTATCTTATTGACTGTGTCCTTTGCCTTACAGAAGCTTTTTAGTTTCATGAGGTCCAATTTATCAATTCGTTATCTGAGAGCATGAGCCACTGGCGGTCTGTTTAGGAAATTTCCCCCTGTGCAAATGAGTTCAAAACTCTTTCCTACTTTCTCTTCTCTTAGATTCAGTGTACCAGGCTTTACACTGAGGTCCTTGATCCACTTGGATTTAAACTTTGTGCAACGTGACATATATGGGTTCACTTTCATTCTTCTACATGCAGAGAACCAGTTAGACCAGCACTATTTATTGAAGATGCTTTCTTTTTCCATTGTATAATTTTTACTTCTTTATCAAAGATCAATGATGTGCAAGTGTGTGGTTTTATTTCTGGATCTTCACTATTCCATTGATCAATGTGTCTGTTGCCCTGTGTATGGATGCCTTCAAGCTATGGTGTCTTCAGGAGAATAGACAAGCTGGTGATCTGTTGCTCAGTTGCTCAACGTGCAGCAGACCTCCTGGGATGCCTCAGGCTGTGGTGTCAGTTGCCTAACAGCTCAGAGTGCAGTGAATCTTCTGGGATGGCTCAGGATATGGTGTCCTCAGGGAAGCAGAGGGCTAGCAGTTCACCCCAGTAGAAAGAAACTGTCAGAAGGGGAGTGGTATTCGGTAGGGGTAGTGGATGATGGGTCCACAGGGCTCCCAGTGGCAGCTCTGGGACTTCAGGGGTATGTGTGTGTGTGTGTGTGGGGGGGGGGTTCTTACCAGCTGCTCTGAGTGCAACTGATCCTCTAGGATGGTTCAGGATATATTGTCTTCAGGGAAGCAGACCTGCTAGCAGTCTACCCCAGCAGAAATGACTGGGCAGAAAGGGCTGAAGTATTTATTTTTATTAGAGAATTATTAATATATACTATATGCAAATAAATTTAATAACTGGTAAAGATTAAATTAATTCTAAACATGTACAGCATATGTGCAGCAGTAACATAAGCAAAGTAATTTTAATCCCCTAATAGAACTGTTAAATACATCATGTGATTAAACTTTGCAACATCATTTTTGCTTTTCAAGTATGACTGATTTAGCAATAAAAGAACCAATACATTTAGATATATTTCTCATCTCTCTCTCTCTCTCTCTCTCTCTCTCTCTCTCTCTCTCTGTGTGTGTGTGTGTGTGTGTGTGTGTGCGCGTGTGTAGTGCACATTTGAAGACAAGATCAATGAGCTCAATTTATTTACATAAAGTTGTTAATGTTAAATATTTCTCATTGTGATTTCAGTTGCTTCAGTTAAAAAATGAGGCTAGGAGCACCCTATTATGTTTAGTGAACATTTCATAGATGAGATGAGCTCTTGTAAAGCATTAACCACAGGATGAAAGAATACAGCAGACCACAGATATGCTTTTTCACATTGAGCATCTCTTATATAAAATGTGTGGATTAGGTGTTTTTCAGAAATTCGGACTGTTTGCATATAATCAGTAAGTTACCTTAGGAAAAACCCAATTAGGAAAACAAAATTCATTGATGGGCTTTAACTTTTAATTTGTTAAAAGTGTGTGTGTGTGTGTGTATATATATGTATATATATATATATATATATAGTGTGTGTGTGTGTGTTTGTATGTGTGTGTGTTTGTTTTTCTGTAATGATCTTTGTCTCTTGCAAAGAGACATTTTATTTTTTTGATTAGGTAAAACATATAAAACATTTAGTTTTATTTATTTAGTTTTTTAAAAGCATGTTCTCTGCAGCCTTGTCCAGCCAGGAACTTCCTGTGTAGACTAGGCTGACCTCAGCCTCATAGATATGTGCCTACTTCTGTCCCCTGAGTCCTGGGATTAAAGGAATATACCACCCTTTCTGGATATCTTAAAATATATATTTGATTATGTTACTCTCCTTATAAAAGTATTTCTGAAATATTTCACTGCCCTCAGAATATCTCATAACCATGACTTACAAAGTCCTAGATATGTTTTCTTCCTCAAATCTCTACTTCCAATGATTTTCCCCCTTTTTCCATCTGTGATCCAAAAATTCAAAATTCTTATGTTATAAACCACATTTTATCTCTGTATCTTATCATATCCCTCATCCTGAAGGCAGCCAGCCAGCCCTGTGCTTCCCAAGAGAAAATATCAGGTTTTCAAGCATCATCTTGTTATTGTCTATGAAGGGAGACAGAGGTAACTGAGGAAACCTACTGCTGGATCTTGGAAGCTGAATTTCCTAATAGTCAGAAGGTTTCTCTATGATTGTCCAGCCTTGAAGCTGAATTTCTTTGCCCTATATCAGAATCTCAGCCACCAAGAACTTTCCAAATTGCTATAAGTGAACCCTAGAAAATCCTCTGTACCTCAAAACCTGGCAACCTTATGATTTCATTTATAACAGTGTTTATACCACCTTTTACAGGATCTTCCATAGCCTTGTTTCTCAAACTGTGGGTCACATTGTCCCTTTGAACATGAATGACTTTTTAACAGGGCTCTCCCAAGACAAGCAGAAAACACAGATATTTACACCGTAATTCATAACAGTAGCAAAATTACAGTTTTGAAGTAGCAACCAAAATAATATTACGTTTGGAATCACTACAACTTGAGGATTGTTTGAAACTGTTGCAGCTGTAGGGGGATTAAGAACCACAGCTCTAGAAGATCAAATGCAGAAGTACCCCTAAAGAGATTTGTGACAAAAATCTAGGTCAACTTAACTAATAAATATGCTACAAACATCACAAATATTCATAAAACTCAATAAAACATAATACAAAGCAAACTCTAGTATGCTGCTATCCCTATGAGCAGCAGACTCTAGTCTCTCCAGGTTTTTGTTTTTTTAATTCTTAAACATCACCATATCTTGGCTGACGTCATCTCACGAAGACAGAAACTGTGAAATAAAAAACCTTTGTGTTTTACATATTATATAATTTTTTAAAATGTCTTTCATATCTACTATTCTATTTACATCTGCATTCAATATACTCTTTTGCATAATTCTATTAAGTATATTTTATGTCAAATAGTAAGAAACAAATTCTGTACAATGTTTATACAGTGTTTGAGCTATATGGCAAAATATGGAAACCTTTTGGGACGGCTTGGCATGAATTTGACTTTGGGCAAGAACAAGGAAGTAGGCTTTAGGCAGGAATCAGATAACGGGCCAGGAGAGGGAAGTAAGCTCTGGCAGGATCTGGTTTTAGGCAAGAATATAAATTTGGGCTAGGACAGGGAAGTAGGATTGGATATCTTGGCCATCTTATTAAGCCCTTAAAAGAGTCAAAACAGTGTGTACGCCTTGTATATTCCTTGACTATTTGTGTTTATTGTCTTCCTTGTTCCTTAACCTGGAACTGACCTCATTACTTGCATGTAATTAATATGGTATAAAAGCAGATTGGGAAAAAAATAAACCCACCACAACCTCAAAACTGGCTCAGGTAATGCTACAGAATTGCCTAATTACTTTTTTACTCTCTTCTCTTCTCTTCTCTTCTCTTCTCTTCTCTTCTCTTCTCTTCTCTTCTCTTCTCTTCTCTTCTCTTCTCTTCCCTTCTCTTTCCTCATTCCTGCCTTGGAGAACCTGCTGACTGACTGTGCTGGCTTGGTCAGCAAAGTTCGTATAAAAACTGGAGAAATATTCTTAGTATATAGAACTTTAACCCAGTAAATACTTAGGTGGATATTGTCCACTATACCTATGAACTAGTTAGTGATTATGTGTTTATTGGTTTATATAGGTATTTTTTCTCAAATTCCATGGTCCACAGTGGCAGAATTGTATTTGACTTTAACATACTTCATTTCTGAACAGTATGTATGCTAATTGAAACATAAACATTTGCTTCTGGTCATCTGAATTAATATAATAGTTCTTAATTATTACAAATGACAAGAAATCAGCTGGTCATGTGCAGCAGTATAAAGTATTAGCCACTCAACAGCAATTTTTACAACCCACAGAGAACCAACTCTAAATATTGTTGTCTTTCATGCATAATATCACACACACACACAAACACACACACACACACACACACACACACACACACAGTATACATGCACAACAATTCGCAGAATTTGAAAAAAACAAGGAATGACTTAATATTTCTGTAATTAAATAATAATCTTTTGTTTTCAAACTTAGTTTTAATCTTAGGGAAATCTTTGAGTACTAATTTATTAATTTAACTTTATGATGTAATGCTTATGTGGATGGTGAAGGCAGGAGTTTATGTTTTACGCAGAGCTAAATATCTGACCCTAATTGGGAGTCTTCTGTAAGAATATTCTACATTGATCTATTAGGAATCACAAAGGTGTTTTGACAAACACGTCCTCAGGTACCCTTAGATTTTGCTGTCCTCCTTAAAAGTTCTCAAGACATTCTGTTCAAATTGTAGTCTTGAAGTGCTTTTAGACCTCACTTTGACATTGCTTGACTGGCATTGAAGATTATTGCAAAGAAAAGGGAAGTATTTTACAGCCATATCAATTCAAATAATTTTTAGAAGACTTCTAAAGATAAGGAAGAAATCTATTGTCTCCTATATTTCAAAATACAAGGATTGCTTGTTTCTTCCTATACACTGATGCTTATCTCCCCAAAGATAATAAAGTAATGACAGAACAAGACAGTCTAAACAATATTATAATTGTGTAAATTATTACTCCATTTTATTGACTTTACTTGTGATATACAAAAGGCTTTTGCATTCATTATGCTAAAACAGGAAAAATGTATACAATTGTGAATGATCATCTCAGAAATTAACTTTCTTTTAACTTTTAGTATAGTAAGAACCAAATTACAAAAAATTTATATATTTTTTTAAATTAAACTAATGGAAGTCATACCTAACAAAATGACAAAATAAGTGTTATTTTTTTAACTATTTAATAAAGTGTCAAACTACTTTTCAAAGTGGAGATGCTGATTTGTATTACATAAGCACAAATGATGATTTTTGACTTCCTCTGAGGTTGCCAGCACTGCATATTACTAAGGCTATTTAATTTAACTGTTCAAATAGTTGTTTTCAGACATATAATTATGATTCTATTTATCTATTTATTTATTTATTTGTTTATTTATTTATTTATTATTTTATTTATTTATCTACCTATTTGTTTTAGGCATTTTTTACTTATAAGATTTACTGAGTTAATCAACATCTAAAAATCAAATACATTAAATGTGTAATTGTGCTGAGCAAATTACCACTATTGAGGTCTTGCACACTTCCCTGTCTTAAACTTACCTGATGTTCTTTTTATGGTTTAGGGATGTCCTACTTTGCATCTTGTAGATGCAATAAATATCAGGAACAATGGTAAACCCCTGCAAGAAAGGTTTATTTGGTTTATACGGCCTTACCACATTCCATTACTGAGGGAAGCCAGAGAAGGAATCATAGCACGGACCTGGAGGAATTAAAGTAGAGGTCATGGATGAGTGCTGCTTATATGCTATCTATCCAAGGTTTTCACAGCTTATTTTCTTACACAATTCAGGACCACTAGCCTCTCCACAGAGAGAATGAATCCAGGTCAACTACTCAAGGTCTTTCTTTTGTCCACTTTGACATATCTCTTGTCTTTGTTTAGCTCATGTGTCCACATTCATTCTAGTGAGACTTTATAAGTATAGCTTTTGATGTTACTAAAAGACATAGTTTCATAGAAAACTCGATGATTCTGTGGCTCTTTCAGTCTTTCCTAGGCCTAAGCCTATGGAGTGGGAGTTATTTTATAGGTGCATACACTGGGACTCTACATTTTGATTAGTTGACATTTTCAATAATGATCCTTATTTGTTTAAAAAAGAATTTACCTTGATGAGGAATGAGGACCATACTTATTTGTGGATATAAGGACAAATACTTAAAATGTGATTAAGGTTCAGGGTGTTTTAATAAAGTGATGAGTGTTGGTTCTTTTCCAAGAGACTGTGACAGGACAGAGAAGACCTGCCTGGGTTCAAAACAAAGAATATTACAACACTAAAAAAAAAAAAAAAAAAAAAGGAGTTTATATAAAGCCCCACCTCTAACTGAGAAGCTGCGGTTGATACCTGTGAAGATCAGATATGGCTGAAGGAGCATCACTGAATATGTCAATCATCCTCCAGTACAGCCCTCAAGTTTAGTTACAACACAATCTAGACTCTATGTTGTGTGTTGGTTCTTTTCCTGGGTAGTTAGTTAAGTTTCTAGTACCAGGAATTGATTTCCATTTTAAGTAGCTATTGGTAGGACCATGGTATGAATGCCACCACTGCATGCTTAGGGCTGTCATGCCATGCTTGTCACTGTTAAAAACGTGTTATTTTGGGGGGGACTATCACATGTATATATGCTATATTTTGATCATATTCACCTCTCTACCCACTCCTTTAACTTCTCTGCCATAGAGTTCCCAACCATTTGCCACTTAATGATTAATTAATTAATTAATTAATAAAATACTGAGTAAAACTTGTGCTGCTAATAGGAACATGCATATGGAACCATCCATTGGAGCAAAATCAACCTGTTAAGGGCCATGCTTAAAAGAGCTGACTCCTTTTCCCCTAAGGAACAATTGGCAGTGTTGCCTTGGTTAAGGCTGGGATAGCATGGGTCTCCTCTGCATTCTTTCCAGTAGGTTTGTGATGATATTGTGAAGGGACTTTTAAATTATTATTTTTTCATTTAGTGTAGTTTATTTATATTCTTTCTCCTCCTTAACTCCTCCCAGATATTTCTTTGCTCCCGACCTACGCAATTTTATGTTCTCCCTCTTTCAAGAAACAAACAAAAATTAAATTAGACTAAATTAAACTAAAGTAAAAAGAAAGAAAACAAACCAGACAAAAAGAAACACACATACACACAACATAGAGTCTAGATTGTGTTGTAACTAAACTTGGGGACTGTACTGGAGGATGATTGACATATTCAGTGATGCTCCTTCAGCCATATCTGATATTCACAGGTATCAACTGCAGCTTCTCAGTTAGAGGTGGGGCTTTATATAAACTCCCTTTTTTTTTTTTTAGTGTTGTAATTTTCTTTGTTTTGAACCCAGGCAGGTCTTCTATGCCCTGTCACAGTCTCTTTAAGTTCATACATGCATCAGTTCTGTTGTGTCTTTAAGACACTGTTTCTTTGGATTCATTCACCCCCTCTGACACTTACCAATCTCTGCCTTCTCTTCCATGAAGATCTTTGAGCTTTAAGGGCAGACGTTTGACAAATACATCTCTTTTAAGGCTGAGTGCCTCAAAGTCTCCCATTCTTTGCACATTGAACTTGTGGGTCTCCTTAATTACCATCTACTGGCAAAATAAGCTTCTCTTATGGTTGAGAGATGCTGATCTGTGAGTATCATTTTGAGTAATTTTGTTACAATTTTCCTTTTGCAGAACAATTGTATTAGATTTTTACACTAGGCTTCATAAATGAGCCAGTCTTTGGTTCTTGGCCATTTTAACAGTGTCAGGTATAAGTGCTGTCTCATGGAGTGGGCTGAAATTTAATCAAAATGATTTGGATATTCTCATAATATTTTTGCCAGTAGTATACAAGTCTGTTTTGAAGGTTGGTTTCTGCTGTAGTTCAAGAAGTTTGTAGTTGGGTGTTATTGATGATTACTTTCTCTTTAGCTAGTATGCAAAGTGTCTTGCAGCACAATGAACACAAGCCAGTTTATAAAGTATTTAGATGGACACCAGCTCAATTCTTCTATGTTTTGTGGCATAAATAAGTTTGTCTTCATCTATAGTGCCTTACCGTAGAGTTGTGGAGAGCACCCAATAATATGTAAAATAGCTTATGATATTGAGCAGATTCTATGTTATCTTTTGGGTAATAACTCAAAAAAGAATGCAACCCACTCCTGAAACTGGAAGTTTAGAAAATGAAGTAAGATATCAGGCAGGAGCATTGTGTCCACCTTAATTTTGTGACACCACTTAAACTATTTTTTATATATGCATACATTTTTGTGCTTTCAAGGTGAGGTTTCCATATGGATTTTGATAGGCCTTGAGTATTAGTTGTCCCTCCCCATGTTTTTCTTTATACTGCCCTCTCATCCTCGTCTCTGTTTAATCCTACTCTAATTTCCCCATTACGTCTTGATAACATTCTACTTGAATTCTGCTTTCTTGGAAGAGATCCTCAGATAGTATTATATTAATGACCCAACTTCTGTGGTTATTGAAGTCAAAACCCACATATCTAAAGATTAAAATCTAATATCCACATCTAAGAGAACACTTGCAACGTTTGTCATCTGAGGTCTAAATTACCTCACTTGGGATGATGGCTTCTAGTTTTATTCATTTATCTGCAAATTTCATTTTTCTTAACAGCTGATTAGTATCCCATTGTGTAAACACACCCCATTTTCATTATCTAGTTATCAGTTGGGAAACTAGGTTGCTTCTAGTTTCTGGCTTTTATGAATAGTGCAGCAAAAGCAAGCATCCCTTTAGTCATATGTAGAGATCTTTGGGTATACTTGATATTTTGTTAAATCAATTTTCAACCTTTAAAGAGACCTCCAAACTTATTTCCACAGTGGTTTTTCCAGATTATATCCCACTAGCAATGATAAGCATTCCCCTTTCCCCATATCCTCCCCATATCCTCCCCATATCCTCCCCATATCCTCTACAGAAGGTTTTGTTGACCTTTGCCATTCCGGTTGGAGTTAGCTGAGGTCCAAAATTAGTTTTTATTTACATTTCACAGTGATGGGTAAAAATGTTAAAATTTTCCTTATATGTTATACGTACTTTGTGTTTCATATTTTGAGAATTTTCTGCTTTGGCTGTGTACCCCATTTGAAATATAGGGTTATTTGTTTTCTTGATATTTAGGGTTTTTTGAAAATTTATTTATGTGTTTTAGGTATTAACCCTTTTCATATGTATAATTGGCAAATATTGTCTGATTTAGTAGGTTGCCTTTCCTTCAAATGATAGTGTTTTTTGCTCTACAGAAGTCTTTTAGCTTCCTGAGGTCCTATTTACTAATTGTTGATCTTAATGCCTTTGCTTTTGGTGTTCTGTTCAGAGAAGTTCTTTACTGTTACAGTGAGTTTCAAGATTTCTCCCTACTGTCTCTTCTATCAAATTCAGAGTATAAAGTCTTTACTTGAGGTTCTTGGAACTGAGTTTTATACAGGCTGATATATATATATATATATATATATATATATATATATATATATATAATCATTATATATATAATCATATTTTACTCATCTCATTAATTTTAATCTGTTCTCATATTTCTAAGTGTTTAAAACACTAGTATTAAACAAAATCAAAACAATTTATTATATATGAATTACAAGTTTAATGACACTTGAAATTATATACCTGTGTACAAAACTGTACTCATAATTCCACAAGACTGCTGCTATAGAAGTATCTATAGGTTAATGATTAAACACTCAATCCAGACAATAAAGAAACATTCTGTAATAGAAATAACAGTTGACATATGCAGCAATATGAATCAAATATCACAGTAATGAAGGTAAGCAAGCAGGCAAAACCATTGTATGATTTCATTTACTTAAAAAATTTAATGTGACATATAAGACACTTCTGCTTTCTATATGGTATGTCACCATAAATGGAGATATCAGTAATAGTGGTTAGGGTGATTTGAAAAGGGGTCTCTTGCTAATATACATTATATATATATATATATATATATATATATATATATATATATATATATATATATAAATTTTATTATGTACAAATATATTTATACTTACCAAATAATTATTCTTGTTATGCATGTAGAATTTTGTGAAGGTAGAGTCAGTTAGAATAAAGTGACTTAACAGATAATAAAGTAATTCTTTTGTAACAAAGACGCCTAAAGTATAATAATCCTTACCTAATGCACATTTCCTGCTATTAAGATTCTTACTAAAACTTTGATTGACATGTAGATAAAATTCTCATTTGTGAAATTTCTGTGTCGGGACCTCCATCCCACAACCCTTTTGGCTGTCTAGTCCTGTGTTTATTTTACCTATAGAACTGAACCTTGGCACCTTCAGATACTTTACAACATAGTCAACCTGGATGTTATCTTGACCTTACAGCCTTCAGTTCAAACGCACAATGTCTGTCTTTTATTCCTTTGGAAAGCTCCCCCTGTCCATTTGACAAAGACACAATTCTTATTCCCTCTGTAAGGGCCTGTATGAGTCCTAGCTGGAATCATGATCTAAGTCTAGAGAACAAAGTCCCCTGGTTAGGATTTCTGGATTTTCTTATGACATTCTATGGTAGAATCAAGGCTTTGATTTTTTTTTTTAACTCAGCTAGGCATTTAAATTATAGTAGAATTTAAATAATGGTTTATTCTCCATTTAAATCTCCTCTTTCAAACACCTGAAAAATAACTTATGTTACGGATCACAATAACACATATTCAATGCTATTCTGTAAATAATTACTTGCAATTAAATATTCACAGCTGAAAACAGTTCATTATAATATTTAAAGTTGACTTTTGATGAGTATATTTAGAGTATCTTAGGACCTTCTATGGATTAAAGAATAGGAAGCCATCACTTGGATATTTAAATATTCAAGGAAGTTGTCCAAGATCCTTATATAAATTGTTAGCAATATTTCTCTAGTGGATGCTAAGCTAGTTGACTTTCTTGTGCCTGACAGTTTGCCTTATCTATGTTACCAATAATCTATGTATACTTGTTATCTGGTGAAAGCATGATACTGTCTGAAAAATGAGGTACCAGTTTAATTCAGAAATTTGCATAACACTGAATAAATTTTGGATGTTTTGTATTGAAAATGATAATACTTGCAGTACTCAAATTTTATCACACAAAAAGCACACTAAGTGAGATTGGCACCCAAGGATATATTTTTATATTTGATATTTTTATACTTTTAAATTTGTTTAGGAGAATTTTATTTTTAATTTATTTAGGTGTGTGTGTGTGTGTGTGTGTGTGTGTGTGTGTGTGCATCTATGCTATCTATTGTGGGTTTAAGGGAAGTAAAAAGTGGTTGTCATAGTCCTTAGATTTGAAATGATAGATTCCTGTAATATGATATTGTTCTGGCAACCAAACTCAGATCCCCTAAAAGAGCAGGAAATGCTGTTAAGCACTGGGCCATGTTCCTCCCAATTTTGGAGAAATTTTAAATAATATCAACTACACTTTGTAATAAACATAATATTTGTACATGTTATGTAATAAAATGTGTTATTTTGAATCGATTGTCAGACTTGAAAAAAAATCCATAAAATCAAAACAAAAACCCATATTGCCTAATATCACTCATGTATCTTAGGTATCACATCGACATTATGTACACATATATGATTAAAATACAAATATAACTGTGTTTATCATGGTAAGTCAAGAATTCAAAAAAGTTTTATGTAACAGAAAAATTTCATTTTTGAGAAATAAAAATCTTCACAGATATTTTGAGAGACTTTCTGATTTATCACTGTATTGGAGATGATTTTTTCACTCTTTTAGAAAGAAACTGATTAAATTAATAATCCTAATAAAACTTTTTTTTTTTTTTTTGGTTTTTCGAGATGGGGTTTCTCTGTATAGCCCTGGCTGTCCTGAAACTCACTTTGTAGACCAGGTTGGCCTCAAACTCAGAAATCTGCCTGCCTCTGCCTCACAAGTGCTGGGATTAAAGGCATGTGCCACCACAACCGGCTTTAATAAAACATATTATATGTATGATTAACACTCACTTTGATAGAGCTATTGGCTAAGGAGAGATCTATGATCGAATCTTAGTAAAGTAAGACGTCTTAAAAATCTATGATTTTACAGTATTCTTTGGGGAGTATATGAAGACACTCCTTGGAAAAAAGCACTTTGGCAATAGTTTGAATATTTTTCACCTATATTCATGTATTTTGCTTTTGGGGTGGGGCTGTTATGAGGATGTATGTGGGCACATTTGTAAAGGGCAGAGAAGAACCTGGGAAAGTTGCTATGTTTTCTTACCATGTGAGTACAGGGGTCACAGTCAGGTTATTGTGCTTGTAGAGTCTTTTCTATGACCCTGATTTGCTATTTTAATGAACGTTTGGGACCTGTATTAATCACTAATATACTTTTCCCTGCCATTTGGGACAATAGGGCAGTATTTTTTCTCCTTATATACTTACTTGTTTCTAAGAGTGTAAAAGCTGCTTAGAACATTAGCTCACTTTGATACAATCCCTTTTTAAAAAACCTTCTACAGATGTGTTTTATTTTACCCATTTTTACTGTAATGTGAACCTCAAAGATATAAATGTGTACATTTAAAGTATAAAATATAATTTGACAATATATCATTTATATACCTAAACCCTGATTGGTGTCATTAGTTTTCTTCACTATAATGATTATGAATGTTCTTAAATTTCTTTTTTCAATTTTTCTCTTTTCCCCTGCAGCCAACCTTGATTAAAGAGAAATGTTTATTTTTCATGTTTATTGATAAGCTTTTCTCATTGGCATTAGACACAAAAAAGTTTAAGTGGCAGATTAAACAGATAACATCCTTGGAACCATTTATACATATCATTGATCCACAAGTTATCACATTATATAGTAATCAGATAAGAAATACTATGGTAAATAAATATTCTCACATCCATTTTAGAATTATGAAACTTCAAATAGAATTTTTAAGGTTTGGCAATCTTTAAAAATATTGTCACTATTTTTAAAGTTCAGAAAATACAATAAAAGAGGATATTAAAAAATACCCATTCTAGCAAAACAACAGGGTCTCCTGAAAATCAGCATATAGTGTAGTTATCTATTGCTGCAGAAGTTCAGAAAAATCCTTCCATTGTTCTGTTATATGTGTTCAGCGTATCCTTAAGAACACATTATGTAATGGTAGATATTGCTCAAGCTATTACTATTAATGAAACAAAATTATTTTCCTGCAGTGACTCTTTGTGAAGCCAACCCTAGGGTTCATGTAAATCATTTAAATTTACTCAGCACTTCCATGGTGCTGACTTAGAAAAGAAGGTAGTAGTTACAATTCATCTGTAGTCTGAAGCATTCTAACCTTACTTGCTATCCCAGCTATGAATGGATAATGTCACCATGGGTTGACATTCAAGGTCTGGACTGGTAAGTAAAGTTCTAAAGCAGAGATAGAATAATATGACAGTGGAAATTTAAAAGCAAAGTCCATAAGAGAAAGTGCACCTAACCATCAGGAGACTTGAGGGTCTGGGTAGTTGGGAGGTCTGGTGTGGGGGAGTGTAGGGTGTGGGGGTAACATGCTCTTGGAGTCAGGGAGGAGGAATGGGTTGAAGAACAGTGGGAGAGCAGATTGGGAGGGGAGTAATGACAAGACTGTAAATAATAATAATAATAATTTTTAATGTGAAAATAAAACAAAAATTATGTATCTAATTTCTATTCAATTGTTTCCTTTCTTTTACTGTTTTCTCTTTCTCTCCTTTCTGTTCCTTCCCTACTGTTCATCTAACTCCCACTTCCCTTTCCTTTCCTTCCTTCCACTTCAATTCACCAGTTTAGTCTTTATTGCATAATTGATTTATTGTTGTAAACAGTACGCCAAAAATATTTTAAATGTAAAGCACCCACAGTTTTAAAGCCAAAGGAGCACATAAGCTTTAGACAACACAGTAAGAAACTGCACTTTATTATTCACATAAAAAATGTTATTTTCTTTAACATTGAATATCAGCCATTTATTAAACAAATTTGTAAAGTAGTTGAGGTCTGCTCTTTTGTTTGCTTTATACAGTTCTTTCAATATGTCTCGGATTTAAACTCAGGCACTAAATATTTAAAGGCCTCATCATGCTTGCCCATATTTCAAACATTTTGAATACAGTTTACTCTTTAGAATAAACATTGATTTCTTTCTTATAAAAGAAAATGAAGAGTTAAGATGTTGGCATAGAAAATAGCTTTAAGAATTCATTCAGCTGGAGTAGAGATGGGCGAATTCTTAAAAGCTTGTGTTTGTTTCTGTAAGACTTGCGTTTCTTTCCCAGCTTATATACGTAACTCCAATTCCAGGTGATTTGACATTTTCTTCTGGCCTCCTTGGAACACCCACACAAACTTGCACAGACCCACATACACATAAATAAAATAATATTAATCAAAATATACATATATTTTTATTCATTCAGTTGCATGTTCACAGAATTATCCGACATGGTTTTCATAAAAGATGTAACTTTTGTCATTAAAATGCTGTAGTCAATATACACATATCAGTCAGTTCCCTTGTAGTGTGTGGGTTTGGAAATAAACAAAACTTGAGTGAAAGTTGTGAGTGTATCTTATTTGGTTTGTGAGCAAGAATTGGTTAACGGATACCTCACTGCCTCAGTGTTCCAATATAAATCTAAACTTAGTTCTATCACCTAGCAGTGTATTCCACAGGACTCTGTTGGCTGCTAAGTATTCAACATTTAAGAGCCATTTCAGGTCTCAACAACCTGCACCAGTCTACAGATGAATACTTTATACTAGTGCACATTTTCTATATTCTGATGTTTATTAAATAAAGACTCTGTACATGCAACATATATATTCACACACAAACACATGCATTCATTGAAAATATCAGCTCTGTCCATAGAATATCTTACTCAATAACGTCCAGTCACATACTCTGTTAGCTGTTTTTTGTTGTTGTTGTTTTGTTTTTTTGTTTGTTTTCTGGGATCTTTTAGGAATGTGAGAGTTAAACAGAGGAAGCTGCTTCTATCACATGCCAATACGACTTGGGCACATGCTGTGTTCACGTATTTTTAAGTGCTTGAGACGAGGGTTTCTTATTTGTTTTATGTTGTGAATGTGCTCTTCTGTCATGTAATTTTTTTCATATGCATTTGGAATGAATATATAATAGCCATATATCTGCAAAATGTTTTAACCATCTGAAATATGACCACCTAGCTGTTAATGTCTTTATTTTCTTCATTAGTCTGATTCATTTGCACCTTTCTTTAGCAAATTCTTTCGTTTCTATTTCCGTTCTGTATCATCCTGACAAATAGCTTTTATAATTTTAGAGATTTTTATTT
Source organism: Mus minutoides (assembly GCA_902729485.2). NCBI lineage: Eukaryota > Metazoa > Chordata > Mammalia > Rodentia > Muridae > Mus > Mus minutoides. The sequence goes on from LR750746.1 coordinate 183,995, forward strand.
GTAAGTTAGAAGTACTTTGATTTTTCTATTAAAAGTAATATCAAGCCGGGCGTGGTGGCGCACGCCTTTAATCCCAGCACTCGGGAGGCAGAGGCAGGCGGATTTCTGAGTTCGAGGCCAGCCTGGTCTACAAAGTGAGTTCCAGGACAGCCAGGGCTATAAAGAGAAACCCTGTCTCGAAAAACAAAAAAAAAAACAAAAAAAAAAAAAAAAAAAAAAAAAAAAAAAAAAAAAAAAAAAAAAAAAAAAAAAAAAAAAAAAAAAAAAAAAAAAAAAAAAAAAAAAAAAAAAAAAAAAAAAAAAAAAAAAAAAAAAAAAAAAAGTAATATCTGTGAATGTAAAGGCAAATAATTCCATGAAGACATTCAAATCAACCCAAATGGGAGTACAAATGTTCCTCTAAATATCTATACATAACCTTTACTATATTACCTTTATTACTCTGAATGCCACCAGGTTCCTCCAGAATGCCCTGCCCATAGCTTCCCCAAGCTAGCACTGAGAGAGGACAGACTTGTTTATTACACCATTACACTATTACACTATTATACTATAGGATAAGTCATACTTACAAACATTTAGAATACATACAAACATTTAGAATAAGTCATACTGAGATTGGCACTAGGAGAAAGATTTATGACATTAAATAAGATTCAAAGAATGATCCTGGGCTGTTTAGAAGCTGGCTGTAATAGTGTAATATATTTCAACTTTGCATTTTGTAAACTATCCAGTTATTATACCTATGGTATATAAAATATGATTTAGGAAAGTGAAGTTCTATTAAAACTTCATTATTTACTTATTATTTATTCATTTTACTTATTAATTTTGAGATTTTGAGATATGGCTTCTGTAGCACTGACTAGCCTTGAATATGCGTTATAGGTGACGGTAACCTAAAACTCTTCATTTTACTACTTTTACCTCCAAAATGCTTAGATTACAGGTGCTAACTACCACACACAGAATACAATAAGGCATTAATATGATTACCATTTAAATCCATTTGGGAAAATTATGTGACATTAGTTTGAATATTGAAGAACTTACCTATCTGAGTTTTCAATCTCAGTATGTTGAGGTTTGTTTGTTTGTTTGTTTTACTTATACATTTTACATCTCACTCACTGTCCCACTTGCTTCTGGTCGTTCCCTCTTACAATCCTTCTGCCTCCATGCCCCGCTTCTTCTTACCTGATTGGATGGTGGATATCTACACATCCTAGCACATCAAGTCTTTGTGGGGCTAGGCGCATCCTCTCCCACTGAACCCAGGCAAGGAATCCCAGCTAGATTCACATATTCTGACAGCTTTGGGCATAGCACCTGCTCTAGTTGTTTGTGATTCACATAAATACCAGCCTGCACATTTGCTACATATGTGTGAGAAGGCCCAGGTCCAGGCTGTGTATGCTGTTTGTTTGGTGGTTCAGTCTCTGAGAGACACAAGGGTCCAGGTGGTTTGAATCTTCCTGTGGAGTTTGTGTCCTCTTACAGGCCTCAATCCTTACCCATTCTTCCATAAGAGTCCCTAAGCTCCATCCAATGCTTAGCTGTGGGTTTCTGTCTGAGTCAGCTGCTGGGTGGAGTCTCTAAGATAACAGCCATCTTAGACTCCTGTCTGCAAGAATAACAAAGTATCCTTTATAGTGTCAGGCATTGTTGCTTATCCATGGAATGGGTCTCAAGTTAGGCTGGTTATTGGTTGACCATTATTTCTGTTCCTGCTCCATTCCATGCTTCTACGTTTATTGTAGACAGGATACATTTTAGGGAGAAAGTTTTGTGGTATTGGTGTTCCTACCTCTCTACTGGGGTTCCTGTCTGTCTACAGGAGGTGGCCTCCTCAGGCTCCATATCCCCATGCTGTGAGTCACAGCTAAGTTTACCCCCATTGATTCTTGGGTACCTCCCTATCCCAGGTTTCTGTCATATCCAAGAGGTGCCTTCAAGCTCCCTACCCTTTGTCAGTTATGGATTTCCATTCAATTTCTTGACCAGCTCTCTTGTCCCTCCCTATACCTGATCCTGAATCCCCCTATTGGCCTTCCCATCCTCCCTCCTACTCAGTTCTCTCCCTCTATATGTCTCATAACTATTTTATTCCACCTTCTAAGTGAGATTCAAGCATCCTTGTTTGTGCCTTCCTTCTTGTTTAGCTTCTTTGAGTATGTGGAGTGTAGCATGAGTATTCTCTATTTTTATGGCTAACATCCACTTATAATATACCATGCATGTCCTTTTGGGATTAGATTACCTCACTCAGGATGATATTCTCAGGTTCAATGCATTTGCCTACAAAATTCATTATATCTTTGTTTTTATTTATGGCTATTGTAAAGGTGTTGTTTACAATACCCTTTATCATTTGTAAAAGGGATGCCTACTGATTTATTTGAGTTAATTTTGTATCCAGCCACTTTGCTGAAGGTGTTTATAAGGTCTAGGGGCTTTCTGGTAGAATTTCTGTATTCTATTTTAGTCACTTATGTATACTATTACTTCATCTGCAAATAGTTATACTTTGACTTCTTTCTTTCTAATTCGTATTCTCTTGATGTTGTTTAGTTGTTTTATTCTTCTGACTAGAACTTCAAGTACTATATTGGCTAGATAGGGAGAGAGTGGGCAGCCTTATCCTGTTGTGATTTTTAGTGGAATTGTTTTAAACTTCATTCCATTTAGATTGATGTTGGTTATTGGCTCGATGTATATTTAGGTACGTGCCTTGTACCTTTGATCTATCCAACACTTTTAGCATGAAGGGGTGTTGAATGTTGTCTAAGGATTTTGAAATGAAATGATTTTGCATTTTTCTTTCAGTTTGTTTATATGGTGGATTATGTTGATGGATTTTCATATATTTTACTATGCCTGCATACCTGGGATGAAGCCAACTTGATCATGATGGGTGATATTTTTGGTGTGTTCCTGGATTCTGCTTCCAAATATTTTATTGAGTAATTTTGTATCAGTGTTCACCAGAAAAATTGGTGTGAGGTTCTCTTTCATTTTTGAGTTTTTGTATGGTTTCAGTACCAGGGTGACTATTGCTTTATAGAATGAGTTTGGCAGAATTCCTTCAGTTTCTATTTTGTTGAATAGTTTGAGGAGTATTAGTGTTGGTATTAGATCTTCATTGAAAGTCTGGTAGAATTTTGTATTAAAACTATCTGTCCCTGGGTTTCTAATGGTTGGGAGACTTTTAATGATTTATGACTGTTTTTATTTCTTGATGGATTATAGGGCTGTTTAAATAGTTTACCTAATCTTTATTTCATATTGGTAAGAGGTATCTGTCTAGGAAATCATCCATTTCATTAAGATTTTCCAATTTTGTGGACATGCATGGAGTACACTAGTAGATTTTTTAATTTCCTCAGTGTCTGTTGTCATATGTCCCTTTTCATTTCTGATTTTGTTTATTTAGATATTCTCTCTATATGTTTTGGTTAGTTTTCCTAAGTGTTTGTCAATCTTGTTTATTTTCTCAAAGAAGCAACTGTTGGTTTTGTTACGTATTTATATTGTTTACCGCGTTTCTAACTGATTGATTTCAGCCCTGATTTTGATTTTTTCCTACTTTCTACTCCTATTTGGTGTGCTTGAATATTTATTCCAGAGATTTTAGGTGTTCTTTTAAATTGGTGGATTGAAAACTTACTATTTATTTATTTATTTATTTATTTATTTATTTATTTTTCATTTTTTTCTCTTTATTAGATATTTTCTTCATTTACATTTCACATGTTATCCAGAAATTTTCCCTTACCCTCCCGCGTCCCCGCCCTGCTCCCCTACCCACCCCCTCCCATGTAATGGCCCTGGCATTCCCCTGTACTGGGGCATATAGAGTCTGTATGACCAAGGGGCCTCTCCTCCCAATGATGGCCAACTNTTTTAATGGAGGCACTTAGTCTTAAGTTTACTGTTAACACTGTTTTCATTGTATCCAATGAATTTTGGTATGCTATTGATTCATTTCATTTGAATTCTAGAACGTCTTTAATTTCTTTCTTTTTTTCTTCCCTGACAGAGACCACTGAATAGGCAATTGTTCTGTTTCCATGACTGTGTAGGGTTGCTGGTATTTCTGTTGTTGAAGTCCAGCTTTAGTCCATGGTATTCTGATGACAAACAAGGTGTTATTTCAATTTTATTTTATGATTGTTATTTTTTGTTATTTGATGTTGTTGGTGGTGGTGCTGCTGCTGCTGCTCATGGTGGTGGTGGTGGTAGTGGTGGTGGTGTGTATGTGTGTGTGTGTATGTGTGTATGTGTCTGTGTATGAATCCCATGTTTTTGATGGTATGGAATTACTTATTTCCTCTGTATTCAAGGCGGTAATTATCCTCTTTGGATTTATGGATAGATGTTGTTTGAATGTGCATTTGTCTTGAAATAACTTGTTTTCTCTGTCTATTGTGATTGGGAGTTTTCCTGGGTATAGTAGTCTAGGTTGTCATTGTGGATTTTCAAAGGTTGCAGAATATCTGTCCTGGCTCTTCTAGGTTCAAGAGTCTCTGTTGAGAAGTCCGATGTAATTCTGATAGGTCTGCCTTTGTATGTTACCTGGCCTTTTCCCCTTGCCACTTTTAATAATTTTTTTTTCTTTTTTTTAATGTAGTTTGTCCTTTGATTATTATGTGACAGGAGAATTTTCTTTTCTGGTACAGTCTAATTGGGGTTCTATAATCTTCTTGTACATTTATAGGCACTTCTTTATTTTTTGTCTTATTAAACTAATAAAATTTATTGTACAACTCAGTATTTATTTTTTTAAGTCATCAAAATAATTTTTAGTAGTTAAATGCCTCTTATATATACATATCTTCTGAAGTTAAAAGTAATATGCACTCAACCAGTTTTTCGAATCTATTTGGAACACTAACCAAGATAGAAGTAGAAAAAAAAATCTCGTATGAAGTCCTCTATGAAAGGAAATTGTAACCATCTCCAGGAAAACTGTTCCATCTCCAAGGGAGAATATGCAGTGTAACTGTAGCTTCATAGAACATACTGTTTCTATTTTGTGGAATAGTTTGAAGAGTATTGACAATAGTTCTTCTTTGAAGTTCTGATAGAATTCTGCACTAAACCCATATGGTCCTGGACTTCTTTTGGTTGGGAGTATTTTAATGACTGCTTGTATTTCTTTAGGGGTTATGGGACTGTTTAGATAGTTTATCTATTCCTGATTTAACTTTGGTATCTTGTATCTGTCTTAAAAATAGTCCATTTCATCCAGAATTTTCAGTTTTGTTGAACACAGAATTTTGTAATAGGATCTGATGATTTTTTTGAATTTTCTCAGTTTCTGTGGTGATAGCTCCCTTTTCATTTCTGATTTTGTTAATTTGGATACTATCTCAGTGCCCTCTGGTTAGTCTGGCTAAGGGTTTATCTATATTATTGATTTTCTCAAAGAACCAGCTCCTGGTTTTGTTGATTCTTTGTATAGTTCTTTTTATTTCTTCTTGGTTGATTTCAACATTTTTTTCCTAATATATTAATGTCTTTTATGCCTGAGATTCACTCTTATATCTCCTGTATTCCATTGGTGATGTCTGTATATCTGTTTTCCTGTTCTCTTCTCTAGGTTTTCTGTTCCCAGGATTCCTTCAGCTTCTTTCTTTCTTTCTTTCTTTCTTTCTTTCTTTCTTTCTTTCTTTCTTTCTTTCTTTCTTTCATTGCCTTTATTGCCAATTTCAAGTCTTGCACAGTTTTATTTATTTCCTACATCCATTTAATTATATTTTCCTCTATTTCTTTAAGGAAATTATTCATTTCCTATTCAAAGGCCTCTATCATATTTATAAGAATATATTTAATCTTTAATCATTTTCTTGTGTTTCAGTTGTGTCTGATGTGTAAGGAAAGGGAAAGAAAGTATGGTTAAGGAGTCTCAGGGCTGATGAAGGTAGGTGGAAAGATGTGGTAAGAATTGAGGTTCAAAAGGGAATTGCAGAATGCTTAGAGCAACTTGTATTGGCCCGGAGGAACCAGTGAGTGGAAAATATTGGTGAATAAAGAGAAATTAACCTGTATGGTTTAGGATCAACAGGTCTGAAGAAGGTGAGTGGAGATGTGGCAGGAGAATAGAGGTCCAAGTGTGTTAGTAAGCTGTTCAGGACAGCTTGGCTAGGCCCAGAAGACTCAGCCTGCAGAGAAGATCATTGGAAGAATGGAAGCTTATATTTATGGTTCAATATCCACAGGTCTTATGAAGGTAGGCTAAGAGGTAGCAGGAGAATATAGGTAACCCAGGTATAGCAGGCTGCTATATATTTTGGTTTTTAATTTTAAGTACCCAAGGAGCTGAAGGGGTTTGCAACCCTATAGGAGGAACAACAATAAAAACTAACAAGTACCCCCAGAGTTCCCTGGGACTAAACCACCAATGAAAGAAAACACATGGTGGGACTCATGTCTCTAGCTGCATATGTAGCAGAGGATGGCCTATTTGGTCATCAATTGAAGGAGATGCCCTTGGTCTTATGAGGGTTCTATACTTTAGTATATGGTAATGCTGGGGCCAGGAAGTAGGAGTGGGTGGGTTGGGGAGAACGGGGATGTGGGAGGGGATGGGGGTTTAAAGAGGGGAAACTGGGAAGGGGATAACATTTGAAATGTAAATAAAGAAAATGTATAATAAAAATTTTCTTCTCTCTTAGATTAAATTTTGACTGCAAGTTTCCCTTCCCTCGACTCATGCTACTATCCTTCCCTCTATGTTTCCTCTTCCCCAGATTCTCTGCTCTGTTTCTCTTCAGAAAGAGACAGACATTTCATGGATATCAACCAAACATGACATATCAACTTACAATAAAACTAAGCATCTCTCTCATATTAATGCTGGATGAGGCAACCCAGTAGGAGGATAGGGACCCCAAAAGCAGGTAAGATGAATATACCAGAAATATGAAGACTTCTCATATTTAAACCATTTCATGTTGCATAGAAATTTTTTGTTCCTTAATTGGAAATAAAACAATCATATAACTTGACATGTTAATTGTATATGAAATTCAAATGAGATTAGAGCAGTGTGGAGGATTTCTGAATATATACTGTACACCATTACTTCCATATTCATGTTTATAAATAGCATGCCCAGTTTCTACTATAAATAAAGACAATTTCGTACTCTATGAAATACCCAAAAACTATTTGCAAAGTTGCTACATTTGATATTTATGGGCACCATTGCATCTGGTTTCAAAAGTTTCAGGGATCTGAATTAAAGAAGAAATGTGAACTGGGAGTTTTCCTTATAAAAAGGCATGACTGTGGGTCATGACGAAGCATAAGGTTAGGTAAGAATACCCAGAAGAAGCCAAGAAATAGTTGTGAACTTGCAACTGCTGAAAAAGAAAAAAAAAAAAAAAAGACTTGACAGTTGATGTGGAGAGAGATAGAAACCACAAAAATAACATATGACCTGATATCTTAAAGCTAGAAAGACATAGAATAACATCAATAAAAATGAAATAAGAAAGGAAAGAAGGAAGAAAGGAAGGAAGGAAGGAAGGAAGGAAGGAAGGAAGGAAGGAAGGAAGAAGGGTAGAAGAGCACAACAGAGCCTAAAAGAAACAGAAAGAATTACAGCAACAGTCATGAGTAAAACTCAGGGTGAGCTTAGATGTACATAGAAAGTTTCAGAAATAAATAATCTGAATGGCTTCTGGTCTTTAAGTCTGGCAGGTCAACCACGAGCAGAACAAAAGAAAAAAGAAATCTTTAAGATGATTTTGAGAGATGGAAAGGTGGAAAAGGTAGTTATGAGGAAGAGTTAGAAGAGAAGTTGAATATTTTCAAAATGCATTTTCTTTATGAAAATTTTAAAGAATTAATAAAATATTTTAAAGAAATTGAAAATATCTTAGAGCCCTCAGGACACAGGAACTGAAGAGCCGCATGGGGCAGGATCCTTCTGGTTTCCATCTGTGCCTTGAATTGAGCCTGTGCCAGAGCACTCCATACCCTAAACCCACTGGGAGATAGCTGGTCTCCCAGGAATGCACACATGCCTATGAGCACAGGGGGGACCACTACCTCTGCTCAGCAGGACCCACCTGGAACCCTTAGGACATAGGAACAAAGGAGCAGCCTGGGACAGGATCCATCCAGTTTCTGTCTGCTCCTGGAACTGACCCCATGCCATAGTTCTACAAATAAGGCCAGGAGAGAGATGGTCTCCCAGAAGTGCTGACATATCCGTGAACATAGATAAGATCACCACTTCTGCTCAAATTCCTGGCCCAAGATGGACCTGCCCAGAGCAATCAGGACACAGGAACCAATGAACTGCCAGGGACAAGATCCTTCGGTTTCCATATGCACCCTAAATCTGACCCTGTGCTACAGCTTCATTTACTCAAATTCCTCCCAGAGAGAACTGGTCTCCCAGGAGTACTGATAAACAATCTTGCAGGAGGGACAAACCACAGTCAGAGGCAGCAAGACCAGCTAACACCAGAGATTAGCAGATATTGAGAGGCAAATGCAGGAATATAAGCAACAAAAACCAAGGTTACTTTGTGATAGAGGAAAACACAGGTAAATGGGTAGAAGCCCTTAAAGAGGAAACGCAAAAATCCCTTAAAGAATTGCAGGAAAACAACCAAACAGGTGAATTGAACAAAACCCTCTAAAAATGGAAATAGAAACATTAAAGAATCACAAAGGAAGACAACCCTGGAGATAGAAAACCTAGGAAAGAGATCAAGAGTCATACATGCAAGCAACACCAACAGAATACAAGAGATAATAGAGAGACTCTCAGGTGCAGAAGATACCATAGAAAACATTGACACAGCTGTCAAAGAAAAATGCAAAACTGAAAAAGTTTCTAACCCAAAACATGCAGGAAATACAGGACACAATGAGAAGACTAAACCTAAGGATAATAGGTATAGAAGAGAGTGAAGATTCCCAACCTAAATGGCCAGTAAATATCTTTAATGAAATTATAGAAGAAAATATCCCTAACCTAAATAGATGCCCATAAACACACAAGAAGCTTAGAGACTCCAAATATATTGGGTGGAAAAAGAAATTCCTCATGTCACATAATAGTCAAAAGCACAAGACATAGAATATTAAAAGCAGTAAGGGAAAAAGCTCAAGTAATATACAAAGGCAGACCTATCAGAATTACACGAGACTTCTCACTAGAGACAATGAAAACTAGAAGATCCTGGGAAGATGTCATACAGACCCTAAGAGAACACAAGTGCCATCCCAGGCTATTATACCCAACAAACTCTCAATTACCATAGATGGAGAAATCAAGATATTCCATGAAAAAAATAAGCTTACATAATATCTTTCCGCAAATACAGCATTACAAAGCATAATAGATGGAAAATGCCAACTCAAGGTAGAAAACTATACCCTAGAAAAAGCAAGAAAGTAATCTTCTTTCAACAAACACAAAAGAAGATAACCACACAAACACAAACATTTTTATGTGGGAAATATTAAAAACTACCTTTCTGTGCTACTGCCTGCCACTTTCTCTCTCAGCGCAGTCCTACCATACTACTCTCTACCTGCCAACTCTCCAGTGGGGCTGGAGCTCCTGAGTTCCCTTAGCTACTATACAAGCCCCATGCAATGACCTTCCACCCCAAAGTCTGCTGCCACAATACTCAGCAACCCCATAGTAACAAAACTGTAGAATCTTATAATTAACTAAACAGATTTATGTATCAATAAATTTTCACTTCACAATATGCCAATACAATACTTTCAGAACCAATTGATAATGATAAATGTTGCCCACCTAGATTAGACAAATTATCCCAATTTTCCTAATCTTCATGATATCATAAATACCTGTGGCTATTTAAAGCCATCCTGGTTCAGGTTCTTCTTCCTGTCTATCTGCCTACACCTTGCTTGTTTTTTTGTTTTTTGTTTTTGTCTTTGTTTTTTCTCTTCTGAGACTCTCTGTCTCTGCAACTCTTAGTTCCACCTCCCTTTTCCCCATCCAATCACGGGCCTCCTACTGCATTACTTTTTCAATGTGAGTAGACAGGGAAAATCCTGTCAAAAATTAACATAAAAATAATAGGAAGCAACAATAACTATTAATTAATATCTTTTTTTCCAATTTTTTATTAGATATTTTCTTAATTTACATTTCAAATGCTATTCCGAAAGTCCCCTTCCCCCTTGCCCTCCCTGCTCCCCTGCCCACCCACTCCCACTTCTTGGCCCTGGTGTTCCCCTGTATTGGGGCATATAAAGATTGCAGTACCAAGGGGCCTCTCTTCCCAATGATGGCCGACTACGCCATCTTCTGCTACATATGGAGCTAGAGACATGAGTTCTGGGGGTTCTGGCCAGTTCATATTGTTGATCCTCTTCTAGGGTTGCAGACCCCTTCAGCTCCTGGGTTCTATCTCTAGCTTCTCCATTGTGGGCCTTGTGTTCCATCTTATAGATGATTATGAGCATCCACTTCTGTATGAGACAGCTATATCAGGGTCCCTTAAGTAGGCACTAGCTGTCCTATGCCATAGTGTCTGAGTTTAATGACGGATTATGGGATGGATCCCCCCTGGTGGGGTAGTCTCTGTATGGTCCATCCTTTCATCTTAGCTCTAAACTTTGTCTCTGTAACTCCTTTAATGGGTTTTTGTTTCCTATTCACAGGAGGAATGACGTATTAACGTCAATGGACTCAATTCTCCAGTAAAAAGACATAGACTCATATGTATATGCATATGAATATGTAAACAGGGCCCAGCATTTTGCTGTATACAGGAAACACACCTCAGTATCAAAGACAGACTATAACTCAGAAAAAGGGCTGGAAAAGAAGTTTACAAGCAAATGATTCCAAAATATAAGCTGGAAATAATTCAAATATCGAATAAAACCAACTTTCAGGCAAAAGTTATTGAAAGGGATAAGGAAGGATACTTCATACTTCTCAAAGAAAAAATCTACCAAGAAGAACTCTCAATTCTGAATATCTATGCTCCAAATGCAATGGCAACCACATTCATAAAAGAAACTTTACTAAAGCTCAAAGCAAACATTGAACCTCACACAGTAATAGTGGGAGACTTAAAACCCCCACTCTCATCAATGGACAGATAATGGAAACAGAATCTAAACAGAGACATAGGGAAACTAACAGAAGTTATGAAGCAAATGGGCTTAACAGACATCTACAGATCATTTCATCCTAAAACAAAAGAATATACCTTCTTCTCAGTACCTCATGTTACCTTCTCCAAAACTGACCATATAATCAGTCATAAAAAATGCCTCAACAGATGTAAGAATATTGGAATATTCCCATGCATCCTATCATATCTCTATGGACTAAAGTGGGCAGTCCTTGTCATGGTATGCTGTTCCCAGAAGCTAATATACAATATATACAAAGAACTCAAGAAGTTAGCCTCCAAAGAACCAAATAACCTTATTGAAATAAAAATGAGGCACAAGGCTAAACAGAGTTCTTAACTGACCAAACTCGAATGTCTGAGAAGCACCTAAAGAAATGTTCAACATCCTAGTCAACAAGGAAATGCAAATCAAAACAACCCTGAGATTCCATCTCACACTAGTCAGAATGGCTATGATAAAAAACTCAGGAGATAGCAGATGCTAGTGTTGACATGAAGAAAGAGGAATACTCCTCCATTGCTGGTAGTTTTACAAGCTGGTACAACCAGTCTGGAAATCAGTCTGTTGTTTCTTCAGAAAATTGGACATAGTACTACCTGAGGACCCAGCTATACAGCTCCTGGGCATATACCCAGAAGATGCTCCAACATGTAATAAGAACACATGCTCCACTATGTTCATAGAAGCTATATTTGTAATAGCCAGGAGCTGGCAACCACCCAGATGTCCCTCAACAGAGGAATAGATACAGAAAATTTGGTACATTTACACAATGGCATGCTATTCAGCTATTAAAAACAATGATTTCATGAAATTCTTAGGCAAATGGATGGAACTTGAAAATAACATCATAAGTGAGGTAACTCAGTCATAAAATAACAGTCATGCTATGCACTCATTGATAAGTGGATATTAACCCAAAGACTCAGAATAGCTAAGATATGATTCACAGACCATATGAAGCCCAAGAAGAAGGAAGACCAAAGTTTGAATTCTTAAGTCCTTCTAATAAGGGGGAGAAACATACTTACAGGAAGAAATATTTAGACAATGTGTGGAGAAGAGCTGAAGGAAGGGCAATCCAGAGCATGCCCCAGCTGGAGATCCAGCCCACATTCAGTCACCACACCAGGATGCTATTGTGGATGCTGGGAAGTGTTTGTTGATGGGAGCCTGTTATGGCTGTCTTCTGAGAGGCTTTGCCAGAGTCTGACAAATACAGAGGTGGATGCTCACAGCCAACCATTGGATGGAGCTTGGGGTCCCAGATTCAAGAGTTGGAGAAGTGACTGAAGGAGCTGAGAGGGTTTGCAGCCCCATAGTGAAAGCAACAGTGTCAAACAGCCCAGCCCCATCTGGAACTGTTGGAGATGGAACCACACCACCAAAGAATATACATGGATGGCCCCATGGCTCAGGCTGCATATGTAGCCTTGCTGGACATCAGTGGGAGAAGGGGCTCTTGGGCCTCAGGGTGTTCCATGCCCAAATGTAGGGGAATGCAGGGGCGGGTGATGGGAGTGGGTGAATGGGTGGAGAAGCACCTTCATAGAGGCAGGGGGAGGGTGATATGATATAGGGTTTCTGAAGGGGAGACCTGAAAAGGGGAAAATATTTGAAATGTAAATAAATAAAATATCCAATAAATTATTTTTATTATGAAATAAAAAGCCAGAGTGCTTTCTTGGAAGCAGCTGCTAGATCTTTTTCTACTTCAACCTGAAGTTAAGAGTCTATTAATATTTTAGTAAATATTTTCTTGTTCTTTGAAAATATGTCATGCATTAGCATTATCTACTATTTTTCAAGGCTGAAAGACAAGCCTTCTATGTTAATCTATTTAGTTGTTCAAACACAATACTAATAAACAAGCAATTATTCCATTATTCTAAACAAATATGCTAATCGCTTCCTAAGGTCACCTTTTCCAATATTACTAGGAGTGATTACAAGATTAAAGCATAAAAAGGGCGAGCCAAGAATATGCAAATGAAATTTACATTAATTACCTTGCAATGACAAGGATTAATGGTCTTATTTTAAATCAGAAATCATTCCTGAACTAGTAATCTTCCATCAAGACTAACAGTACTTCTAAAGTGACATCTAAAATACTGCCAGGTATTGTATATGGACATACTAGAAGAGTAAGCTGCAGTAAACTTGACCCAACATATTTTAGAAAAATTAACCCCACAGCTAAAACATCTCATGTGTGAGATGGCTTGTATGTTCATTAGTAATTGACATTAAAGTAGAGATAATTGAATTTAAAAACTTCAAAACTTTTATAGTCTAGTAATATTAGTTTGTTGCTTAACATAAACTTACTCTTGATAGTTTATTTTATAAACTAAAACTTTTAGTATGTTCATACTTAAATCAAATTATGTGCTAATTATATATGCATTGACCAATTTAATAGACTAGTTATTAATTGGAGGCTTCAGGACCACAAAAATAAGACTAAATCCCCACCCGCATCCCCCCCCCACACCAATCTTCTGAATTTATAGAAAAGATATCTGGACATCTAACTCTATTAAAGATGTATACATATGATGATGATCTGGTGTAGATGAATCAAGAGAAAAAGATAATTACAAAGTTATATTGGCATGTGTATACTAAAAAGAAATGTTCAGGCATACCCATGGAGTAGCTGAGTTGTTCTTACAGGTATTGGGAGAACAGAGACAATTAAAGATAGGGAAAATTAATAGTACATTCTGAACAAGTGAGTTGACTAAACAGAAACCCATTTCTTGGGACGGATTTTCAAGATGTTTGTTGTATTCTAAATGCATGCATTTAGTTTTATGGCATTACTGAACTAGAAAGCTAAGGATACAAAATCATTAATAGTAGCAGACTTTAACCCTGAATCAAGGAATATTTCCCTATCTCTTTAAAAGTTACTGGCACCCTTCTGAACCATTAGCATAAACACCATTGCATTTAACCAAGATCCATGCACACTACGTTTAACAAAATCATAAGGACCACAACAATAGACATGCTAAAGTAGGCAAGGAAAAGAAATAACAGGAAAGTTCACCTCTATACAAAGAACAAATTCAACTGAGAGTGGGATAAATAGTTTTTCATAGGGGAAAGCATACAAACTGAGAATATAAGCAAATATCATTATACAGACCAAAAACACTGTGTTTAAGAGTAAATATATATATATAAATATATACATATATGCATGTAACAACTATTAACAAGAAAAGAGTACATGAATTTTAAGGAAAAGTAAGAGTATATGGGAGGGTTTGGAGGGAGGATGATGAAGGAGAAAATTATGTAATTATATTATAAATCAAAAATAGATAATTATAAAAATAAACTCATAGCATTGCATTAAAAATGAATTAAATTTAACCTTACTACATTTGATCTGAGGGTTAATCAACACACACAGAGCAAGATATATTTTAACTGAAATGTAAAAATCTCCCATACTAGTTTTGCTCAACATACAGATTAAAAAATTTGTGTGCTTGAAAATGGTGGTGCTCATACAGATATATAAACTCAGATAAAATGTGTTGTTTCATATGCTACCAGGTAAAGACAAACACACACACACACACACACACACACACACACACACACACACACACAGGAATTCAGGAAGGAGAGAGAGAGAGAGAGAGAGAGAGAGAGAGAGAGAGAGAGAGAGAGAGAAGAGCAAGTAGGAATTGCTTACAGGTGAAGATTCAAGTGTAGTGGGTAATTCTGAGGTATTTGGAAAGATGGGTAAGAAGGAGAAAGCACATACAGTACAAAATAAACAATGGTTCTGCAGGTCCTCAACATAACACATTTTAACTCTCTCACTCCTTTAGAATTGGGTCCTATATGGAATCATCCTATTGGTTGTCCAACTGCCAAATCAGAATCTATGTTACAAATCACAGAGAAAAATGATGCATACATACATTCATGCATGCATATATCCATCCATCCATGCATACATAGTTAAACTAAGAAGCTAAAACACTAATGTAGAATGTTAGAGAGCTTTTCACGAATATATCCCATGGAATCAGAACAGAGAAAGTTACATTTGATATGCTCACTGCTAAAAAGCAAAGAGGGATTTTCAATTACTTTAGATTTTGATAGCTCCCTAGTCTCATTTCCAGATTCAATGGAATGTAGCTGTGTTTTGGCCCCACATCCTCTGCCCTTCCAATAACCCCCTGCAATTGAACAAGCTTGAGTTGGTTTCCATTCCTTGAGGTCATATTGTCCTGAGTAAGATATTATAGTCAATTTGTGACTCTAGTTTGATTAGTACCCGGAGCACCCATAACAACTCAGCCAAAATGTTTGTGAGGGTAAAAGGGGCTGACATTCTCTAATTGTGTGATTTTTGTCAGGTTTCCTGATCTGTGGAAAGGAGAGTTTCTGATCAGGGTAACAAAAACATGATCAAAACGTCATCTCTACAACACAAGTTAGCTCAAATTTGAGTAATAGATTGAGAGAAATCCAAAAGTAAATTAAATCACTGAATAAGCAATGGCATTGTTTAATAAATTAGTGACAGCAGGAGAGAAAAACATTCCTAAAGGCAGAATTATTCAAGCACAAAGCTGCATTGACAGCAAAGTTGGAAGGGGGCAAATGAAGAATTCTGTATGAAATGATGCAATAAGGACTGCTAGAAAGAGTAGCCACTTTTTGTTATAAATTTAGGAATTGGTTCATATTTGACTAAGACCATCACAGGGTTTACATACAAAGTTTTCTGCAAAACCAGAGATTTTGACAGATGCCTACATATTAGACAAGATAAGAAACAGTAGATTACTTAGGAAAATATCTCCAAATTTAAGGAAGTTAACGACATGAACTCTATGTAATTCAAATCTTTGTTGTTGTTGTTTTTAATCACAATATGCCCTTTTAAATTTAATTTGTTTTAGGTTTTCAGATATGAGTAGAGTGTTTTCACTACTCTCACTCTTTTTTAGCCCTATAATTCTTTCTATGTCCCACTCACTCCTTATCAATTATGATGTCTTTTAAAATTATTGTTATGTGTGTGTGTGTGTGTGTGTGTGTGTGTGTGTGTCCCCTGCTCAATCCATTTAGTGTTTCTCCTATGTGATATATGAGTTTAGGGATGACCACTTAAAATTAAATAACCAACAGGGCCTTATTTCTCTTACTCCTAAGGAAGTATTATATTCTCTCTCTCTGTGTGTGTCTCTCTCTCTCTGTGTCTCTCTCTGTGTGTCTCTCTCTGTGTCTCTCTCTTTCTCTCCCCCCTCCCTCTCTCACTTCCTCTCTGTTTATATCTCTTCATCTCTATCTCTCTGTCTCTTTCTGCCTGTGTGTGTGTGTGTGTGTTTGTGCGTGCACGCATTCATTAACTGCCTGTTTTCTTGAAAATGAGCCCAGAACTTTATTCAATTTTATTGAGTAGTACACACACACACACACACACACACACACACACACACACACACACTATTAAAGTCTGAGGCAATTGCAAAGTTTTCTTTGCTTCTCAGCAGTGAACAGAGATTTAGGTTTATGGCTTTTATCAGTATCCTTATCCATATTGGTATGCCAACAAATATGTGTTTAAGTGACTGAAATTTTTAGATTCTATGGGTGCAACTTTTTCTTTCAGATATAGAAGATAGTATCTTAGAGTATAAATTCTGGTCTTCTTGTCTTAGATTTTTTTCATTTCTTTTTTTCCTAGATTCTCATTTTCAGTGGTTATGTGTAGCTGTACTAACTGAGGATTTGGTATCTTACAATTTTTTGCTACATTATGACCAATTATGTCTTTCTGTAATGGTCTGTATCTGCTTTAAAAATAAAGCTTATTTGATGAGAATAAAAGCTAAAATTTTCTACAAAGTTAAGTAGTTAGAAATTATACTGTTTAGGAGAAGTGGCAATAAAAGATTCTCTTGTAGGGTTCATGACCTCACTAGCCCAGGAGAGTTGACTTAGTTTACAGTGCCAGGCATGAGTTCCAATTAGACAGCTGTTGGCTATCTCCAAGATAGAATTGCCACTATTCCTGCATTGAGATTATCTTCTCTAGCTAGGAATTTTGATTTGCAGGCCTTAAAGCCTGGTATGGCTATTGATTGTTTTTCTCCCTTAGAAACTTTTTAGTCCTTTTTAGAAACTATAAAATCTAGCTATCAAGGAAACAGCTTCTGATAAGTTACAGTTCAATATCTAAAAGTCCTTTATCTGAAGTATGTGGTTTCATGAAGACTAGAGCTGTAATTTCAAGTTCTGAGAGGCAACCAAAAACAACAGCAATGACTATTTTATGTTGGGAGTCTCTTGGACTCACCTGATGTACAACTTGAAGGGGTGTCATATGTATTATGTATGTGAGACATACATAGAGAGACATATAAATTGCCTTTCCATGGCTTTTCAAATATACATAGTTTTATTAATCCTTCTGCTCACCCTCATCCTTAGTCTTCACACTCCTGACACTTTCCTGGTTAAATCCCACCCCATTCTTACAGCTTCTACCTTCATAGACCTGTGTCCTACTGTCACCTTCTCTAATGGCTTTTTCTCTCTCTACTCATTGCCTGTTTTTAATTTTCTCATTTACTAATGACTCTGGGTTTTATATTCACATCTAAATGTCCCAAGGTAGAATCCACAATAGGAGATAGTTCATGGTTTTTGTTTTTCTCAGTCTTGGTTACCTCATTCAGTATAATATGTCCATCCATTTACCTGTAAATTTCATAATTTCATTTTCTCAATGGTTGAATAGATATATTGTACCACTTATCCATGGATACACATCTAGGCTCTTTCCATGTACTATCTATTGTGAATAGAGGAAAAAAACAAGTACCTATTGAACAGGATGTTAAGTTATTTGGGCATATATCAAAGGCTGTGTGTAGATCTATTTTTAGCATTTTGAAAAGTTCCCATGCTGATGTTCATAATAGATATAATTTTTTGCAGTTCTACCAACAATAAATGAGGGTGGTATGTGTAGAAACAGAACTTGTTTAAGAAAAATCTTAATGAATTATATTATGTTATTAACCTAATATTGTATATAATGTATAAAGTTATAAGTGATTTGAATGAAGTTATACTACATGAAATGACCATGTTTCTCCTAATAGCCATAAATCATGTCTTCCTTTCTTACTGCCATCACAAAGACCCTGACCAAGCAACTTATTGATGGAAACATTATACTTTGTGCATTTTTAGAGCTTCAGAGGTGAGTCATGATAATCAGTTATGGCAACGAACTTAGTAGTATATAGGCATGGCATTAAAGCAGTATCTGAGAATCAATGTTGTTTGGGGTAGGAGTTGAGACAGATTTTCTCTGTGTAGCCATGAAATCACTACATAATTTTCACTTACTTGCCCTCACTCAGTATTACCTCTCTTCTTTTATGAAGTTGAGGACTCTCGTCCCAGTGATTGGTGCCACCCAGAACAGGTTGTGTCCTTCCACATTACTCAAGCCAATTCACCAACCAACTTGTCTACATGCCAACTCGATTTTGACAGTCCCTCATTAGACTCTTCCCAAGTGACTCTACCTTGATTCAAGTTGATAATTAAAGGTAACTATCATACCACCTTTACAAGAGTATTCCCTGATGTATGTTCTTGGAGAAGGGCTGTCATTTGTTTTCTACCCAGAGATTAGCCTACCAAATTCCAATGGATACTTCCAAACTCACAGTCATGCAGATAGTCCTGGTTAAACTCAGGCATGCATGCGCACATGCCCCCCCCCACACACATTCCACACGTACATACATGCACAAAATGTATGAATGTAAGAGATGAAGTTGTAGGAAGGAAGGGAGATTGACAGAATGGGAAGAAAATAGAAGGAATAGTAAGGAGAGAGCATTAATTAATTTCACATTATATAATACTTTCCTAATTATAACATTGGACAGATACTTTTGCTAGGTCTTCATTAAGATAATTTTATTTCTTGGTCACATAGGGACAAAGCTATCTTAAAAACCTATCTCTGGCTATGTATGATAAATATTTTTTCGTCCCTAAACTAAATTTAATTTAAAAATATTGAGACACACACACACTAATGAAAACATTTGTATGGTATACTTGGCAGAAGGGAGTATGAGACAAATAAGATATTGATTGAAGTGCTAGTTTAAAACTTCCTCATTCTACAACTTAATACAAATTACATGAGGTTTAGTTTCTATGAAAAGCTGTAACATATATCTGACAAATTATACTCCTCCAACTCTAAAAAAAAACTATCATAAAAAATAATTTCAAATTCATAACACTTGTCTAAAACATGAGAATTCTTTCATTATTTAAGAGATACACACATTGATACCAGTTAATATAGATATCTTAAAATAAGTATTTTTAAATGTTGAGAGTTTAAAGTGATGGAGCTCTGTCTTCAGGGACACCAATAATCTTCACTCTCTATTAACTGAAGTCTCACTGTGCTTCCTCTTGGCCTCTATTAGATCAGTAAGAAAGGTATTCTGAGGAATTTGAATTATGGATCTATTTTGCATGAAGTTTTATAAAGTTTTCCACATAAACATATTTATTAATGGACCACAGTCTTTTCAAATCTGAACTTCAAATCACTTAGAAACATCTATTAGAAGGTATGAGAGTTACTAATCTAAATGTAGTGTGCTGTGCACAATAAACACAAAAGCAGTAGGGTATGGGATAAATGGATAAGTGACAAAATAGTATGTTAACTGCATTATAAGAGATCAGTACATTTCTCCTCCAGTCCAAGTAAACTGAGATTATATTAAATGTGGGATAGAGGTTGTATTGTTTCATTTTTATCATCAAAGGCATGTGGCCTTGGAGTTTGCTAGCTCCACTTCACTTAGGTACCATTATAAAATATGAACCATAAAAAAATGTTCAGAGAGTTCTAATTTTATTGAATTGACATCACAGACAAAAGGAAAGTGGAGTAAAAAACAAACCATGTACTGATTTGCTGGTATAGATTTCCTCCTAGTTGCTATATGGAAATCTTTTCTTTAATATTTATCTCTGAACCATGTATATAAGATATTTTCTCAGTTTTTTACATTTCAGTTAGCATATGATGAATAAAACATTTTCCCTATCTTCAGTTTTATCCTGCACTGTACCTCTAATAGGATAACTAATTTGAATTTTCTTCTTAAGTCAAGGCTCCCTTTTCATGATTTAAAATCCCTTACACTTTGCTTAATAATTTCCAGTCCTTTCATGTTTTAAGTATACTTTATCCTGCTCCTCATTTTGCTTGCTCCTTAGACTTATGAAGAACATGAGTCTTATCCCATATTTTAATAAAAACTTCTCTTATGAACATTTTTATTTAAAAAGAGTAACTTTAACTTGGTAGCATAAAATCTAACTATGGTATGGCAAAATTAAAGAAATGCTTAAGGTAGCTATAAACTTCTTATAAATAAAATAAACTATACATATATTTTACAAGACCATTAAGAACAGTTATGTGTAAAGCTTTCATAACAAAATATTAATTATTATAATAGAAACTATACTGGTCTTTCAGAATCTGAACTATTATTAGGTCTATTTTTCATATTTGAAGGTTTTAAATGATCTCATTGTGTTGTTGCTCTCAACTTTGTAATATCTCTCTTTATCCATATTTTAATTAGGTAAGCTTTGGTTGCCAAGTACGCTTCCTTTTAATGATACTTTCATAGAGTAGGTTGTATATTAAAGTAGAAGATTGCTGTCTTACTCTTCTTTACTATGTATAGGAGAATTTTGTTACTTATGATTATTGGCCTGTAGTTAATTTGAGATATTTTATTTGTCCACAATTACCTTTTCCAACTATAGCAACTATTAGTAAAATTATTTCTAGATCCCAAGGAATAAAACTAGTTTCTGAGACACTGGGGATGTAGAAAAGAATTTTCCATATCTGTCCGTAGAGAGTGACATGGCCTGTAGGAATTGCTTCAGGATAGGGTAAGAAAAGAATGGCAAAATTCCAGTTAGAAACTTATCATTTGCAATAAACATCATTTTTACAAATATGTAAAATCTTGAATATCCCTCCCTGGTTACTATAATATAAAACTACAGAAACTTCAGATATGTGGTACATAATATAGAGGAGAGCTTTCTCAAGCAGGAGACTGAGGAGTATGGTGCTTTTTCTAAGAGTAGCTAAGGATGAGAGTGAGAATATTGCAGATGTGTGGAAGAAAAAGGAGCAGAGAAACCTGTTAGAAAATACTACTCAGGTAAATGGACTGTGTTCAGTTGAGGAGGTCAAGGCTGGCAGTTCATATACCACCAACAAATATAGCTCAAACAACAAGGTTTAAGCACACTGAGTGTACAGTCCATCCAATAAGACTACATTTCAATCAATTCTAAATAACTCCTATGTTTTTCAGTTAGCAATTTTAAGGCAAAAAGGCAAAGATTTTCATTTGTATTGGTTTTCCTCTGCTCTCACCAACATTTATAATTTGTTCAGTTACTTGTGTTTGCTCTTATGTGTTTGATCTAAATTCTCTCTGCTTATGTTAACATGAAAGTCATATTCTCTTTCTTTCTGATGTACTTTCCATGGCAACTTACCTATATATTTCATATCAGTTCCAAGAATGCACTTGAACAGTAGATATCTTTCTAGGGTTCTTTGTACCTGAACTCTCAAAATGCTAAC